>SJYA01002395.1:525612-667990 GCA_006410615.1 Neotragus moschatus | reverse complement strand
TGAGCGGAGGTGGAGGCAGAGACGGAAGGAAGGGCATAGAACCCCACCTGCAGGCCCCCATAGGCCTCCAAGCCTGATCCATGCAGGCCTGAGCTTGGGCAGAGGGAAGGCCTCGAATTAATGGGCAGAGCTGATCTGCTGACTGGGCTAAATCGGGGTGTTTATTAAATGACTGTCTGTTTTCCAAGAACTTATTTCCTGAGAACAACTAAAAGTGTTATATAGCAAGCTTCTTTGTGAAACAAGTACTTTAATTTCACTACATTAAAAAAAAAAAAGTCAGACACCTTCAGGCTCACTCTGAAAAGAAAGTTGGGAAATCAAGACAGAAACTGAAAGTGCTGTACCAACAAGGCCACCCAGTAAGCCCAGCATCTAAATCAGAGCTGAGTCAGCTACAAAAACTGGAAAGTCAATGATCCTCTACTTCAGAAGCCAGACACTATTTTACAAATACTGCACAACCCAGCTACAGATTCAGATATGAACATTTTAACTCAGCAACAGATCTGAAGAAGTCTTAGGAGTTTTTAGTGTTTCCTGTTTGTAGGGAAAGACACATGAGGTGAAAGCAGCTGCTTCTGAAGAGCCCTGACTCCCACTAGAGGGAAGGCGGTGCTGTCCTCGGACCCCTTCCTTGTGTGGAGAGCCCCACACATCTTGCACACACAAGGAAATGCAAAGACAGGGTTGCTTGGAGGTTTTCAGTCCCTTAAGAAAGTTTCCAGCAAGTACGGTCATCGATAAGCAAATGGGAATTATAGAAAATGAACGTGAACTGGCACCCCTAGGCTGTGGGGTGAAGAGCTCAGGGTGGAGGCACCTCTGCCCTGCACACCAGACAAGGGAGCTGTTTTTGGTTGCGGGTACTCACCCCAGGTCACCCAGAGTGGTTATCTAGACAGATTTAGTTCCCAAAATAACCATGCCTCCCCCTACCCCAGGGGTCTCCTATTTGTGAAATGTGTGGAAGTTCCTGCAAATGCTGAGCTCACCAAGAGAGGTGTAGGGGAGAATAACCAGATGACCTCGGCTCTGGAGAGTGGGGTCCGCGCGGTCACCCTGAGTCCTGGGCCCAGCCCCTCCACACCCTTCCTAGTGCTACACTCAAGTTCATGGTGGCGGGCCGGGCCAGGAGGGCATGGCCCCTTTCTCCTCCAGGTCCGGAGAACAGTCTCCAGGGAGTGGGCTGCCGGCCACACGCAGGCACAGCGAGGTTTGTTAGCCTCACATGCTGAGTCAGGACCGGCACACGGCCTGCTCACTACTCGAGCGCTGCCACATCAACATGAGAGGCAGACGAAGCTCACCTCCAGGCGCCCCACCCCACTCCTCCACGCTCTAGGGCACAGGCCTTACCTGAACAGAAACTTCTCCGTCCTCTTGCTCGCCGTTTGGCCTTTCCACAGGGCTGTTCAACGCAGGCCTGATGTTCTCTGACCGCTGAAAGAGACACAGCAGCACAGACAATGCAGAGCCGCTCTGAACTCAAGGAGCAGGTACGGGGGGCCTGAGGTGGTGGCGGGGAGCCACAGCCCCAACAGGCTGAGCTCAACCAATCCGCGGCGTCCAAGACACAAGAATGCTGGATTAATGGCCTGACAAAGGAGTCCGAGGCCTAAGTCCGAGAGTCATCAATGTCTAATTTCCCTTTCAGTAATAATAACTGCACAACAACAGCAAAACACAACAGGAGGACAGACAGGACACTGTGGAAAAGCCCCGACAGGGTTATCTCATCCACCTCAACGTCCTATCAACCAGGTGCCGCTGTCCTCACGCTCAGCCAGGCTGAGACCCTGGCCGACAGGGCAGACACCTCGGGACCCTACCCTCATCCCTGCAGGTCTCTCCCCTCGGTGCCGGCTGGCTGGTTTCTGTATTTCATCGCCCAAGGACTCTGGCTGTGTGAGGGATCTCCGCGCTCCTCAGAGGAGGCCCTCTGCCGACAACTGATGGGAACTGGTATATAAACACCCTGGGTCCTCTTCCCTCAGGAGGCACGTGAATTCTACACTGGATCTCAAAAGCCTCCAGTGGCCTCGAGCTCTAGACACCCACGATGCTGACCTGCTGGACAACAAGTCCTTAACCCACTTCACAGTCCCACCTGCTGCCTGTGTTTCCTAGACTCCTTCCCATGGTTCCCAGAAAATGTTAGTCACTCCGTCATGTCCAACTTTATTATCCCATGGACTACAGTCCGCCAGGCTCCTATGTCTATGGAATTCTCCAGGCAAGAATACTGGAGTGGGTAGCCACTGCCTTCTCCAGGGGATCTTCCCAACCCAGGGACTGAACCCAGGTCTTCTGCATTGCAGGCAGATTCTTTACCATCTGAGCCACCAGGGAGTATTGCATGGTTCCCAGAACACTTCTCAAATTAACTACTGGCATCCAAATCCTTCCCAGCGTCTGCTCCCAGAGCAACAGCCAGTTCCTACAGGTAAGGAACACAGAGCCACCTCTAATACCTCAACCCCTTCGACTACCAATTTCAGGCTTATTGCCTCTTCAAACATTCTCACATTTTAAGATTTTTACTAACAGATTTCCATGTTTTGGCATATCAAAACTGAGTGATTTCTTGGTATCTGATAGCCTGCATGTGGCTCAGTCACTTAGTTATGTCTGACTCTTTGCGACCCCATGGACTGTAGCCCGCCAGGCTCCTCTGGCCATGGGATTCTCTAGGCAAGAATACTGGAGTGGGTTGCTGTTTCCTCCTCCAGGGGATCTTCCTGACCCAGGGATCCAATCCACATCTCCTGCATTGGCAGGTGGATTCTTTACCACTGAGCCACTTAGGAAGCTCTTATGATACTCTAATCACATATTCATTCCTTGGTCCTGCCGGAAAGCTTGTCTTTAAAATGTCAATACTTCTTGTACCCATCAAAGAGGTTTTATGATGGGCCAGCAGACAGGACCTTTTTTAAAAAAGTGAAAAATACAAGCTTCACACAGAGAGGAACTATACCCAGTGGAAAGCCACACTGATGTGCAAAGCCAGCTAAGGGTGCTATCTCCCATGGCCAGGGTTGGCAAACTGCAGCCTATAGGACAAGTTACTCGAATGGTTTCTGTAAATAAAGTTTTACTGGAACACAGTCATGTACACTCATTTCCATATTGTCCGCGGCTACTTCAGCACTGCAGCATGGAATTAAGAAATTACAACAGTTAATGCATGGCTTACAAGGCCTAAAATACTTCAATCTGCCAGAAAAAGACTGCCAATCCTTGTCAAAAAGTGAACTGATACTGTGACCTCCTGTGGCTGGTGAAGGCAAACTGGTTTGGGGTATACATCTGCATAAAAAATCAGCCAAATATTTGTGTCCTTGTCTTCAGCCAAGCCTCCTGGATGAGTCTGTTCTCAATCATAATTTGGAAAGTTAGGGAATTCACAGAAACCCTTCATCAAGTCATAAATGAAACTCGGCTGTTAAGTAACTAAAAAGTTAGCTGAGAAGATTAAACCTTGGTGAGGACAGAATTCACTTGCCATGCCTGAACCCTCCGTTTACCTGTGTGGGAAAAGGAACTTGAATCCGTCCTTCCAGAATGTTGTCTGTGGTTATTTCAACCGAGCGCGTCAGCTGGAGGTCTTGCAGTACCAGGTGGTATGGCACCTGGGGAAACATCTCTTGAATCTGATGAGCCTGCAGGGATACAAAGAGGCCACGGAAGCGGTCACTCTCAACAGTCACTCCCTGAGGCCACGGGGTGAGGCAGGCTCTGGGCACTGAACTCGGTGACCTGCCGTGAAGACACAAGGACGGGGGCCACTGCCATGCCGCAGATCACCGTCACGCTTAGGACTTCTCCAGAAGGCCAAACAGAAAACTTGGTGGTGGCATCAACTCCAAATAAAAAAAGCACAGAAATGCGCCCCTAAGGCAGACTGAATTAGAATATTCTAGCTTTAAAAAGTATTCATTTTATTCAATCCTGGGTTTTGGCACCAAAAAAAAAAAAAACAAAAAAAAAGCTCAGTAACAGGTATACAAACATATTCTCCTTAAAGTTATATATTCCTAGAAGGAACAATAGATGAAATTCAAATGTGTTATTTGAAAAACGTTCCACTCAAAACGCTGTGTCCTGTAAAACGGTGACAGTGTTATCTGCTCAGTCATGTCCAACTCTGACCCCACAGACTCTAGCCTGTCAGGCTCCTCTTTTCCTGGGATTCTCTAGGCAAGAAGACTGGAATGGGTTGCCATTCCCTTCTCCAGGGGAATCTTCCCAACCCAGGGATCGAACCTGGGTCTCCCCACTGCAGGCAGATTCTTTACAGTTTAAGGATTCCATTTATATGACATTCCAGAATAAGTAAAATTATAAGGGTAGAAAACTTATAGGCGGTTCCGAGAGGCTGGGGGTGGAAACAGAAGTGACTGATTACAAAGGGGCACAATGGAATCTGAGGGGAGGGGGAATGGAGCTGCCCTGTATTTTGATTATGGTACTGGTTATACTACTGAATGGGTCTGACAAAACTCAGAGATGGTTACTAAAAACTTTGAACTTACTGTCTGTAAGTTACACTTTGGCCAGCGGGGGTGGCGGCGGGGGTGGGGTGCAGTGCGGGTAAGATTCTAAAGAATGCAATTGCTAACACTGCTCCAGAGCTGAAGTTCTCAACCTGTACTCTAGAAACGTCACAGAGGCCATCAGGGCTCTAGGTGGTCACATGTACAGCGGGGAGCAGGCAGAGATCTCGCATGCCACCACCTGTACTTTCATTTGAGCAGCTCCAGATTGTTTTCTCATGCAAGTATGTTTATTTTACAAACACTTATATTCAGGGTTTTATATGTGGAAAAAGTCCCAATGATCAAAAGAAAAAATGAGGAAAAATAGAACTGCTTAGGGGGCACAAGAAACTCTACTGTTGGGAGAGGACCATGTTGTCATAACTGTAGAAAGAGGGGGAATGTGTCTCAACGTCAGACCAAGAGAGGAGAGACCAGGGTGAAACCTGCTTAAAGCTTTGTTTGGGTCACTGTTGGGGCAGAGAGGGCAAGACACATGTGTAGCACAGAATAACCTGGTGCTCTACTGTCCTGGGATCCCTTTATTGTTTCTATGAACATGAGTTGATAATCTTTCAAAACCCAGGTCAAGTCAAAGCTAACTGGGCAACAGTCTACCACAACCTGGATAATCAAATAACATTCTTCTCTATTCATAAAGAGTTCCCCCTTCGTTTCCCAAATAAAGTCAGTCCAAAGCATTTCTCCCAGAAAATGCAGCAAACTACATACTAGATGTTTATAAAAAATATATTGTGCCAGTAAATTAGTTGTGCTAAAAATAGACTATTCCAATCCACTGTGGATGGGGAGGAAGAACACCGGGACCTGTCTGTTTAGAATTCTAAACGCATCAGCTCCAAGGTAACTCTCATTCCTGGGAGGTTTATGCGCCCATGGATTCTGACTTTTTTAAGGGGGCAGGTGAGGTTATCAGCCTGAAAAGCTCCAACATCTGACTGAGCCTGAAGTACCCACACAGAGCACCGGGGCGGTCACATTCCCAGGCTGCCTGCTCTCACGACGTCACTCTCTCACTCTCTGCTGATGACCTGGCTGAGTGCTTCACTGAGACAGCAGAAAGCAGGAAGCCTCGTCTTTTTTTTTTTTAATGGTCAAAATAATATACAATCACCCATCTTAACCATTTTTAAGTGTACAGCAGTGTTAACTACACACACACTGCTGTGCAAGACAACCCCAGAATACCTTCATCTTGGCAAAACCACAGCTCTAACACCCACTTACGGGCAACTCCCCACTGCCCTTTCCCCAGGCAGCCATTCTACTTCCTGTTTCTAAGAGTCTAAGTAATTTAGATATCTCATGTGAGTGGAATCATGCAGTATTTGTCTTTCTTTGTAATTAGCTGATTTCACTTAGCACAATATCCTCAAAGTTTTTTGGCTGGCTGAATCATACTCCCATTGTGTCCTATTGTGACCATTTTCATAATCCATTCATCTCTTATGGACATGTAGGTTGCATCTACCTAAATGGTAACTATGAGCCATGCCTTAAAAAAAAAACTGTATCTCAAAATGACATGCCTGCAGCCATGTCCATCCCTCCCCCAACCAAGGTGAATGAATGCCTCTCTCCTGGCTCTGGCGCCCAGCCCATCCTCCACCGCAAGAACTGTGCCTTCAGTTAACTTTGTTCTGTACCATCAATCTCTCCCGCTCTAGTGATCATTCCTATTTGCATACCAAGCATGCTTTAGGATCTTTTTAAAAAGACTCTTGGGTACAGAAAAGAACTAACAGCAGGGTCTCAAAGAGACATCTGTACACCCATATTCGTAGTTCCATTACTCATGACAGCTAAAGCATGGAAGCAACTCAAGTGTCCACTGACAGAGGAGTGGATAAGCCAATGTGGTCTGTCCATACAAGCGGGCATTTACTCAGCCTTAAGAAGGAAGGAAGCTCTGACACCCGCTACATCACAGCTGAACCTTGAGAACATAAAGCTTAGTAAAATAAGCCAGTCACCAAAAAAATGTATGATTCTGCTTAAATGAGGTCCCTAAAGTCAAATTCATAGAGAAAGAAAGGAGAATGGTAGTTGCCAGGGGCTAGGAAGGAGGGAACGGGGAGTTCCTGCTTATTGCGTTAGTGCTTCAGTTTTGCACGATGAAGAGTTCTGGAACTGGACGGTGGTAAGAGCTGCATACCAACATGAATATACTTAACACCACTGAACTGTACACTTAGAGGTGGTTAAGTGTGTGGTATGTGACTCACTGGAAAACACTGACGCTAGCAAAGATTCAAGGCATGAGGAGAAGGGGGCAACAGAGGATGAGATGGTTGGATGGCATCACCGACTCAATGGACATGAGTTTGAGCAAACTCCAGGAGATAGTGAAGAACAGGGAACCCTGGTGTGCTTCGATTCATGGGGTTGCAGAGAATCAGACACGACTGAGCAGCTGAACAACAAACAACAAAAAATAGAAAAAAAAAAAAAAAGATGACCCATGGGGAAAAGAAAAAGAATCCACACTTAGCACTTGCGTCTATGTGTATGTAAACGTTGTGAGAGAACACAACACAGGAAAACTGATCAAAATCGTTATTCCGTGAGAGGAGGGAGTCTGGGCAGATGGAGGCAAGGACAGGAGTGTGACTTCATCAGATGCTCTCTATAGGTTTTGGTTTTGATTTTGGGGGTGTTTTTGGTCAAGGCTCAAAGCATGGGGGATCTTATTTCACTGACCAGGGATAGAACCTGTGCTCCCTGCAGTGGGAGCACGGAGTCTTAACCACTGAACCACCAGGGAAATTCCCCACAGGTTCTCAAATTTGTGGATCAATGGCCTGCTCAAAAATCTTAAAGAAAAAAAAAATCAACCAAAACTCCTCTGATGGCACACCCCTATTAAGCTACCGCCTTACTTCTTTGTACCATCTTGCAACACACGGCCAGCTACTGAGTGTCTTCAGCTCCCACTCATTTTCCAAACCAACAATCTAGAATTCAGCCCCTCAAGCCATGGAAATTGCTTGTTGCTCTCCAGCTGATAACCACCTCCACTCTGCCACATTCAAGATGCACCTCTGACTTCATCTGCTAAGAATTACCACACGCCTGACCTGCCTCTTCTCCTGGGGTTTCCTTCCTTCTCAATCGCCACCACGGCTCCTCTCTCTCTGCCAGACCTCAGCCCTGAGCCCTCTTCTCTTCGCGAGCCACCTTCTTCCCCCGAAGAGATCCAGTCCCCTACAACTTAAAGCTCCCAAATGCCTCTCTCCAGCTGGATCTTTCTTGAGGTCCGCAACTGTCTACATGACATCTCTACTTGGCTGACTCACGGACACCCCAACGTCCCCAGCCAAACAGAAGGCCGAGGTCGTGTCCTCCACCTGCTCCTCCCTCAGCCCTGCCCATCTCAATACCTGGTACAACTGTCTGCTCAGTTACTTAAGTGAAAACCCTACATCCAAACCAAAGGCACTGTCAAGACCTATCACCTATCAGTTCAGTTTCAAAAAGCCTTCATTTACCATTTCTTTTCATCTTAATTTCCAGCACCCTGGTCCAAGCCACCATCCTTTTTTGCCTGAACTATTGCAACAGCCTCCTCACTGGTCTTGCTGGTTCCATTTCCGCCCCATAAATGTCATTCTCTCAGAAGTAAATTATTTTCTGCTAACAGTCCTGTCAGTCACAGTCACCTGGGGGAGGAAAAAAAAAGACCCAAATGGCCCACTAACACTCTCATCACCGAATCCAAACTGGACTGTGGCCCACACATCCCCACACGCCCTGCTCTGCAGCCTTGACTGTGTCACAGTCTTGGTTTCGACTTATACGCTCCAACCACAATCACTTCCCTTAGTTTCNAGGAAAAAAAAAGACCCAAATGGCCCACTAACACTCTCATCACCGAATCCAAACTGGACTGTGGCCCACACATCCCCACACGCCCTGCTCTGCAGCCTTGACTGTGTCACAGTCTTGGTTTCGACTTATACGCTCCAACCACAATCACTTCCCTTAGTTTCCAGAACATTCTCACCTCATGGCCATTGCACCTACTGTTTCCACTGTCTCCTTTTCACCCTTCATGTCTCAGCTAAAGTACCACCTCTTGAGTCTTCTCTGAATGTCTCTTCCAGAACAGTCTGTGTTCACCACTCCACATTACTGGCCCTGCAGCCTGCAAAGCCCTCACCCCCATTGGCAATGACCTCGTCTGTCTGTGTTTACAGTTGGTCTCTCTCTCTCCCCCCATGAAGAAGTCACACTTCTTGAGAGCAGGACCCCTGTCCACCCTGTTGACACTTCAGGTGCGACGCAATTTGTTGACATAGCAGAGAGCCCATCTTGGGAACAGGCTTTCATTACACATTTGCTGAATAAATACACTAAGATAAGTTAACGGACACACAAATGAACCAATGACTTTCTAAAGTACTGGCCAGGCCTGCCCATGTCAACCAGAGGCCCTATTTGGGCAGGAATAAGAGAGTTTACATTTTTAAGACTCTTGCATTTATCATCATAATGAACACTACATTTCAACAGTGGTGAATCAGTGAAGATCAGATGACAAAGCTTTAGAAAATACAGAATCTTGAAGTATTTGGACAATATCCTTGAATGAGCCAAGAGCATGCCTCAACATCTCATGGTGTACATGTTTGTGTATATAAACACACACACTTATGTCCACAGCCATATATGAATGTATAAGGGTGTGTGTGAATGTATACTCAGTTATTTATTTTTGGAAGGGAGGAGATGGATGGAGTCAAAATAATACATTTGGTAGGCCTACTACAATTTTTAACAAAAATCACATTCACTCAAGTCAGTACCTCCCCAGATACTTGTGGTGAAAATTAAGAGGTGCCCCAAGACTAGTGAAGATCACAAGAGTGCCCTTAGTAGTGCTCAGAAAAGGTCACATTATCTGCCACATCAGGAAAATGAAGGCTCACTTCCAAGCCAGTTTCAATTTTTTTTCTTGGTAATTATCTAAATTGTGTTTTAAAGTTTTTACTACGTTATGTTGGTTTCTGCCACACAGCCATGCACATCAGCCATAATTATACGTACACCCTCCTCTCCTAGCCTCCCCCCGCTCCTCCCGCCCCACCCCTCCAGGTCGCCACAGAGCGCCGCCCTGGGCTCCCCGTCCGCACAGTGACTTCTCAGCAGCTCTTCACCTGGCGCCTCTCAGTGTACACGTGCCGATGCTGCCTTCCCCTTTCGTCCCACTCTCTCCCTCTCCATCTGTGTCTCCATTCCTTCCCTGCAAGTCAGTCAGTTTCAATTTTAGAGCACAGGAATTGAAGTGGTCCTGATGAATAAGATGCCCCTGAAAACCCTGTTGTTTTGCCAGAGCAGAGTGAGACCAGCCGGGTCATGCACATAGCACACGCCCTCCAGCCTCTCCTTCCCTCCTGATTAATAAGCTCCTTCTAAAAGCAGCGAGCGCTCCTTACCATTGCATTGAGCTGGGAGTTGCTTGCCTGTGTAATGCCTAGAATGTTGGTGGTGTGCATCACTTCGACTGAGAAGCTCGGCAGCCAACTCGCGATCCGGGACCCTGAAACAAATGAGAATCCAGCGCAGGTTGGAGAGGCCTCCCTCCTCACATTAGCTACCATGTGAGTGTCACTACTAGCCGGGGCTTCTTTTACACCAGGCCTCTGACCATCTCACTAAAACCCCACCTGGGTTTATTATTACTATTCCTATTTTACTCTTCTCAGGGATCTGACTACAATGCTCCTGTTGGTCCCCAAGGCACTCAGAAGTGAGGTAACTTGTCCAGGATCCAGCATCTAGTTGCGGTGGCCAGGACCTGAAGCCACACAGTCAGGTTCCAGGACACTTCACCACCGGGCTTGCCCTCGCCCCAGTGGCCCTGGACCCACACAACACGCTGTCGCTCCCACAGCCCGCGCTGTCAGGAAGGTGCTCAGGGCTGCAAAGCTGCTACAGGAGCTGACTCTTCACTCTTCTCACACTACTCATAAACACTACTCATCGGGGGACATCATTTTCATGAAGTAGTTTCTACTTAATGATCTGGTTTAAAGACTTAATTTTTCTCATTCAAAATGCTTCTCCAACAGCACTACAACACAGGCTGTTGGACTAAGGGTACCAAGAAGTCTGCTGCTGCTGTCATAGCCCTAGGGAAGGGGATTCTAAGCTATAAGATCATGGGTGTCGGCACTAGAACAGCCCCATATCAAGCCACACATTTAAGGAGGATTTCCCTCTCCTTCACAAAGGAGCACTGAGGCCAGCAATGTAAAACAAGCTCAAGGGCCACTCAAAAGTCTTGCCTGGACAGTTTGTGCCCAAGAAAAAGCTGGATACCTATTTCACGTACTTACTAAGAAGAAATAAAGTTGCCTTTGTCAATTTGGACTAGGTTTTCAGTAATAAATCATAAAAAATAGCCTACATAGCCAGAACCCATGTCCAAAATCCACTTGTCTATTTCAGAAGTCTGACAAGGAAGAGGCCTTAATTAGCAGGCACAAAGCTGCCCCTCTACACCTGCTCAGCCAGCCAGGCAGTCACCATCCCTTCTTCTCAGAGATGGACTCCGCTCCTCTGTTCCCTCCTATCAGGGATTTCAGCGTGTTGCCACTCCTCCTGTGCCCCAGCCTTGGAAACTCAAATCAGAGAAGGGAAAAGCAATCCTTCTAAACAAATAGTCTAGGGATAACTACTTTAGAGTAGGAAATATGAACTCAGCATTTAGTGGTATTGAAACTGATAAAAATCAGCAATGGGCCAATGTAATGTGAATTAAGGGATGATAAACCAGTGCCTGATATGGTGCCCATGATCTTAGAACTTTAAGTGTGGTTTTATCATGAATACAACTCTTTCCAACATTCTGGAAGGCTGAACGTTCATATCTCATGGACAAAGCAAGAGGCTTCCGGCTCTGATTCTCCTCCTAGTACTCACTGAAACGACTATTTAGTGACCCTTCATTATATGCTTAAGTATTATACCAATGTAATAAATTATTAGCAATGGTTAACTATTAAAGTGATTAAGCTCACTCCTGCAGGCATGGCTGATTCAACTCTAACTACTTCCACCTCCCTGAACCCCCTTCCTCCCCCAGTTTACATAGAATCTAGCAAAGTGCCTGGTATAGACTAACTCCTCAGTGTTATCCATACTTACTGAACATTGTCAATCCAAACTGAAATATACTATTAAACTAGCCTGTACAGGACAAGTTATAATGAAAACAGCATCCCCTAAGAGGAGAACACCCTGTGGGGGGGTTTTTAGAGGTTGAAACCAACTAACCGTCGAAGTGGAAGAAGTGATTGTGCTGGTTTAAGCGAGGTCTGCCTTCGGCTGCTGCCACAGGAACCAAATTCTCATCCAGGTTCTCTCCTGGATGGTCTTCCCGGACACGATTATTGTCAGCAATGTTAAGAGACATCCTGCATGTGGGGCAGGAGGTGTCTTGTTCTAGCCAGGAACGAAGACAGGAGCTACCAAAAAGTCCAAAATAAGATATTCTTAGCATATTTTGTGAGAATTCACCAGAAGTACTCTGAATGTATCAATGAGTTGTAATGTCACTTTCTATTCACCATTAGCAAGATTTAAACGTAGAGAAACACTTGCTGACATTACTTCTCGCCCTGCTTCACCCTAGTGTACTTCTGGTGTATCCTGCTCCGTTAACATACACGGTCATCTACAAGTTTGAAGGCATGACCCTTTTTCAGTAAGACTTCCTCATACAGCTCACCATTTTCCTCTCCAGCTCAATTTGACTAACTTCCAATCCAACACCCCTTGCCTCTCATGTCTTTGAATCCTCTATTCGAATGATCTGTTCTCTCATTCTACTTTAGCTACCCACTAACATGGTCATAATTTTGGTCTTCTCATCAAAATCGTGACTTCAAAGCTCTTATTCTCCAGCTTACTATCTCTCTGCCAGAAAAGTGTAGGACAGTAATGTTCCACAATAATGAATGTGGAAATTCAACTCTATCACATTTTGAAATAATAAAGTACCTGTCATTACTGTTTGTGATCATGCAACTATTAGCCAAATAAATGATATTTTTAAAAGTTCACGTCCCTTTAATCAACACCCTTAAATCACACTTCTAGTTATACCAGCTTTGTGTGGGGCTCCAAAAGTATGTAAAATCCTTGCCTTCCAATAATGCTACAGGTGATACACTTTTCAAAAGCAAATCTAATTTTACTTCATACTTCCAGCTCAAATGGATCAGTGACCTAAATTTCAGGGATAAAACCATAAAACTATTAGAAAAAACTATCATGATCTCAGATTTGGCAATGGATTCTTAGATCTGATACTCAAAATATGAGCTACAGAGAAAGAATGGGTAAATTGGATTTCATTAGAAATTTAAAAGGTATACATCAGAGGATATTACCAAGTGAGAAGACAAGCTACCAAATGGGAGAAAATATTTGCAAATCATACATCTGATAAGGGTTTAGTATCCAGAATACATAAAGAACTCTTACAACTCATCAACAGAAAGAAAAACAACCCAAATAAAATAGGATAATCTGACTTCAACAGACATTCTCCAAAGAGAATGCACAAATGCACCAACAAGCATGTGAAACAATGATCAGCATCACTGGTTAATAAAGAAGTGAAATGCAAATCACACCACAATGAGAAACCACTTCACAACCTTTAAGATGGCTATTATCTAATGTAAAATGTAAACAGGTATACTAGCTATAGAAAACAGTACAATAGTTCCTCAAAAACACAGGATTATCACATGATCCAGCAACTCCACCTCTGGGTATATACCCTAAAGAACTGAAAGCAGGGTCTTGAAAAGAAATGTGTACCCCCATGTTCGCAGCAGCATTATTCATGATAGCCTGAGAAGGCAGAAACCACCTAAATGTCTGTTGACAGATGAATGGAGAAACACAATGTGATACACACACACAATGGAATATTGTTCAGCTTTAGAAAGGCAGGAAATTCTGACACGTTACATCATGGATGAACCTTAAAGACATTCAGTTCAGTCGCTCAGTCGTGTCCAACTCTTTGTGACTCCATGAATCGCAGCACGCCAGGCCTCCCTGACCATCACTAACTCCTGGAGTCCACCCAAACTCATGTGCACTGAGTCAGTGATGCCATCCAGCCATCTCATCCTCTGTCGTCCCCTTCTCCTGACCCCAATCCCTCCCAGCATCAGGGTCTTTTCCAATGAGTCAGTTCTTCGCATGAGGTGGCCAAAGTACTGGAGTTTCAGCTTTAGCATCATTCCTTCCAAAGAAATCCCAGGGCTGATCTCCTTCAGAATGGACTGGTTGGATCTCCTTGCAGTCCAGGGGACTCTCAAAAGTCTTCTCCAACACCACAGTTGAAAAGCAACAATTCTTCGGCACTCAGCCTTCTTCACAGTCCAACTCTCACATCCATATATGACCACAGGAAAAACCATAGCCTTGACTAGATGGACCTCAGTCGGCAAAGTAATGTCCTTGCTTTTGAATATACTATCTAGGTTGCTCATAACTTTTCTTCCAAGGAGGAAGCGTCTTTTAATTTCATGGCTGCAGTCACCATCTGTAGTGATTTTGTAGCCCCCAAAAATAAAGTCTGACACTGTTTCCACTGTTTCCCCATCTATTTCCCATGAAGTGATGGGACCGGATGCCATGATCTTCGTTTTCTGAATGTTGAGCTTTAAGCCAACTTTTTCACTCTCCTCTTTCACTTTCATCGAGAGGCTTTTTAGTTCCTCTTCACTTTCTGCCATTACGCTAAGTGAAAAAAGCCAGACAGAAAAGGACAAATATTGTACGATGTGCTATTGTGTGATAGCTGACAGAAAATAGAAAGGTAGTTGCCAAGGACTGAGGAGAAGGGGAGACTATGGAGTTATTATTTAATGGGTATAGAGTTTCAGTCTGGGAAGATGAAAATGTTCTGGAGATGGATGGTGGTAAAGGTTGCCCAACAATGTGAATGTACTCAATGTCACTGAACTGGTACACTTAAAAATGCTTAAATGGTAAAATTTATGTTATGTAAACATTTTTGAGGGTTTCCCTGGTGGCTCAGATGGTAAAGTATCTGCCTGCAATGCAAGAGACCTGGGTTCAAACCCAAGGTCAGGAAGATCCCCTGGAGAAGGGAATGGCCACCCACTCCAGGATTCTTATCCGGAGAATTCCACGGACAGAGGAGCCTAGTGGGCTACAATCCATGAGGTCACAAAGAGTTGGACACAACTGAGCAACTAACACTTTTACTTCATACATATTTTATCACAACAAAAACATCACATTTGAGAACTATCATTAAAAAAAAAAACCCACCATAATGAGATACCACTTCCTACCAACTAAAATAGCTATAATAAGAAATAACAGAAAATAGTAAATATTGTTGAGGAGCTGAAGAAACTGGAACCCTCATACATTGCTGACAGGATATAAAATGGTGCAGCTGCTGTGGGAAAATCTGGTGGTTCTTCAAGGAGTTAAACATAGAATTACCCTATGACTCAGCAATTTCACTCCTAAATATAAACTGAAAAGAATTAAAAACAGGTACTCCAACAGATATAGGTATCTGTTCACAAATGTTTATATTAATAGCAGCATCATTTGGAATAACTAAGGTGGAAGAATGGAGGGTCCATCAATGGACGAATGAATAAACAGATTGTTCAATTATTATAAAAAGGAATGACGGTACTAAAATATGCTACAGCTTGGATGACTTTGAAATTTTTATGCTTAGTAAAAGAAGGCAGTCACAACAAGTCACATATTGTATGATTCCTTTCATAAAGACTTTCAGAAAAGGCAAACCCACAGAGATAGGGAGCGGATTACTGGCTGCCAGGTAATGTAGAGAAGGAATGGGGAGTGACTTTCTGAGAGGATATGGGGGTTATTCTGAGGTGATGAGCAAGTTCTGAACTCACAGAAGAGTGGTGGCTGACCACCCTGTGAGAGCACTAAATGCCACTGAACTGTATACTTTAAGATGGCTGATTGTATGTTACATGAATTTTGCCTCAATGAAAAAAATCCTAAAATTAATCTAATTAAATGCTTGAAAACATTTCTTCTGGAGTGAAATATACTCTTTTGAGTTATTCTTCCAAATTTTCTCCAGGCTCTTTAGGAACTATCTGAAAGTTTTTGAGAAATGCGTGTGTCTCTGGTCTTCCAACTTCATCAATCAGCACCACCATTCATCCGGTCGATCAGCTGCAAAACTAGAAGAATCCTCGACACCTTACGTTCCCACTCTCTCACAGCCAGTCTGCACCATGCTGCTCCTCTTCACGCCTGTCCACCCGCCTCCTGCTCCTCTTCCACTGCTCTAGCCCACACGTCTCTCAGCACCCATCCAAACCCCGGCAGCCCTTACCAACTGGCCTCCCTGATCTTTCCCAGCTGCATATCCGATCCCGAACCCCTACTTTAAAACCTTCCATGGCCCTCAGTTCCCTGCAAGGTGACTCAAGCGTGGGTCTTCTGCCTCAGTAAACACCACTCCCCACTCTGACATTTTGAGCTCCTGCCACATGGGTTCTCTTTCATTCCTTGGATATTCCTTTTTGCTTCAGTAATGTTCCCTCTGTCTCAAAGGCTCCTCCACCTGATCCCTTCTTCTGATGCCTTCACTCCTATTCATTGTCAGGAGTCACCTTCTCCAGGTGTCAGACTCCTTTGTTACAAGCTCTCAAGGACCACATTCCTTTTCTTTAGAGCACCTGTCTCAATTTATCCTTACATGCTCATAAACACTCCTTAATTCATGTCTGTCTCCTCCATTAGGCTGAACACCTTGTGAAACAAAGACCACTTCTGCCATTTTAACATTATTTCCCGGAAGCCAATTCAGCAGTCAGCACATTAAAAAAAAAAAAAAAAAAATTCAATGAATTTGTTGAGTTATTGATACTCCAGCTCCAAAATCTAACATTAAAAAGGAGAAGAAAAACTATTTGGGAATACAAAAGAAAGAAAGGAAGATTAAAGATATAAAGATTATAACTTTCTCAATATGCAAGACTGACCACAGAATCAAAAGGTCAAGAGATACCTCAAGGTCTATCAACATGAAAAACATCCAGTCTACAAACAGAATAATTTAGGATTTATGCTGAACAGATATAGTCCATATAAGAGCTCTAAAAATGAACATTAGGAGGTGAGGACTGCAACAGTGAGAGACAAGGGCTCGCAAGGGACAGGAGAGCCTGCACTGCACACAGATCTGGTCCAGCCGTGGAGGTTCTGTAATCCCTGATGACAGTCACAGTTCTGGGCTGCTCACTTCTCTGGTCTGATCCCCATTCCATCACACTGCCCTGGTGTGTGTTTCTATGTTGCTTCTGCGCATGCGCGAAATGCACAAATAAATATCCTCACCCCAGTAAAGGTGAGAAAAGGGAATAAGCTATTGGAAAGCGAGGATTCCTCCACCCCTTGAAGTCTTAGGGACCTATGTGTTATACCTCAGAGCTTACACAGAGAAGGAATGTGAAGACAGCTAACACACCTAGAAACTGAGATGGCAAACTGTGAGTGGGGAACAATCCTGCCGTGTAGGGAAGAGGCTGAGAAGTAAGGCAGACACTCCCAGGCCCCCTACTCCACTCAGTACCAGCACCATGGCCAGTCTGAGGGAACGCTCCCACTCTTCAGCTAAGCTTAGTCTTAAGGCCTGGCACAAGAAGCATCCTCGGGGCCTGGAGAGAACACTAGTCCCATGTGGCCCTTGCAAAGCTCCTACTTGTGGAAAAGATGTCCACAGGGCAGTTTCCTCGCAGCCTGCATGGAGTCCCAGCAGATGGCGCAGTCATCATTATTGACAGCCAGCTCCTCTGGAGTTGCCACCGCAAACCTGTAAGAAAAAAACGAAAACCATCAGAGTGTACCTGGCAGGGACCTCTCAGTCCCACAAACACTGAACATCACTTGCATCACAGATTTCACCTTTCCATCGGCACAGTTACAGAGGAATCAGGTTCAACATGAAATCTCCACCCACAAAAACCATGACAACCATGCTCTCTCCAGAGATCACCAAAGAGCAGGAAACCCATACACAGAAACCGACCGTGTCGTAACGTAACAGCCCTCGTTGGTGATGACATGAGTGAACATTTCTGGGTAGATGAGAGGAGTTGAGACACCTCAAAGAGCCAAACTGCTCCCCTGGACACAAAAAGGATGGCTGCTAATCTCACACCTTTCAGGCTTGGTTTAGTCTCAGGATGCCAAGTGAACATCTCAGTGAGGTTAAGAGTGTGAGAGACAGAATGTGTGTTTGTGTTTGTGTGTGTCTGTGTGTGTATGTAAGCATGCATGTGTAAGGAATAAAAACGGCAGAAGCCCAAGGAAACTGCCATTTAATAATGATGATGATAAAAGTAACAATGTAATAAAAGAACCTAATATTTACCCAGTACTGTTCTAAGTATATTATGTTCATTATCCCACTGAATCCACCCAACATTCCAGGAAGAAGGTATTGTTATTATCCCTAGGCTTAAGCAACCCAGGCACAGGGAGGGAAGTAAATTGTACAGAATCACATGGTAACTAAGCGGGCTTCACATCTAGGTAGTCTGACTGCCCAGCCTGCACCCTTCACCATTCCGTTAACAGCTGAAAAAAGCAGGGATATAGCCCGGGGTCTGTTATTATTAAAGATCTCAAACGTGTCAACATGGGCGGCATCAACCTGCTGACTCACCTGGCTTCCATGTTTCCAACCACTCGCAAATAGTTCTTGTGCCGGCGGATGCGACGCTGTACTTCATGAAACAGGTAACGCAGCTGCATGAAGATGACCAAGCTGGCCATGGACAACCAGATGTTGCCAAATAACTTGATGAGAGGGAGAGAGAACGAAATGTACAGTAACGATCAACGCGAACTGGCTAGCACTAAGGGCGAAGCCAGCAAAGGAAGGTCTGAGTCGTGGGTAAAGGTGAGCAGGAGCAGCCACTGGGGAGACGACCCTCAACACTGCCCATGCTCTTGGGCCTACTCATTCCATCCACAGCCATCTGTTCTGAGGAACTCACCAGAAAGTTTAAAGCTTTATGCCAAATGATGTACATTCATCCAATTATAAAACAGAAAATCAGGAAACAGACCAAAGGCCCAGCAGGGGAACAGTTATACTGTTAACTGACATAATGTAATATTATATACTCATTACATGTATCATAAAATATAATTACATTCTATTATATTGTATATATAACATTTTGAAGATTAATAATATGGATAAATAATATTTTAAGTGAAAAGAGGAAAAAAGTACTTCAAAAAAAACATGTGACCAAAAAATTATGTAAAGATGTGAAGAGGCAAAAAACTGAATAAAATCTAAATACTCTTATTATGGGAGTAGAGTATTCAACAGCTAGGGGTGGGGAATTGAAGGAAGGAAAGTGGTCAAAACGTACAAACTTCCAGTTGTAAGATAAAAACTTAGTGGGAATATAGCATATGACGTGAAAAGTAGTTATAACAGTGCTGTATAATGTATCTCAATTAAATCATCATACCTCTGTTGTGGAATTTTTACCTTAAAGGTATTAAAATGACTTAGAAGAAATGTTGCTAACATAGAAGATGCCCATAATACAACAGCTACAAAAACCTAAGCTATATGCCCAGTACATGATGAACATACGGCTTTGAATAAATAAAGAAGCAGTAACCACCAAAAAAGGTCAACACTTAACTTTGGACAATTGTTGGTGGCGGAGCAGAGTGGGGGGTTTTTTTTTCAAAGTACGTTTTCAAAGTCATTTTTAAAAAATACACTTGGAAATGTGCTATGTTCAACTCCCAAATTTTTAAATGCTACTTTGACCGGCTTACTAGATAAACAAATTGTCCACCAAATATGTTGATTCTCACCATTCTGAGATAACTGAAGTACTAACCAGGGAAGCAGGTTTTCAACATGGTGATTTCTTGCACACCAAAGTAAAATGCAAACAATGAAGTAGGAGAAATTAAGAATAAAGACTTTGCTTTAAATTACAAAGATGGAACATTTATGCATCCATGAAGCAGCTAACACTGTGGGAGTCTCCTTTACCACCTACAAAGTAACTGCTAAATATCAGAAGCCTCAGAATCTATGAGGAGAGGAATTCTCTTAATACCAAGCTAAAAGAATTATCTACTGACTTGGTCAGCAGAGTGAGTTAAGTCTCCTGGGAGGACAGCAAACACCTCTTGAGCTGGGCACCAAAGCTGTTCCACACTGTTTTACACCCATTGGCCAGAAAGAAAAAAAGAGGGGAGGGGCACAGCTGCATCATTTTTGTAGTCTTTTAAGTGGGTCATCCACAAATGTTTCACTTATTAAACTCTGTACTAAACAGAGTTCCTGATTCTAAAAACCTTAGCTCTCTCTGTTGGAGTTCCCTCTGGGAAACTTACCAACATGTGAATATGGTGCATGAGGTCCAAGGACAAGAGAGTGAGCTCCATGACAAAATCTGTGTAATAGACATACGTCCCCTTTCCTTCCCATGTCCCTTCATGGTTGAGGTCCCAGAGGTGAATTACATATCTGCCATGAACAGAGAAGAATCGTGTTAATGATATACTGTCACAATTGAATTTGTTTTAAATAGGACAGTCATATTTTTACAAATTTTTTACATGTTATATTTTAAAATCAACTGTACGAGTAGACTTCCATCACCTCCCTCCCGAATTTCTACTCACCGTAAAATCACATGAGCAGTCCTCACTGTCACAAGAAGAGACTATTTTAAAAAAGAGAGATTTTTTTTCCTTTTAGTAAAGTTTAGGATTGCTCAGACCAAATTAACTTTTGCAAAATGATAAAAGACAAACATTTCTCAGTTCAATTAAACAGGAGGTTGTTCAATGGCTGGGGGGGTGAGGGGGACTTGGAGGATGGTAGTCACAAGCTACCAGTTATAAGGTAAATAAGTCCGGGGGAGGTAACGTATAACATGACTACAGGAAATAATGCTGTGCCGTATACTTCAAAGTTGTGAAGAGAGGACATCCTAAAAAGTTTCATCACAGGGAAAAAAACATTTTGGGGGTATTAGGAGGATACTTATTGTGGTAATAATCATTTCACAAATTATTATCATTATGTCATACACCTGAAACTTATACAGACTGTACATCTCATTAAAACTGAAAGAAAAAAAAGCAAGTTACCAGCCATTTTAGTTCATGTGCTTCAAGTTTCCACGGAATAGTCTCATGACCGAGAAACTCGACTTTTAGTGAGCCTTTTCCTGTTTATAGGTGACAACCAACTACACCTGTCCAGCTCCTGGGGATGCCTTCCACAATCTTGAGGTCACTGAGTTTGACAATCACCTCTATTTTGTACAGCACTGAGTCATCGTAATTGATAACCTGAAGAGGCTATCTGAATACCTGGTGACCATACACCCAAGGTGAGGGTTAGACCCTACTATCCTAGACAATCTACGAGTCCCTGCCTGCTGCATAATGCTTTCTGCACCCTGTTCACTGACACAGAAGAGAACCGAACATAGGAAATCAATAACAGAATAAGACCTGCATGGTATTTTGCATTATAGAAACTGATGCTAAGAAAAGTTTCCTCTTAATCTAGAATTAAACATAAACATTCTTAGAGATCTTGTAAACTTTCATTTACAAATAGGAAATATTTTGTACAGAAGAGAAACACTATAAAAACATGATTTAGTTCAAAATATCAAATCTATAACATGATATTTTATCTTAATGAGCTAAAATAAAAATATGTACTATGACCCAATAGACCTATTTTAAGTATCTTTATTTTTAGGTATACCTTTTTTAAAGTTTGCTCTAGTAGTAATTAAAAGCTCAAGAAACAAAAAAGGAAAACAATGTACTTACACTACATTATACTCCAAAATGAAGACTATTAAGCAAAATAAATTTTAATCCTATTCTATCAAATTCCCAATTAGCAGTTTAAACTTACAGTTTTGATATTAGCCATCTATTAATAGTGATACTAGATATCTATTATTTCATTATTTCATTAATAGCAATTATGGACAAGATAAAAGTGTTTTTCCTTTGGCCTGAAAAAAAAAGCAAATATAGCCACTGAAAAGAAAGAACATAAAAAATCTGATTTCTATTGAATAGAAATTGGTATTTTCAGAAAGGTTTTTAAAAGTACATTTTAAATATACACGCATCTCAGATTATTCTCTGAAAATAATGAACACAGTTTCTATATTTATTGTATTATTTTATAAAATCTTAATTTATGGCCTATCTAAACTAACCAATTACAGGTGGTAGCTAAGTCACTAAGCCAAGTCCAATTCTTTGCAACCCCCTGGACTGTAGCAGGTCAGGCTCCTCTGTCCATGGGATTTCCCAGGCAGGATTACTGGAGTGAGTTGCCATTTCCTCCTCCAAACCAATTACAGGGTACTTTCCTATGTTACCAAGCACTGCTTCTTAAGGAGAAAACCTTTCCCACTTTGAAGTCATAGACCTTGGATTATGCTAATTTTACCACTTTGGAACTTTTAGCAGTTCAGCTTCCATGCCATTTTCCCATTCATAAACAGGCATGTAAGGTATTTGCAACAATCCTCAGTGTACAGTAAGCACTATGTATAACTGCTGGCAAAAATAATTACAGCTGACCCTTGGGCAACAGAGGAGTGCCTAATTTATCATTGCCCCTCCATATTCCAATTCCTCTGCATCTGTGGATTCAACCACCCAGGGACCGGGTAGTATTTCCTCCTGAAAAATATCCACATGTAAGTGGACCCACACAGTTCACACATTGTTCAAGGGTCAACTGTACTTTTTATTAGGTTGTAGCAAGGATTACATGAAATAACATACATAGAAGCATTCAGTACCAGAACCCAATCTAAAACAAAGGAACTCCAAAAATGTTTGTTAAAATGAAAGACCAGCTATCCATGGGTGAAAAATAATCTGTCAACCACCCTCTAGCTTCCTTGGAAATACACGGGAACACAACCAGGGCAAAAGCCTGTGTCAGTATCTTACCTCTGCAGCCATGAAAGCCAGTGTGTGCATCCCATGGGTGTAGCCTGTGACGCAGCAGACAACTGCTAACCCACAGCAGGAGAGCAGCATGGCGATCAGGAGGGACAGAACCCGGCCATGGCTGCTCATGGGGGTGGTGGGAGAGAAAGAGAGCTGGAAGGACAAACAGAAGACAGGGGCTCATTCTTCAGCATGGCAGGGTTAAACCGGACTGAGAAACTCAAGGTTAATCATGGTGTCTTTGTTGGGAGGTCTGCACAGAAAAGTATCCCATTACCAGATGGTCAGAATTCTCCAGCCAACTTCAATATGAGTATGCGCTGATACCTTGAGATCTTCACCATTTAATTTAGAGACCATAACAATATATATGATATTTTCATCTCAAATTCTCAAGAATCCTCCTACCAGTGGGGTTACAAGCCTCTAGAAGCAACTTGCCAGAGTTCTGTCATTCTCCCTCTGGCTTCAACAGGACTCTGGGCAACACCATGTTCTGCCGTGCTCTTTCTCAATCTTGCTCTAATCCTAACCCCTCAAAGTCAGCTGGGGGGACATTCCTAGCCTGTTCACAGCTGGGACAACTGAGGTGTACTCCAGGTGAAGATGGACCACTATCGTCACGCTATGTTAATGGCACACAAGCAGAGGCAACAGCTTGGAGAAGGGAGGTCTGGAGCTGTGACTCCTGAGCAGGAAAACGTAGATACCAAACCAGCTGGGGAGACAAGCAGCACCTATTCATGGCCCGGGATGGGCGCTGAATTCTGAAACAGCTCAAGGCTATGGAACTGAGATCAGCCCACAAAGAGGTGCAAGAACCACCATGGTCCAGGAAGACTGCGTAAAGAAAGGGGCAAAGAGCACTGTGGGGTGGGTTTCACAGAGCAGCAGGACTGCAGGCGCCCATTTGCTCTGGATTTATGAGATCAGTTAGGGAGCACTCAGGAATGAACATTCTCCCGCACAACTCTGTAGCCAAAAGGCAGAACTTATATCCAGACAGAAAAGGATTCACTTCTCCAGGGACCAAGGGAGCAAAGGGAGCTACTTCAGCGCTGGCCCAGGGGTGGAAACAACATACACTAGTCAGAAAGAGGAGCCCCAAGGGCCAGAGTAAGAAAGGAGAAAACAGAAGGAGACTAGAAAGCATCTGGAAGAGATCAGCTATTTTTTCAGTTTAAGCTTCCCTTTCACTGTGATCAAAACAGTTTGTGTTAGGTGAACTGACCCCACATGGGCTGTCGTGTAACACTACTGGGGAGAGGAGAAAGCCTCCTGAGGGGACGTTGTCCCTGCATGCCTTGGGTGCTGCAGAAAGTTCCTCAAGAAACAGGCAGGAGGTGCCTGAGCCAGGAGCCTTTCCTGGGAGAGCTGTCCTGCACACGCGTGTCACGGCTCATTTGTATGACACCACTCAGACCTGCCATGTGTATGCCTAAGCAGGAAAAGAAGAGATTGGGTAAAAACTCACATATTCAAACCGGTCCTTGCAGAGCTGAACCATCAGGTGCAGAAACACTAGTCCGGCAAACCAGAGGCACCACATGACCACTTCTTCCACTGTTTGGACATTCAGCACTCCGAAAATGAAAATGAACTTGTAGAAAATAAAATTCCAAAACTTGTCTTTGAGGTGCTAAAAAGAAAAATATTTGTAAAGGTGAGTACCATTACACCTAACCTGTTCTAGAGATGGTAAACTGGCTTTGAAGGAAGAGAGAATATTCTATTCTCTGTTTTCTAACACTTGTCCATGACAAAACCAAAGGCAAAGAAAGAAATGAGCCCTGTGAAGAACAAAGGTAAGACATCTAGGAAGTAATCTATAGATTCTGGATTGAATTCCTCAGTCAGTTATGAAATTTTAGACATTTAAGAGTGGAATAATATTAGTTTAGTATAATAAGATGTTATATAACAGAATAAAACACAGAATAAAAAAGAATGGTGACAGCTACAAGTATCACTTTTACTATTTCTGCTCTCTGAATTCTTAAAACAAAAGATTAGACATTCTTTTTTTAAACATCCTTCAGATTCAAAAATAACATACGCTAATTTTCCAGCCATAATCAATTAAAAATGTATGAAAAAGTACAAAGAAAACGTAAAACAAAAATGTTGCCTTAACTTTTTCATGCAATTTTCTTCCTAAATGTAAAACACTGACTGATGCCAATGAACACTGTCTGAATGGACCACTTTAGTGGTTATAGATGGTCATTGAAATGTTTTTTCACCATTCAAAAAATATTGCAATGAATATCTTTGTACAAGATTCTATTTTTTCAGCAATCAAAGGTTATGGATGTTGTTATGTTTTCTAATTATAAATATACATGCCCACATAAGTATATCTGCTTCACTGTACTCTTTCTTACACTGTGAATGTCCAGTTTTAAAAATATTTACTGTCCTGAAAAAAAAAAGAAGGGCAACAAGGAGCATCAACTCAACAGATATTAAAAAGCACCATCAAGCGTGGCGGTGGAACCCGAGTGTGGAGGAGGATGGAAATATGGTTCCTAAGGTTACTTTTATATAAAGTTTTTAAACTGTGTAAATGTTTCACAAATTCAAAATTTTAAACAGAAATAAAAGAAAAATTAAAAAAAAAAAAAAACCACCCAGAAATAATTGAACCCACATGTGGAACACATTGATAACAAGACTATTTAAAGATAAGAGTTATTTTGAGAACTTTAAAACACTGTACTGTGCCTAGACACCCTTTGTTCAGAGAATAAAATGAACTAGGAATCCTTAGTGAATGTCTGTTTCCAGATCTGGGGCAGGAAGCATGAGGTGAAGCTAGAACATTCTATGCCCTGGTTCTGAACCTTTGTTCCACCATCTATTTCCTGTGTGGCTTTGGTTACCATCCCCAAGCTTTGGTTTCCCATCTATAAGACAGGTCTTATAACAATAGCATATATCTCATAGAATAGTTGGGGAAACTAAGAAAGTTAATACATATATTGTGCTTAGACAAATGTCAGAGTAGCCATTAAGTGCATTAAAAAAAAAAATCCTTGTTCTACACTGCCACTTAACAGTTTAATATTTGTCCCATTTTAGGTATTCAATGTCTTTGCCCCTAGTATTTACTCTACTNAAAGATAAGAGTTATTTTGAGAACTTTAAAACACTGTACTGTGCCTAGACACCCTTTGTTCAGAGAATAAAATGAACTAGGAATCCTTAGTGAATGTCTGTTTCCAGATCTGGGGCAGGAAGCATGAGGTGAAGCTAGAACATTCTATGCCCTGGTTCTGAACCTTTGTTCCACCATCTATTTCCTGTGTGGCTTTGGTTACCATCCCCAAGCTTTGGTTTCCCATCTATAAGACAGGTCTTATAACAATAGCATATATCTCATAGAATAGTTGGGGAAACTAAGAAAGTTAATACATATATTGTGCTTAGACAAATGTCAGAGTAGCCATTAAGTGCATTAAAAAAAAAAATCCTTGTTCTACACTGCCACTTAACAGTTTAATATTTGTCCCATTTTAGGTATTCAATGTCTTTGCCCCTAGTATTTACTCTACTTCTTCAACTTTAAGCACCCAGAGAGTAAATCCATGTCAACTCTGTAGTGTTCTAACTCAAAACAGTGCTTAGTAAATACTACAGGATGACTCTGGTCAAAAATGGTCATCACAGAACAACATGAAAGAAGTGATCTATACAGAAAAAAGAGAGGAGTGACAAATGTGCCGATTATGATTACCACCAGGTATTTTTAAAAATCTCTGTAATACTTCATGGTTAATTTTCTGTAAATTTTGAACTGGTATTTAACATTTTAGGAAACATAAAGTGGTATATAAGGCTCACGGCTGCCAGAACAATCCACCAACAATTGGATGGCTTGCTTGGCCTGACTGATTTCTGGCCCACAAGTCAAAGTTTTACTTGAAAACAGAAGAAGCATCAAAGAAAGCATCTGGGGACTTCCCTGGCGGTCCAATGGCTGGGGGCCCGAGTTTGATCCCTGGTCACGGAACTAGATCCCACATGCCACAACTAAGACTGGTGCAGCCAAATACACAAATTAAGTAAAAAAAATTGTTTTAAGTTTTTGTATGCTACAAAAAAAACTATGTTCTATTAATCCCATCTGGGAGACCTCTGGAGTTGATATTTTGCAGAAAGTGCTCCATACTCACTAATGAAAAGTTGGGGGGAAAACAAACAGCCCTGCTCTTCACAGTATCTGAGGGCTCAATCACACAGTAACTGCATTTTAACTCTGCCCAGGACCTCAGCTGACTTGATAACAAGAGATTTGGGTTGAAAAGGGTATGTAAGGGGTGAGACCACTGTGTACTGTTAATGTATTGACAGTAGGCTTTTGTGTCTTACCACTGGAATAAGACAAAGTACAACATAATTCTGCTCGTATGTTATCATTATAAAGGCCAGTTCTAAAGTCTTACTTTAAAACACACACCATTCTACACTCTATCCACTAAAATCCTTTGGGGAGCCACCAATCTGCACAGTATGTGCATGGCATTAATTCTTTAATGAAAGCATATCCTGCTCACATATACCTTCTGAGAATAATGTTCAAATGTCAGACTATTTCACCTGAACATTGACTTGCAAAATGGGGAATCTTAATATTCCTTTTCAAAGGGAAAAACTAAAATCTCTCAGTAAATTCCTTTGGAAAAGTATCCATATTCTAAAGAATGATATATATACAATTATTCAAACAAAAAAAGTCACAGCTTCTTTCAGAATTACCTCATAAATGTCATGGGGAAATAGCAATCAAGAACAATCCTGGGACAGCCTGGTTACACTGAATACAGACTGTGGACTACATGAAGTATTTTACCAATGCTGAATTTCCTGATGTTGATCATTGTCCTATGGTTATATAAGAAAAGGTCTTTGCTCTTAGGAAACATATACTGCACTATCTGAGGTTCTATATGATGTCCCCAGTTTACTCTCAAACAGATCAGAAAAAAGATATCTAGATAAAAGGTGAATATATATAATACCTATATATAGATAAAAGGTGAATAGATATAGATATTTATATATAGATAAAAGGTGAATGTTAGAGCAAATGGGGCAAAATGTTAGTAACTCTGAATCTGGATAAAATCTATATGGGAGTTCTTCATACTATTTGTGCAACTTTTCTCTAAGTTTGAAATTATACCCAAGAAAGTTTTTGGTTTTTTAACCTAGTCACAAGACTGCATCCTTGCTGAGCGGACTTACCTGTCTTTCGCTCACTCGAAGAGGGCCAAACACGATACACTGGATTAGCTTAGCCACCAACATCAAAATGCAGCAAGCAGTATTTACTAGAACCTGTACACAAACCAAAGAAAGGAAGTTTATTTCCTCTTGTTGAAAAATAAATGCAGCTCTAAAAGTTTTCTATTGGGAATTTAGCCAACATTTCTAATGACTGAACCTTTCCAGTTTTCTATCATACAAGATCAATAACTTCTGAAGAGGCACATTTTTATGGGTGGTGGGGGTATGGATGAGGAGTGCGGAGGGAAGGTACCAGCTTGGTGGTTAACTCAGAGTCCTGTCCCAATGTGTACCCTTCAGAAGGCCATCATCCCCTTCAGTCTTAACTGAACTAAGCGTAAACTCTGTACTGTATGTGTAAAACCGTATAAACCTTAGAAAACCGAATCTCCGAGGCATATCAATTCTTACATTAAGATTTTGAACAGTCTAGAAGAAAACTTTTCCAGAAAATGTAGTTATCATGAACAGTAAAAGTCCAGCACCCAAACTTCCTACACTGCTCTGTTCAAAAACAGGAAATATGGAGAAGAGGGTGAATGGTCACAAAGAGTCTACAAGATCATGGAGAATTGAGAATCAAAAACATACACATTTTCAAATATACTGCAATGGGACAAAAGATACCTGTGCTTGGTGTTGGCCTTAAAGGAAAGGTTTTGGGGCATTCGAGGGGAGCAGAAGCAAGAAAGCAGGAAGAAAGAAGAAAACTGGCAGGAGGAGCTGAGAACTGCAACCATGAGATGCCAATGCCAGTGCAAGGCCTTCTTCACCAGCAAGTGGAAAACTTCCTTAGTAACTAAGACCTTACACCTAAACAACAAATCTAATGCTTACAAATGAAATCGTGGGCTGCTCTGACTCAGAAGTTAGTCTGGCACACCACCTTACTGATGCTCCAATGATTTTTAAAACCAAAGAATCTGAAAAAGCCAAAAGGACCTTGATGCAGAACTGTACAGAGGACTTTTAGTTAGAGCAAATGAAAATGGACACCAACGACAGAAAAGACTATTTCAATCTTTGTTTCACTAAGTGTACAGGAAGGTGGAGGTGCCAGATTCCTCTTCCCAGGTCATCCGTCCCTCTTCTTCTAAAAGAAGCAAATGATGTTTTCAAAATGAGTAAATAAAGGAAGGTGACAGAATAGGGTAATATAAGGAAGGAAACCCCCTAGGATCTCTTCAGGTTCCTCTTTGACCTTGACATTACCCAGCCCTTTGGTAACCCTGATGCATTATGTTTCATGAATGGTACCCCTGATTCATTACAAAAGAATAAATTATGTTCAGTTACATTCTGCCTGTCTAATGGGACAAGGAAGTATGGGATGCACTTTCAAAGAACTAAAACAAAAATAGTGCTGAAAAATGAAACTGTTCTGGTAATTAATTTCTTCAGATAACCAGAAAAACCCCCGAAATTAGCTATCCAAAACATCTTAACCTCCTTAAGTACTGTGGAACAGCCCTATTCAAAACATTCCAACAAACTGGATAGAATATTCAATTTTAAGGAGATGAAATAGATGTTTAAAAGGCTTATCTTCCTTGTGCTCTAAATCAGTTACTGGGAACCCCAATCATGTCAATTAAGGAAAAAAATGCCAGAAGACAAAACTACAACCACAGTCCCTCATGCCATTTGCCCCAGCTGAACTGGATTTTTCAGATGTTTGGATCAGCCAAACATCCATTCTCAGCCTAATTACAACACAATTTTTTTTTAAGTCTTCCTGTTTTTGCAGGTAGGCATATGAAATGCAGAAATAAATTCAACATATTTAGCACCCACGTGTTAAAGGTATGTGGGAGGTTAAAAGAAATGAGGTTGATTTGGACCCTGCACTCCAAGAGCTATTAGGATCCACAGGACACAGAACTTGGTCAACATCTAACAGGCCAAGCCAGCTGCTCTCCTGAGAACAACAGGAGAAATCAAATTTAGGGTCACTCAATCATTTCTCTAACCTAAACAGCTTTCTCACATACCCTGGGGTATAAAATAAGCAATAAAATATTACTTCTCAGTTAAAACTTTTTTTTCCAGTTTTCCTAAGTTAAAAGATAAGGTATAAAAACTTTGTAACTCTGATTTACCAAAAAAAGGTGAAAGTCTCTGATAATTCCATCATCAGTAGATAATCATTTCTATTTTAAATATATATGGAAGATTTGAAAATTAGCACGGCTAAGAAGGGGAAAAGAGATTCATACCAGTAAACTGATATTAGGAAGAGATTTTACATAAAAAAGAAAAAGATATTTTGTGAACTTTATATGAAAGTGAAAGCTATACAAGATTGGAAGTAACTAAATATTTTAAGATCGTGAAAAAGTGCTTTTAAAACACCTCAGTTCAGTTCAGTTGCTCAGCTGTGTCTCACTCTTTGCGACCCCATGGACTGTAGCACGCCAGGCCTCCCTGTCCATCACCAACTCCCAGAGTTGACCCAAACTCATGTTCATTGAGTTGGTGATGCCTTCCAACCATCTCATCCTCTGTCGTCCCCTTCACCGTCAATCTTTCCCAGCATCAGGGTCTTTTCAAATGAAGCCAGTTCTTTGCATCAGGTAGCCAAAGTATTGGAGNTGAAGCTGAAACTCCAGTACTTTGGCCACCTCATGTGAAGAGTTGACTCATTGGAAAAGACCCTGATGCTGGGAGGGATTAGGGGCAGGAGGAGAAGGGGACAGAGGATGAGATGGCTGGATGGCATCACTGACTCGATGGACCTGAGTTTGAGTGAACTCTGGGAGTTAGTGATGGACATGGAGGCCTGCTGTGCTGCAATTCATGGGGTCACAGAGTCAGACACGACTGAGCGACTGAACTGAAGGTACAATATTCTACCATCTTGAATTCAAAGTGCTATACTCTGAATTGTATTTTGAGAGAACCATTACTAAGTGTTAAAACTAGGCAACCTGTTTTCTGGGATGACATTGTATTTAATACAGCTTTTAACATTTGATTCTGACTATATAATAAGCATGGCTTCCTGGCTCAGTGGTAAAGAATCTGCCTGCAATGCAGGATATGCAGGTTCAATCCCTGGCTCAGGAAAATACCCTGGAGAAGGAAATGCCAACTCACTCCAGTATTCTTGCCTGGGAATCCCATGCACAGAGGAGCCTGGTGGGCTACGGTCTATTGGGTCACAAGAATCGGATGTGATTTAGTGACTAAACAAAATTTTATAAAGTCTAAATATTAAACTTTCAGAAGCTTGAAATTTCTGAAGATTCAACATGAGAATATGTGACATTAACTGAACTAAGGTTATTTTTTATTTGCATTTTAAGATTTTAGAGGTTGGTATCTGGACATTTTACTAGGGTAATTAGTATTTGTTCTATCAATATTTTGTCCTCACCCACTCCAAGTAGATAGCCAGGCTTTGCACATCCTTCCCTCAAGGATTTTTTTCCCAAGGATAGAACCCATTTTCTAAAGTCAACCAATGTTCTTGGTTCTTGGTACTGCTTCCTGCATCATCACAGGAGCAGGAAAGGAAACAAGACTCAGAAGGATGAATACTAGTGTGCCTAGGAAGGTTGGACCATAAGCATAGGAGCCACTCGCATCATCTGGTTCTAAGGCCTGTGTGACAGGGAGGCAATTGGATGAATATTCATGGAGTCCATGATGGTAGCTAGAGGTCTCCCCACCTCCACCTTCATTTCAGAGTACCATTTATCCTTCCTGAATGCTTATGACTTTGGGTAGGCCCCTACTCCCAGTAATGACTGAGACTGAATTCCCTGCCATCTTTATGGGATGGGGGCTCTGATCTGGTTTGATTGAAATAAATGTAGCATTTCAGATAAACCAGAGTNCCTTCATTTCAGAGTACCATTTATCCTTCCTGAATGCTTATGACTTTGGGTAGGCCCCTACTCCCAGTAATGACTGAGACTGAATTCCCTGCCATCTTTATGGGATGGGGGCTCTGATCTGGTTTGATTGAAATAAATGTAGCATTTCAGATAAACCAGAGTTGTGAGGATTCATTATTTAGATATATTGTTTTCATTTTTTTAAATATCCAAAATCCTTCTATATCCATAACCTCATTTGACTTTCACCCTGTCATGAGAAAGGCCGATTAGTTTTCATGTTAAGGTTCTGAACAGCCTAGAACCTGTTCTAAACGAACCTCATCTAATCCAGTAGTCTTTGTTGTCTGCCCATAGAATTCTGTTGGTGTTTTCATTTGCTTGACCAATGTGTTCCACTACTGAATCCAGCAGAGGGGAAAAAATAACCAAGTCAAGTTTGTAGGGAAAAAAAGTAAGCAAATAGGAATATTACAACGTGTAGCTTTTGTTTCATAATTTTTCATAGCTCTATGGTGCCTGCTGTAAAATATACAAGTAGTAAAATTTTCAGAAAAACTTCACAATAACTTTCTCAGGTTTGTTCAACATTTGTTCAAGGCTATGGTTTTATTACACATATGCTCAAGTTCTGAGCATTACAATGATTGGATTAAATTACAAAGTGTTACACAAGTAGCAAGCATGGTGTCACAGACCATCATGACCTTCAAGCAAATTTGATTAAAACAAAAAAACAAAACAAAACTGAAGTCAACACTTTACGGAAACTGAGGCTTCCAATGATATAACACAGTTAGCAAAACTGTATGTCTACTTGTAAATCCCAGTCTTCAAGTTCCAAGTCCTTTCACATTGCAGAAAATGACCCTTTCACCTCACAGGAAACTGAATCTGCCTAAGACCACTGCCAACACACCAGGGAGGAATGTGAGAGGAGGGCAGCATAGATGTCCCAGGTCTTCAGGCCCTTTCTGTTACGCTAGTTGTCTCTTACCTAATGTAATGGCCCCCAGCCAATGACACTGAAAAAGAATCACGCAGGATTTCCAATGGCACACTGTGGTTAGCAGCCACACACAAAAGTCAGAGTCATTCTGTTTTGATTTTTTTATTGAAATGACAATAAAATAAAATAAAAAAAGAACAGTGAACACTTTAATCAAACTTTAACTTTACAATTATAAAAATATAACCAAAACTTCAGTTTCTTTTATACATTTTTCTATAAACTTAACACCAGAGTAATTCTCAAAGCCAAACTATAAATGATTCTTGTACACTATGATGTGAACACAGCAACCAAAGTTTAAAAGTTTTTAAAGCACTCATCTTTCCCTTAACAGAACATGATACATTTTCCCAACTTAACTCTAGTCTCACAATACAATCCAACACTAAAATACAATTACATCTTAACTGGCTTAATCTAGACTTACTTAGGTTTTAGTTTTCTTTTTCCCCAAAACAAGCTAGATAAATATAATACAAGCTAATATTAAAGTGTGTTTTATGGCNGAACATGATACATTTTCCCAACTTAACTCTAGTCTCACAATACAATCCAACACTAAAATACAATTACATCTTAACTGGCTTAATCTAGACTTACTTAGGTTTTAGTTTTCTTTTTCCCCAAAACAAGCTAGATAAATATAATACAAGCTAATATTAAAGTGTGTTTTATGGCTCAAGTCAAATTATAGTATTATGGTTTGCATTATGTATTTAACAAAAGCAAAGAGTTTCAAATGAGTCCAGTTTAACCCAAATTATGAGTGATGTAAAACATGTGGAATAATTATGGGAAGCCAAACCTTACACGTATAAAAGCTGACTTGTATCTAAGTCAAAGCCCACTAAGCCTCTTCTGGCAAATGCAATATGCAAAATTTCGTGCTCTCAGAAGTGGTCTTAGTGAGGGGCATAAACTGTTCCAAACACTATGAATGAGTGAAAACATCAAGTCTGAGGAACTTCAAGGAGGAAAAGGTACTCCAAGCATTTCGTCTCAAGTGACTGAGCAAGTACTTTAAAAAACAGGCATTAAAAAACTGAAAGCATAGTGAGTCACACTATTTAAGGGAATTTTAAGTGAATGGCTAGCTGGTTTGCTGAATCCGAGGAACTCCACCTCTCACTTCTAACTAAACATATAAGAAAACAGACTGACCTGTTTGGATATGTTTGAGCCAAATAAAAGACTAACTCAACAAAACCCTTAAACATAAAAAAGGAATTACTGCAACAAACAATGCTATAATAATTACAAGGGAAGACAACAATAAAAAGTAAAAAAATCTTTTAACTGTTGTCAAAAGATGGATTCAGACACAGAATTGTCATTATGCTATTTTAAGTATCATCCACTTATTTAAAAAATCACAAGTCTTCATCACATAGAAAGAAACAAAAATTTCACTTTTCTTTAAAGGGATGCCAATCCTAAATATGATTTATAACATTTGAGTCAAACTTTGTTTTTTTCCTCTCAATCTATTGAATACTTTCCAATGCCATTTAGTGGTTTTATACAGAATATGCACTACTTACTCAGGGAAAAGAACATGGCATATATTGTAATTATACAATGCAAAAGAAGGCGTTCATTTACAAACAAACCTGGAAAACAAGGCATTCAAACATATAAGTCATTTAAAACTAGTCAGTATTGATTATGTAAAGAATTGGAATGAACATTTTAAGACTGTTAGTTCTTCAAGAAATGGTAAGAACTTACATATCAAAGTGTTAATTAAACAGTACCCTGTACCCTCTTTCTAATGGACTACATCAAATTTGAACTTCCCCAGTTCTATTTTCATCAGGAAANATAAGTCATTTAAAACTAGTCAGTATTGATTATGTAAAGAATTGGAATGAACATTTTAAGACTGTTAGTTCTTCAAGAAATGGTAAGAACTTACATATCAAAGTGTTAATTAAACAGTACCCTGTACCCTCTTTCTAATGGACTACATCAAATTTGAACTTCCCCAGTTCTATTTTCATCAGGAAACCTAAGAAGAGAGTATTCAGATACAACTATAACAAGTTCAAAGACAAGTTTTAAAATGTGTTTGTATTATGAATTTTAACTCAAAATCGGATCTATTATATTCCAGGTTAGTAACTCCAGCTTACTATTTTTCTAACGTAAGCCCCAAGGTATGGTTGACTCAAGCACTTACACTACTGGAAGTAATGATCAAAAAAGGATTTCTAGGTCAAAGCTTGAGTTACAAAAGAACATGAGCGGCCTCAAATCGGATGACGCTTCAACTCTAACACTCCTTACTGACACTACGTCAAATCACACCACAAAAAAGTCTGCCTCTCTTTACTTTCCCCAAAGGGCAGAAGCTAACACACCTGAAAGTGGTCACCGTAGCTTTTCAACTGGAGGCCAGAATCAATCATGGAAGGTAGGCTGGAGATTGAGCCATGTCCATCCCTGCCTTCCCCAATCCTGTAGGATGCATCAGTGAGCTCAACAGTAAAATTACAGTTAGCTAGAAACATGTGAATGTGAAGCAGAACGGCAGAACTGTTACACTTGAAGGGGGGGACTATCCACAGAAACGGGAGCTCTTTCAAAGGCGATCCCTGGTCATTTTTGGTCCTGGAGACAGGTGCTCACCTATTAGTAGGCACAGTTATCGCCACTATTAGATGCACAACCGTGTGAAGGTTTCTTAGGACCTCACCTAAATAAAGCTGAATGTTTAAAATGGCTCAGTTGCTCTTTGTCTCATTTTCTCAGGCCTAAATAGGAAGAATATATGATGTATCTTTCACGTCACCCAATATTTAGAAGAGCTCCGTCATCAGTACCGTAGAGATGCTAACCGAAAGTTCGTTTCTATCCATGAAAAACGTTAACGAGCGATCTAGTTTAGTAGCTGCATCTTATAAGACTTCCTTTACATTAAACCTACAATCAACCGTTTGTAATAAGGCATACACAACGTACTATTAAGCAATAACAAGGCCAATTGTTTTGCCTTAATAACTTTTTTTATTCCCTCAAATTTGATCCTAATTTAACTGTGCCTTTAAGATTCTTAAATTTGGTATTTTTCTCTTAGGCTGACAAAATCTGATTATTCCAAAATATTTTTGAAAAGGTTTTATGTCGCTTTTAAAACCAAACTTTCATCTCATTGGCTATAACTCCACATTAATTGAAATAACAAACTTTATAATCCAAGAGTTCAAAACCTAACAGACTCACTTTTAGAAACTTCCTTCATAGATCACCATTTCACCACAGCCATAAAAATAACTTAAGACACACACATTTCACAAGAGCACAGATAATGAATACTTCCATTATGGGGAGGGGGTGTTTAATTGAGCCTTGGACCTCTTTTCATACCAATTCCCATGATATTCCCTGACCTAGTCAATTTTAATAGTTTCCTGTATGGCTAATGTCTGTTGCTTGTGAAATAAGGTCTAGCTGTGCTGGTATAAAATGTACTCATCAGTAATACACTTGGAGTTCTGCTGTGATATAACTCATAGAGAGTGTAAAATTGGTATAGCAGTTGCACCTTGGATTCAATCAAGCAAATGTAGTTCCCCAAAGTAACAGACAATTTTCATCACAAAAATCTACAACATGATCTTGGGAGTATAACCCCAAGAATGGTATCAAAGCTAAGAGTCCCACTTAAGCCTTCGCTTACGGCTTGACTGACCTTAATCTGCTATTATATCTTAACATTCACCTGTCTAGTTGGGGAAAAGGAATCCTTGCCTGTAAGAATTTTACAAGTTTAACGTGAAATTAAAAAACAAAACAACAACAAAAAACAAATAGAAAGAAGTCCACTTTCTTTAATGTACAAAAAATATTTGTGTAGAACCAAAAGTAAACTAAACAATATCACGTTTGTTTACAGCACTATCTAGCTTTTCATATTAACTTTACTATTCAGACAATAGAAAGTAGGTGGTAATTTCAGGACTGGGAAAGAGATAACACCAAAAAAACTTCAGGGACGTTTATTCTACACTGTGTATAGCTGTGCTCACAGAGACGGCTTCTCTTACTTCTCTGCTGTGCAGCAACTCAGTTGTATATAAAATTGAACCTGAATTTTAAAAAGAACAATATCTTTATTAAAAACAGTTTTACATTTTTTCTACCTTAGATAAATTTATCTGGACATTAAAACTCTCCCTTGATATTTTGGGCATTTTCTACACAGACACCCTTTTCTTCCACTTGTCATAGCCTACATTCAATGCTGGTGAATATTTATAATGTAAAAAAATTCTAATAGTGTAAGTTTGATTATCCACTTTCCTTGAGGGAAGTAAACATTTTTATACCTCATTATATTCTGACCACCCAGCACAATTACTGTTACCTGACAGTAGATGGATCATTTTAAATAAATGAATAACATGACTCTTTTCTCATATCCCATACTTCAATGTGTAACCCATCAACAGACCAAAGCAGAGGAACAAAAGATGAAAGTCTGACTTCAGTGCCAGAACAGACCAATTTCACACTAAACATGCTTTCACAGAAGGCCAAGATCACAACTGAAATTGTTTTTAAAGTAACATTTGTTAAGCATTTATCAGGTGCCTGGCATTATTCTAAGCACTTTATTATACGTTATTTCACCTAGTCCTTATAAATCTATGAAGCTGGGTCCACCATCCCCCTTTACAGGTGAAGAAATAGGTATAATAATTTGTTAGACCCCACACTGCCTGGAAGCAATGATGGCGGAATTCAAATCCACACACTGACTGTAGAATCCATATTATTGACCACTATGTTACTCTATGAGTCCTATCTGTTACTGACAAGGATCTCAACCAGTGTAAGTCAATTTAAAAAACAAAACAACACACATTTCTCATCACTTCATCTGCCTTAAAAAAAAAAATTAAACTCCATGTAAAATTCAGGACTTAATCCTACTTGCCTCAACTTGGACCTAAATAGATTTCCCAATGAGTAATGAGAATACTCATTATGACAATAGATTCAATTCTCCACAGTTTTATATACATAACTTCCATCATATTTATTATACATTGTCGACTACGATTTTACCATCTCTTCTTTGAATGATGATTTCAAACTTACCTGCGGAAAAACACCAGATTTGGAGAACAGATGCACAAATGCCAGAATGTCACGCCACAACTTGCAGTCTGAGGACACAGTCATCTCTGGCTTAATCTACGCAAGACCCAGGGGTCCATCTACTGTCTTAGCTTCCTTGAAGACCAAAATTTATGAACTATCCATCCTCAAGTGGCTTGAATTATTTTAAATCCGGCAGTTTAAATGAAGCAAACACAAAAAGCCCAACTCTCCATACCTGCTCAAAAGCTGGGGGAGACTAGAGATGATGGGTCCATATCCAGGTGCATTGTCGTACAGTTCAAACAGCGGCGCAGCCACCAGCTTGTAATTTTTAGGGACTGCAAACAAGGCTAAAACAAAAACAGTGTTTATTGGCTAAAATAAAAACAGTATTCATTTTCTATACTTCCTTATATTAACACTGCTTCTGCCTCACTAGTAATCACCAATTTTACATTTGAGAAACTTTTGAGGAAAAAAATAATTCTCATTAACACATTTTGGTTGTGTCTTTTAAGCAAAGATCAGTCACAGCTTTGAAATGGACTCTAAAGAAACCCATGCTGTTAACAACCAAGAGCACCTTATGAGTGCTGGCTCTGAGAGAAAGGGGAAGAGACCCTTGATCTTCTAATTTATTTTGAATTCCATTTTAAAAGTATCAAAAACCAGAGTAATTAGTTGTTAATGTGCACAACAGAGCTAAAGATTCTATTATAAAAAAATCAATTAATCTGTCTCCTAAAATTTTATCACAATGTGAAATTAATACCAGCACCTAAAGTTATTAAAAATACTATAATCTGATTATTTTTGGCTCCAGTTATTTACTCTTCCTTGGTAACATAACTGGCATATCCAAGAAAAACTAGGTAATTGTGGATAAAAACGGTATGTGTTTTTAGTTTTACAATAAATCCCCAAATTCAAGAAACTTGAGGAAAAACACAAATAGAAGTATCCTTGATATTACGCTGCTGCTGCTGCTGCTGAGTCGCTTCAGTCGTGTCCGACCCTGTGTGACCCTATAGACGGCAGCCCACCAGGCTCCCCGTCCCTGGCATTCTCCAGGCAAGAACACTGGAGTGGGCTGCCATTTCCTTCTCCAATGCATGAAAGTGAAAAGGGAAAGGGAAGTCGCTCAGTCGTGTCCGACTCTTTGCGACCCCATGAACTGCAGCCCACCAGGCTCCTCCGCCAATGGGATTTTCCAGGCAAAAGTGCTGGAGTGGGGTGCCATTGCCTTCTCCGTGATATTACACTACACAAGTTTTTATATGGCTGCCTTCAAGAACAAAGTAACTTACCTTTCTCTTGAAGCTGAACCAGAAACAACTTCTTATGTTCCTTAGGTTTTGTAATATGTGCAGGAATATATGGATACTAAAATAACAAGAGAATAATTTGTAGTTTCCAAGACATCCCTGACACCCCCCGTGCTTCCACTGACCAACTTCTCCCATTTCAGACTTTAAGCTCAAGTATCAGGCCTGAAGACCAGCTTCTTTATAACCCCAACAGAATTTTAACATGTACACCATGGTTTCATCTATTTCTGACGTGTTTATCCCCTCATACAGTGTAAACTCCCTGAAGAAGAATCCTTTCTAGTTTTCCCTTTACCTAACAGATCTGGTACCTAAGGATGAATTAATAAATACATGCTTTAATAAATATAAAATATCAAGCAGTAAATGATTCAGTCACAGACACAATTATAGGTTGACAAGTTTAAACACAACAAAGTCTGACATAAATATTTATAAAAGTAGTTGTCTTTTAAAAACATATCATTACAAAGTTAAATTTGCTAGAATCCTGATGCAGACCATGTTTACTAAATAATAAGTTTAAATACAATGAGGTGCTCGACAGGAAATTTCTCCCCACAATCAGCACACATCCCACATGGGACAATGCTGCAGGAACACTGGATAAGCGGTCTGTCAGCTGAACAAAGTCAAATTGTTTGTGCATCTTCCCATAATACATTCAGAGAAGCCTACTTTCCTTTTTGAAGTATTTGAGGGCAGAGGAATTTAAAAAGTGCTAAAAACAGGCATACTGGGAAAGGAGGATAAAAACAGAGGCTGCCAAAAGGAGGTATCAGCATCCCCATTTCTGTAAGAAACTTGTGCAGAGACTAAGTATCCTTCCCAGAATGATCCAGTTAAGCAGTGATGCCAGGATTCAGCTGCATCTATCCAACTCTTACCTAACTGGAAAAGCCTATTCCCACTGTGCCATCCCAATGGGACCTAAACAGTCCTCCGACTACAGTAATTCCATACCAGAGCCATCCCTAGAGTATAATGAATCAAGACAGCTAGCTACCCCAGGCTTTGGAGGTACCGTACATGATCATGAAAACTATGCCCACTGGCATCAGAGAGATCCAGTGAGAACAGCGTGCTTCAAAACAACAGAAGTGTGAACAGCAGGGATGGAGCAGTCAAAAGGAACAGGACTGCTGAAGTATGACCATGAGCTAACTGGTGGGGGTGAGTGACAGCTAATGGGATTTGTTCACTTTTACTATGCTACTTTTGTACATATTTGAAATTTTTCTTTAAACGAAAAAATGCTTGGCTTTTATTTTTTAATTTAAATTAACGAGAGAAAAAAGGAAATTTCAAGTCAAATTCTCTTACGAACTTTTTAAATGGCTAGAATTAAACCAGTTTCCTACTTCCCCAAATGCCCAGCAAATATAACTGAACACTGACCTGAGGAGGCTCAAAATTTGGTCTCCACCAGTTGCCAATGCAGTCATCGATGACCCAGTCTTGCAGGACTCCATCTTGACGACCTAATATCTGTCAAAAAGAAATGATAAAGCCAGTAAACTAAATATACATACCAGTGAATATCCTTCTTCAGTGAAGAAGGTATTTTTCACAACACGCCTAATAGCGATGAATAGCTAATATGTCCCCATATAAATTTCCTTTCTACAATTTATCTGTGTCATTCTACCCAAGACATAAACTATTAGTTCAAAACTGGCAAGCTAGCATCAACATGATGAGGGAGGACCAGCCCATCTGTTCTGTGCCTTGGCACTGAAAATCAAAGACTAATTACCTATATCAACCATCGGCGTACAACAGTTTTCTACAATCAACTACAGCTTTTGTAAATCACCTACCTAACCAAGCTACAGTAATACATATGCAAAATTCAGTTTTCATTTCCATAAATCTGTATAGCATAAGATTAAATTTAACTTAATCAGAGTTATGCTCTACACATTTTAATTAGCCAAAAATGGTTTTACAAAGTTCATGATGAGAAAAAGCAGTTAATTATCCCACTTTACCATCCCACTGGCTACAACTTTCAACTCTCAGCCGTTTCCCCCCCTGATATTTGCCTCATTTTTAAAAGCATTCTTCTTGTTTTTAAATAAACTGTTTATCTCAGTTTTAGGTTTACAGAAAAGTTGAAGCCTAGAACTAGGGAAGCCCTAGGACTCTAGCTGTGAATCAGAGCTGAGAGCATCTACAGATTGAAGAGACTTCCCAAACAGTCAGTTTTCCCTACTATTAACATCTTAGGTTATTATTTGTCACAACCAAGGAACTAACATTGATAACCTTATTATTAACTGAAGTCCACATTTTCATCAGATAACCTTCATTTTTACCTAATGTCTTTTTTTTCAGTCCCAGAATCCCACCCAGGATATTACATTATATTTGCATTTCTCCTCAGGCTTCTCTAAGACTGAGTGTTTCTCAGACTTTCCTTATTTTTGATACCCTTCACAGTTTCGAGGAGTAGGAGTTAGGTATTTTGTATTATAGAATGTCCCTCTATTAGACCAAGATTTCAGATTTCAGGGAATTGGGAAAGGAAAATCACAGAGGTAAAGTTTCATTCTCATCACATCATTGCAAGGGGGTACATTCCATTAACATGATTTATCACTGATATTAACCTTGATCACCTGGCTGAGGTAATATCTGTCAAGCTCTCTACTATACTTTTCAATAGTTACATTTTTAATATTCTTTTATGACCATTTTTTGATTGCTTTTCATTTTTAAAAACCTTTAAAAAAATTTAACACCCTCTACTGTGGAACAAGAATTTATATCTTAAAACCACATTCCCCACTCATACTTTCTCTTGTACCATGCTCCCATTGTCAATATTTAAGTCAACATTCAGTATTTAATATGACTTGGTGAATCAGCAGAACATTTATTAAACTATAATTAAATACCCCTACTTGAACAACTATCCTTTCCTTCAGAGACAATACTCATTTCATTCACTATCACTAATTCATTCCCCACATTCTCCAGAGGAGCTTAAATTTCTTCTCAATTCAAATATTCTTCTATCAAATATTATTCTATTTTCCTAAGAGAGATTTTTCTATCATCCTGCTTCAATCTGTAGTTGCTCTCAGCCCTGATTCACAGCTGGAGTTCTAGGGCTTCCCTTGTTCTCTCTCCTGTGTTATTAGATCCTCTCTATATTCTTAACCCTGTCCCTTCTTTCTTTGTTCATTTTTTCATTTTAGTGGTGAATATTCTCCATCCACTAGCTTCCTAAAAAAAAGTACAAAAGACATCACCTTTATAGAAACTCCGCCGGGCTGGAAATAACTTTATCTGCACACTTGACTTACAGTTAGATAAAAAAGTCTCAGATGGACACTATGTACTTTCAGATTTATGAAAGTATGCTTCATGATGACTTAGCTTCTGGTATTGTTTCTGGGAGGCTGATGCCATTTCTGACTTTAATGTTTTTGTACTTAACCCAGGGTCTACCCATTTCTTCTCCCCAGCTTCAGAAACTTTCAGGATTTCTCTCTTCACCCTTTTTCTAGAGAGAAGGCCAGTAGGTCTTTTCAATCTGAAAACTAATGATTAGGTTTGGGAAACTTTCTTGAATTATTGCTTTGCTAATTCCTTTTCCTCTGTTTTATTTATCCAGGTTAGATTTTATTTTTAAATTGAATTATAGTTGCTTAACAATGTTTCAGGTGTAGAGCAACATGATTCAGTTATACATGCATATATATACACAAATATATATATCCTTTTTCAGATTTTTTTTTCCATTATAGGTTATTACAAGATACTGAATACATCTTTGCTATATAGTAGATCCTTGTTGTTTCTACAGTTTATACTAATCCTTTTCTCTTACCTATGTTCTTTTTGTTCTACTGTCTTGTAGATTTCAACTCAGTTTTTTAACTCACTACTCAATTTTTAATCCTGCCTTTTAAAAAAAATTACTTGAGTCCTTTTTTGTTGGCTATATAGTCTTTTCTAAAGGCACACTGTTCTACAATGTCTCCTTTTATCACATCAATAATATTAATTATAATTCTGCTGATAACTGAATTTTCTGTTTCTGCTAAGTTCCCTTTGCTTCTTTTTCTCTTTCCTGTTTAGAAGTTTTCCCCAAAAGTCTGGCGATACTGGTTACCTGCTCGCAATTAAGAGTAAAATAACCTGCTTAAATGACAACTCTGTGTACATGAGTGACAAGGCTATCCTAGTTCTTTGGGTAGATTCCCAAATATTATCTATCATTAAAGTATTCTTTAGGACTCTCCATTTTCTCCAGGAAAAAAAAAAAAAAACCTTCTAATCTTCAGCCTGGGGTATATAAAACTAGCTGTTAACACTATCAGCCTAGTAGAAGTCTCACTATCCAGGCTGTAACTTCACTTATTCTCCCCACCTCTTTTTCATTGCTTAGTGTTTTCCAATTTAATCTCTACCAAGAATTAATCAGCAGCCAGTCTTTGCCTAAATGTAAAGTAGTGAAGATGATCTAGGTACATCAATAATCCTATGCAGACTGCCAGTCAATTCAGCTTTCAGTCCATGCACACCTACTCCTTCACAAGTACCCCCAATTCCTAAGCTTTTCTGATGTTCTAGAGTGCTGGGTCCTTGACTGCCCTTCTGGGAGGCTGAAGTTTTGGCTAAGTCAATTATGATTCGCTCATCTGCCTTCTACCTTCAAACACTTTTTCCTTGTTACTGTCTCATTTTACATTCCATCAACCTACTGGACTTAATGTTTTTTGGTGAAGTTATAAGAAAAAGCTGAGGTAAGGAGGTAGGTTCAATCTATCGTAATTGAAAGTTCAAACACAGCACGATATTTAAGACTAATACTGCATTTTAGAAATACTAAAAAACAAGTCAAAGTGGAAGAAATATAGGTTTTAGTTTTGTCTCCTTTCTGTATTTGCCAAGGATTTTGCACAGACTATGTACGAGTTTTGTTACTAAGGGGGGTTGCATGCTAAGAAAGAAAACTATTTATTAATGAAACAGCCGACAATCTCAAAAACCTCCAGCATCTATATGCATCTGACCTCAAGTCTTTAGAGACAGACATTAGAAGAGCTTCTAAAAAGTAGCACAACCTGGGCAAAGCCTAAAAGGTATGTGCAAAAATGAAAATAGGTATGTAACAGGAATCATTCTCCTGTCAAAATTCCAACACCTACTCTGGAATAAAATTACTTTCAAACCTCCAGCTTCACCACACACTAACTGTAAAACATCAAGGAAGCTACTTGCACTTTCTGTGCCCTAATTTATCAGTAAAAGAGGATTAATAGCACCCACTTCCTAATGCTATTATGATGTTTGAACAAATTATTGCATGTAAAGCACTCAGAACATTGCTTAGCAGTCAATACTCAGTAAATGTTGTTTTATTAACCATTAATGCTACATCAACTATTTCAATGGAAAATAATGCCATGACAAAGTATAAGTTCAACTTACAGAAAGTAAACATTGTACTAGCACTCTAACATTTATGTTTTACTTATAGAAAACTAAATATTTAAAATAAACTCATCCTTTTCAAGGCATAAAAAAATCTGACTATTAAGTTGACAGTATTTAGATGAGCACTAATGAAATCATCAAAGTGGTTAAACAGAAAAATACCTCTGTCATTAAGCGTTTTAGTCCTTCAACTTCATCTTCTCCTGGATTAAGCTCACCACCAGGTCTGTATAAAGGTTAAAATTTCAGCTTTCAACTTATATTAACAATTTTGGTTAACAGGAAAAACACAATAATTACTATTTCTATCAAGTAGCTTCGTAACACATTCCGGTGTCACATAAGGCAATTAAAGCAAACAAATGTCAAATGGAGGGGGAAGAATGTGCTAGAAAACGGAATTCATGTCCATTCACGAGATTCACAGTAGACAAACCCTAGTCTTAAAATATGTACAACATCACATAGTTGCTGGAAACCAGTACATCCCAATTTTTTCTCTCTGGAAGTTATCTAGTGATAAGGGAGTCTAGAAATGCTGAGAAAGCAGTAGACCCACATTCTCTAGATCTGAAGAATGCAGCATTTTTTAAGAACTCCAAACTAAGTATTTGAGAACACTCTTTTTGGTACAGTCTAGTCAAACAGTTGTGGACTAAACATACTGAGAGATTTATAAACTTAAATGAGAAAACTAAACAATCTATAAAAATGTAAAGCATTTTAAGAACAGGAAACACTACTGATTCTAAGCAAGACATAATATCAGTTGTTCTCAGTAATGCTACAGAGACCTCTAGAAATTGACTTTGGACTCGTTTGTTTCATAGGGCTTCTCTCAAGCTCAGTCACAATACAGAGAAACATGCAGGCTCCTAGTTAGACCATTCTGGTTAGACCATCGTGTTCACAAATGAACACTGCAATGGAGAAAAAAAATGCTTTTGAGTTTCTCTTCCAAAAGACTCCAGTTAACAGCCATGTTTGTTGAGACAAATGGCTAAAAGCTAAAGCTGTATTAAAGCTGCATAAAACAGCCATCTTATTAAAAGTTGTTCATTTCCAACGACACTTACAATTTGAAGAACGTTGTTCCCAGCTGTAGCAGTAACACATGGGGTAGCCGGTGCTCATGGACAATCAAAACCCCTTCTACAGTCCTCCTCATGCCAATTTTATCAAATTCCTCCCTCATGCGCTGAAATCTGGCTGCAACAGAGCTGTCCTTCTCATAGAGGGGCTCTTTTGTACCAAAAGTGTAATTGGTAAGAGGGTACCTGTGATCCAAAGACAGACATCTGAGAACTGTAGACCACAAATTACTAGGACAGACACCAATCACATAAAAGAAACCTTGGTAAAAAGTGTATATATATTGCACTTAGAGACAAAGAATTTGAACAAAGTTAAACAACTAGTTAACAAGACAGCAGAGAAGGAAATGGCAATCCACTCCAGTGTTCTTGCCTGGAGAATCCCAGGGACGGGGGAGCCTGGTGAGCTGCCATCTCTGGGGTCACACAGAGTCAGACACGACTGAAGTGACTTAGCAGCAGCAGAGATTAGAATCTAGCTCTCTGGACTCTAAAACCAGAGCTTTCATTAGCTCAAGCTGTTACTTCCTACTTGAACTCTCAAGTATAGATGAAGTGAAGTGAAGTGAAGTCATGTCCGACTCTTTGCGACCCCACAGACTGTAGCCTACCAGGCTCCTCTGTCCATGGGATTTTCCAGGCAATAGTATTGGAGTGGATTGCCATTTCCTTCTCCAGGGGATCTTCCCAACCCAGGGCTCGAACCGGGTCTCCCGCATTGTAGACAGACGCTTTACCGTCTGAGCCACCAGTTCAGGTTAAGTATAGATGACAATATCCTTAAAGCTTTTAAATGCATAGAGGAGTGGCTATCTGAATAACTGGCAATCCTCCGGTTTTATATGCTAACACTGTCAACCTGGCTAATGTGCCCTTGGGCTCCTCTACCAATCTAATCATAAATTCTATTAATTATGGGTGCTAACGGCTGATGTCTTTTTCTACAAACTGAGCCACCACTTTCCATAATCTCCCCAGTTATTTTCTATTTGTCCCAGTCAACTATCATCAGAGTTTTCTGGTAATTTTCTTCTTTGGATGAACTTCTTTCCCTTCTAAGATGTTGAGCTTTCTGCATTTCTTCTATTCAGCATCTTTATTCTTCCTTTCTCTTCTTTTGAATCTGTTGCTGACTAGATGTAATATAAACATCCTCTACTTCTTTATTAAGAATTCAAAATATAACATATTGAAAAGTTTTCTTCTTGCCTAGTAAATATTTTTTCCTTAAAAATAGTTTAAAAACTCATATTTCATCACAGGTATCACGTTGTAACCCTTTGATCATAAGACTTACAGAAAGCAGCCTTTGATTATAAACCCTTNTGGCCAGTGCTGAGTTTTCCAAATTTGATGGCATATTAAGTGCAGCACTTTCATAGCATCATCTTTTAGGATTTGAAATAGCTCAACTGGAATTCAGTCACCTCCACTAGCTTTGTTCATAGTGATGCTTCCTGAGGCCCACTTGACTTCACATTCCAGGATGTCTGGCATTAGGTGAGTGATCACACCATCGTGATTATCTTGGTCGTGAAGACTTTTTTTGTATAGTTCTGTGTATTCTTGCCATCTCTTCTTATCTTCTGCTTCTGTTAGGTCCATACCATTTCTGTTCTTATGGTGCTTCTGTTAGGTCCATACCATTTCTGTTCTTATGGTGCCCATCTTTTCATAAAATGTTTCCTTGGTGTCTCTAATTTTCTTGAAGAGATCTCTAGTCTTTCCCATTCTGATGTTTTCCTCTATTTGTTTGCATTGATCATTGATAAGGCTTTCTTATCTCCCTTGCTATTCTTTGGAACTGCATTAAAATGGGTCTGTTTTTCCTTTTCTCCTTTGCCTTTCACTTCTTTTCTTTTCTCGGCTATTTGTAAGGCCTCCTTGGACAACCATTTTGCCTTTTAATCTATAATATTTCTCTGGGAAAGATGAGAGTGATTAATGAGCTAATGCCTGCGTGTATCAATACATATTTTTCTGAGTAAGGACCAGTAAGCATTTGGACACCTAGTTGAGTGGCTTTTGCGGGTTTTTCCTCTGAAGGTGATGCTTGTTTGTCCTGTGATAGCATAGCCAGAGCATTTGTTGAGAGCTGCCTGATAGTAGGCATCTGGGCTTACTCAGTTTTGCTGGCCTGTAGTTCAACAGCATGACCCACGGAAATAAACATGGTTTGAACAAAGGAAGGAACCTGCCTCAAGTGATTTCATCCTCAGCTTCAGATATCACCTTGTAAGATAAGGACTCTGCTTAATGCATCATACTTTTGCTTCTAAAGTTTGCCAGGTTTGTTGTTTCATTGGTTAAATGCTTTAAGGAGATAAATCTTGGGTGTTCCGGATGCACATATAAAGCGATGGCTTCATGTTTAAGCTCTATACACCAGGGATTTTGTAGTTTCCTTCTGTGTGGGATAGAGATAGTGATGGGATCTACCTTAAAACTGTTGAAAAGAATAAACAAGATAACACCTGTAAGCTTTACACTGTCAGGCCCTACTGTGCCTGGCACCTGGTGTGTGGTAGCGGCCGTGAGTTTTATTAGAGGGGTACATAATCTCTCCCACCAGCCTTAGTGGGTAAAACGTTGAGATAAAACTCAAGGAGTTACAGGAGGTTATGCCTGACCCTATTTTAAAAAAATATATATATATGTATATATATATATATTTTATGACTTCCTCTAGCAGTACTTTAGGCAAAGAAAAAGGATTGAAAAAAAATTGCCAGCCAGTATTGCTATTCATTTTTTAATTTCCTAAACTTTCATTTGAAGTTTAGGGGGAAATGAATTAAGACTAAAATGCATTCAGCTGAGTAAGTAATCAGTGCACTAAAAAACTCTGCAAAAGAGCAGGAGTCTTAATTTAGTGACATCACCTATACTCATTGTTAAGCANCCAGCCAGTATTGCTATTCATTTTTTAATTTCCTAAACTTTCATTTGAAGTTTAGGGGGAAATGAATTAAGACTAAAATGCATTCAGCTGAGTAAGTAATCAGTGCACTAAAAAACTCTGCAAAAGAGCAGGAGTCTTAATTTAGTGACATCACCTATACTCATTGTTAAGCACAATACCTTCGAAAAGTAGTATTGAGTGGGAAGAGAAAAGAAAAAGAACTTATAGTTCTTCCCCAAAATCTTTGACTTTAGCTGCTAAGTTTCCAAAAATTCATCACCATCCCTTTTGTATTCTCTCTGCTGTGCTGTTCATGAGTCAAAAATAAAAGAAGGAAAAGTCACAGGTAACACTTTCTTCCCAACAGAAGCCATTGTCATGGACATGGACCCCTTTCTTCACTGCATGATCCCAAACTTCATCCAAAGCCAAAACTTCTTGGAAGGACTTCAGAAGGAACTTTTGAACTTGGACTTCCATGAAAAGTATAACGATTTATATAAATTCCAGCAGGTATTTATGCCCCTTTCACATTAGCTTTTTCACTTCAGAAAATTGTTGTCTATAAAAATCATTCAATACCTTATCAACTTGAGGTTTTAGTTTGGGTTTTCCACTGGGGGTCTTGGTCTGGTCTTGATGTTGTTAAAAGCATTCATTTATTTAACATAACCTAAGTGTTCACTATGTGTTCAGTTCAGTTCAGTCGCTCAGTCATGTCTGACTCATTGCGACCCCATGAGAATCACAGCACGCCAGGCCTCCCTGTCCATCACCAACTCCCGGAGTTCACCCAAACTCATGTGCATCAAGTCGGTGATGCCATCCAGCCATCTCATCCTCTGTTGTCCTCTTCTCCTCCTGCCCCCAATCCCTCCCAGCATCAGGGTCTTTTCCAACTCTTCGCGTGAGGTGGCCAAAGTATTGGAGTTTCAGCCTCAGCATCAGTCCTTCCAATGAGCACCCAGGACTGATTTCCTTTAGAGTGGACTGGTTGGATCTCCTTGCAGTCCAGGGGACTCTCAAGAGTCTTCTCCAACACCACAGTTCAAAAGCATTAATTCTTTGGTGCTCAACCTTCTTCACAGTCCAACTCTCACATCCATACGTGACCACTGGAAAAACCATAGCCTTGACTAGACGGCCCTTTGTTGGCAAATTAATGTCTCTGCTTTTTAATATGCTATCAAGGTTATGTGTTAAGTGTTAATAAGTATTATGGGGGAGTCTTTGCCAGTTCCTACCCTGAAAGCCTTTAAAATTTAAAATTATAGAGGTGGTAGTGATGGTGAAAGATAGTCAAGAAGTACAGTAAGCTGATAATTACATTTTCGGGTGTGATATAATAGAGAGTAGTACATTGGAAGATAGTGTGTTAGTTGCTCGGTTGTATCTGACTCTTTTGCAACCCCATGGACTGTAGCCTGCCAGGCTTCTCTGTCCATGGGATTTCCCAGGCAAGAATACTGGAGTAGCCATTTCCTTCTCCAGGAGATCTTCCTGACTTAGGGATTGAACCTGGATCTCCTGCATTGCAGGCAGATTCTTTACTGTTTGAGCCACTAACCAATTAAATTTTTGAGTTTGTGTCTTTTGTTTAGGTGGATTTATGTATTGTCATGTGTCTTGTAGAGAGTTAGATCTAGTCTTTTTAAATTGGTGGACAATTGAATTTGACTGAGGACTAACTCAAAATCAAGGCTTGTTTTCCTGCTGTTAGAAGCCAGGCCCATGCTAGGTTTAAAAATATATAGGTCATTGGTTTCCCCAGTTTGGGAGATATTTTTCATTGCAGGGTGTACATCACTCTTGGAGATCTTTATAAAACCTTGAAGACAGTCCTTAAAATCACAAAAAAGTGAGGATGAAGAGCTATCTTGTTTTTTTTCCATTTTCCCTTTTATTTCTTCTTATCTAGGGTAAAAGTAGCAAATTCCTCTGTCTTGCGTTTAGTCTTTTGCACTCTAGCTGGTTGTGTCCCCCAATCTCTCTATCTTTGGGCCTTTTACATGTATGATTTAATCTGGTTAAATACACAAATGATGTTCTCTTCTTAATTCTGGAAATCTAATGAAAAATAGCTTGTATCCATAGTGAAGTTGTATAAGTTAATAAAAATCATAGTCATCTATCTTTGTAATTATATCAGCTTTGATAACACTAGGCCTCTTTTGTTGATTTAGACCTATATGCATCTCCAGTTACTGAAATTGAGAAGCCAAACTGGTTTTTACTTAATGTAATTCGGTAGATGGAAAATACTTCTGTGAAGTCCATGAGAAGCAAAATAGTAAAAAATGGCCCTAAGGTAACGAGGGAAAAAGAAGCCATTACTTTAGATCCCAGCAGTGCTTAATGAACTTCTGTGATTGATTTTTCACTATGCTCACTATGGGACTTCTTCACCCAAAGACAGTAAATATAAACCTGCTTTCTATCTCCTGTCCTGTCAGACTTCACTTATAGCCCTTTTTCTTTGCTTGTGCTATGAATTGACTTGATAATTGGGTCTATAACAACTTCTAGTTCTCCTGACCAAGTTAGTCATTAGCAGTAGCCTGATTTTTCTGTTTTTCACTTTACATTCAGGATACTTAATGTTCACACTCATTTTCCTTCTGCCTCGCTGGCAAGTCCTTCTTAGTTCCCTTCGGCAGGTCTTCCTTTGGTACCTGGCTTCTTAATGACAGAGTACTTACTCTAGGACTTCGCCCTTGGAGACTCCAGGAAGTCTCCACTTCTGGATATCTGTTAAGTGTTTCACACTTTCAAAAACTAAACTTCTTGTCTTCTCGCCCTAAATCTGCTCCACCTACAATTTCCCCCCATCTCAATTGATGAGTGTCAATCTTTCCAGTGACCCAGGCCAGAAACCTTGAGGTTATCCTTCGTTCCTCGCTCACACCTCTTCTCCATTCCAGTGAAAAATTCTTTTGGATCTACCGTCAGAATATATTCAGAAAAACACACTTTTCACTTCCACTGCTAACAGCTGTCACCTGACCCAAGCCTTTTGTCTCACCAGGATTATCCTGTTGGTGGATTAACTACTCTCCTTGCTTCTACCCTTGGCCCGTGTACAGCCATTGTGTTTGTTTAAAATGTTAATGGACCCAAGAAAATTGAAATCATTTGCTCACATAAAAATTTGTATTCAGATTTCAAAGCAGCAATATTTAGAATAGCCAAAAAGTAGAAACACGTGTCCATCAACTGATGGTGAATGGATAGATCAAAGTGCTATGTCTATGTAGTAGAATATTATTCAGCCAGAAAAAGGAATGAAGTATTAAATACTGCTGCAACATGGGTAAACTTTGAAAACAAGCTCAGTGAAAGAAGCTAGATAGAGAAGGCCACATATAGTGTGATTCCAATTATAGGTAATAACCAGCAAAATGTAGAGAGTACATTAGTGGTTGCCAGGAGCTGGGGGGTGGGGATGGGGAATGACTGCCTAATAGGTAAAGGATTTCTTTTTGGTGTGGTGAAAATATTCTAGAATTAAATAGTGGGAGTAGGAAATGGCAACCCATTCCAGTTTTCTTGCCTAGAGAATTCCATAGACAGAGGAGCCTGGCAGGCTACAGTCCACAGAGTCACAAAGAGTCGGATACAACTGAGCGTGCATGCATGATAGTTGCACATGTGAAAATACTAAAAGTCCCCTGAATTACCCTCTTGGAAATGTTAAAATAGTAAATTTTATGTTAAGTGAATTTCATCTCAGTTCTAAAAAGTTTTGCTCAACATCTCCTTAAGGTTCTCATTTCTCTGAGCAAAATCCAGAGTGGTTGTATGTCTTCCATTACATCTTTGGCCCCACTTCCTGCTGCTTCCCTCCACCTCACTAAGCCACAGCCTATGATTTCTTCAACAGGCCAGGCATTCTTCCCACTCAGGACATTGAATCTGCTTTGCTGAGATCTTCCCTGGGTACACTTCCCAGCTTCCTTCAAGCCTCTGCTGCACATGCATGAAGTCTAACCTGGTCACCAAATTTATAGTTGAAGGCCCTTCCCTGCTCTCAGCACTCCTGGTCCCTCATACCCTGCTTTATTTTCCCGTGACATTTCTTACCTTTTTTATTCTAATAATCAACTTGTAATGTTTATTGTCTTTCCCCCACAAGAATGTATAAGCTCCACTGTAATACCTTTGTAAGTATTTATGGAGTGAATAAGGCACAGAGAGGCTAGACAGCGTGCCCAAGTCACAGAGCTGCCAAATGGAGGGGGCCATGGGTCATCCTCAGGTAATTTGGCTTCAGAGTCCAGGCTCTTAATGACATTGCTGCACTGCCAGCATGTCCCCTCCTAAACTGCTCTGCTCTGTGTATCTGATTTATGAAGGAAATCCTTTTTTTGTTTTTTCATGGTCAAGTCTGATGATCTGAAGAAGAGAAGAGAGCCCCACATCTGTGCTTTAAGGTAAAGGAGTACTCATACTTGTTGGGTGCCTAATATGTGCCAGGCAAAGGAGTAAGTGCTTTAAATGTTACGTCATGCCATCTTTGTTGGCATTATTGTCTCCTTTTGTAGAGGAGGAAACAGTAAGTAATTTCTTCAAAGTTATATAGGGGAAAATAGAGCTGAGATACAGATCCATGTCTGTCTGATTCCATAGCCAAAGTTTTCAGTGATAAAATGACTGTTAATAACCAGGAAAACAACACTGGCGGTACCGTCTTTCACATTATCAGGTTGACATATATTTAAAACAAAAGCTCTAGTGTTGGCAGAGGTATAGATATACAATGCTGCAATTTTTCTTAGAAGATGGTTTTGAAAAATGTATCAAAACTCTTAAAATTATGCTTTCTTTTTGTAGTATAATTCCACATACAAGAATTTGTCCTGTGAAAATAAGGATGTGCTCAAAGATTCCATACAAGATTGTTTATTATAAGTGAATAAAGTGAAAGTGAAGTCGCTCAGTCGTGTCCGACTCTCTGCGACCCTGTGGACTGTAGCCCACCAGGCTCATCGGTCCATGGGATTCTCCAGGCAAGAATACTGGAGTGGGTTGCCATTTCCTTCTCCAGGGATAAGTGAATAATTACATACAAATTAAATGGCTACCCATCAAGAGTTATACAGATAATGGTACAGAACAAAGTGGAAAACTATACCATTAAATGGGCTTACCTTGTGGCTCAGCTGGTAAAAAGTCTGCCCACAATGAGGGAGACCTGGGTTCGTCCCTGGGTTGGGAAGATCCCCTGGAGAAGGGAAAGGCTACCCACTCCAGTATTCTGGCCTGGAGAATTCTGTGGATTGTATAGTCTATGGGGTCGCAAAGAGTCGGACACAACTGAGCAACTTTCACTTCACTTCACATACCATTAAATGAACAAGCTCCAGGAGTTGCTAATGGACAGGGAAGCCTGGTGTGCTGCAGTCCATGGAGTCTCAAAGAGTCAGACACAACTAAGTGACTGAATTGAACTAATACCATTAAATGCTCAACACATGAGTATGGTAGTTGTTTCATCAATTCCAAGACACTTTTTTTTCTTTTTTTTTTTTTACATTTTAATCTTTCTGAGACTCAGTATCTCACACAATTACTGTTTTGTCCCAGTTTAACTTACAGTGTTTTTTGGAGTGATTTATAAAATGTGATACTTACTACTGGCAAAGGCATAGGCTAGAAAAATATAAAGGGAAAAGAAGTTAAAAATGTAAAGAGAATAGAAGTTAAAAATAGTTAAATAAAAGTTGTGATCTCATTTGAAAAAAAGAAATGTTTATCTGTATACCTATGTGTATACAAAGAAAAAGACTTGTAAGAATGGTATGTTTAAATCTGGCTAATAGGATTATAGGTTTTTTAAAATTTCTTTTACTTATATTTTCCCCTAGTTTTGCTACAGTAGACACATGTTACTTCATAAAAGCTGTTTATTTTTCGTCTATACAAGTTATTTTTTTTCTCATTCTGTTTTTTTTTTTCCACGCCCTCCCCCACCAACATAATATTTCCATAAATAGTGGCAGTCTGCACAGATTACTTCTTCTAAAACCTAAATTATTTGTTAACTGTACTCGTAACAGTTCACAGTTATTTAGACCTTTTTTCCTCCATGACCATGCTTTTAGGGCCTTGTCTCATTAGTCCACACCAAGCCTCTGATAAGCATGTTTTTCCTCTGGGATTGAGTTACATTCTATACCCAAACGGTAACAGCCAGATGGTGTGAGAGATGGAATTCCTTGTCTTTACAGAAAGGTGACCTTTTTATTTTCCCGTTAGGTTCTGTGATTTCTCCCATGAATACTGTTAACAAATGAGAATGATGGCAGAAAATAGCCCTGTAATTTTGATACCTTCATGGGATGACCAAAGGAAGAGCTTTCTATGGAATAAGTTTGTGGTAGCTGATGTTACCAGTAATAGAGGAATGAAAGGGTTTGATAATATCAGTTGTATAAGCATTTAAGACTCAAGACTTTGACCACCCACTGTACCTGAAGCCTGGTTTACAGTTTGCTTTGGTGGTCTATTTTGATTTGCAACTCTGCCTGTAAAAGTACATGGCACTTATTGTTGGACTAACAAGTACAATATATTCTGGAATGTTCTGGATTGGGTAGTATACAGTATAAAAAGATATTTGGTAATAAAATTTCAGGGGATCAATCTGGAGACTTGATCTTTAGTTATTAACAGAATAGTTGCATTTTCTGGGGATTTCAGTTATGTACATTTGAATTAAGATGATTGAAACAGTGTTTTCATGTGCAAAATTTGAACTGGCATAAACCATTTAAAAATATTTTTAAAAATATTTTCCCCAATTTTATGGAGATAAAATTGACATAAAAATGTTGATCCATCAAAGTTAACCTAATTTCAAAGTTTAGTGAGTCTTAAATTGTGTTAGAGTTCTATACAGAGCCACTTTAGCGGTAAATAGAAATGTTCAACCATCTTTTCTTTCATATCATCTTAGTATTAGAACTTATATGAAAAAAGTTTATTGATTATTACACAATTAGCATAGTAGTCCGGAGAAGGCAGTGGCACCCTACTCCAGTACTCTTGCCTGGAAAACCCCATGGACAGAGGAGCCTGGTGGGCTGCAGTCCATGAGGTCGCTAAGAGTCAGATACGACTGAGCAACTTCACTTTCCCTTTTCACTTTCCTGCATTGAAGAAGGAAATGGCAACCCACTCCAGTGTTCTTGCCTGGAGAATCCCAGGGACAGGGGAGCCTGGTGGGCTGCCGTCTGTGGGGTCGCACAGAGTCGGACATGACTGAAGCGACTTAGCAGCAGCAGCATAGTAATCACCATTACTGTAGTTTAAAGTTTTTAATCCTCAACAGTGCTACCCACCCAAGTGTTCATTAAATAATAGAGCTAGTGTTAGTGCTGAAAAGCATGTCTAGAAGTCAGTAACTTTGGACTAGAACATTGGTATTCTGCTGTCAAAGGCCAGACCACTACCATGATAGGGCAATACTATAAATTTAGGAGGAAGAAAATAAGCTGAAACAGTAGAACAAAATATATTACAGTAGAGAGGTCTGCATTTATTTCTCTGGTAATAGTCTTAAACTTGGTAAGTTTAAAGTGAAGAACTTTCTCAAGAATGGCTCTTCAGTTAACCAAAATCTGCAGGAAAAAATATTTATGTCATAGATCGAAATGGAGCCCCCATCATGGTATAACAAGTTATTTTTTGTTTACATTCCTAGGAAAATTCTGTTTGAACATTTCCGGTCTTGGATTTCAGACATATCCAAAATTGACCTGGAGTCAACCATTGACATGTCCTGTGCTAAATACGAATTCTCAGGTAAGAGAGAGAAAACCTTGTTGTCACTGAGATTTAAAGGCTTTAACTAAATGATTGTGAGAAGACAGTGTCAGTGTTGCAAAATCCTAGACTATGTATCCCTTCATAGTGTTAGGATATTCTTAGTGAGGATGGTCTGACCCAGCTCAGATAGAAAAATGTCCATCTTGGAAAGTATAAGGCAGGGTTCTCTTTGGGAGTGTGATGAGAGCTATGACTGTGTTGTAACCAAGCAAAGTTAGTGTTCCCACTTCACACAAAGCCAAACATTCTTTCTTTCTGTTTGTGTTGGGTCTTTATTGCTATTCCTGGGCTTTTTCTAGTTGCTGTAAGTGGGGGCTACTGTCTGGTTTTGAAGTATGGGCTTCTCATTTTGGTGGTTTCTCATGTTGCAGTACACAGGCCCTAGAGCGTGAGGGCTTAGTTGCTCCATAGCATGTGGGATCTTCCTGGACCGGGGATTGACCCATGTCCCCAGCATTGGCAGCTGGATTCTTAACCACTGGACCATCAGGAAAGTCCCATAAAGTCAAACTCTTTGACAGTAGTCTTTGCAGCAAAATAAGGACGTCAAGCAAGAAGAATGGGCAGCTCACACTCAAAAAAAAGAAAAAAATCTGAACTTCCTAGTAGCTTTCAGGGAAGGATTTTTAAAGACAAGACAGAGTTTTCAGATGCGTAATAGCTCATGGACCTTCTGATTGGTTGGTGCTGAGGTAGCAGTGATATGTCGGGAATCTCAGTCATCGACCTTCTGGTTCCAACCAGTCTGGGGGCTCCGTGTTGCTTGTGGTCAACCTGATGTTACCATCCTCCCCCTCATCCTGGTAGTGAGGGGGTTGTCTTAGTTTCTGAAGAATAGCTCAGAAATGTGCATCAGATTCTTATCTCTGTCCCTCCAGGAGGAATTAGGAGTCCTGTGACTTGTGTCCTAATCATTAACTGCTTGAGCCTGCTCTTTGGAACGTGGTGATGCCTAAGAGACAAGCCTTTTTTTTCCCCCATAAGCAAGAAATGGAGGACACAGAAGGGCTTTTGTGTCCAGGAAGGCCCTGCAGGGTCCTGCTCCATTTCAGTATTTTTAGAAAAATGCTAATAATGCATATACACGTAAGCTTTCCATATAGCATCAGGAAATTCAAAGGTTATGCTGTAAACTCAACTCTTACACTTCCTAGGAAACAAGTGTCCCCTCAATGCCTTTTTTTCTTCTGAAGGTAATGAATGAACATATTCTTTTTTTTTTTTTATTTCTGTTGGAGCATATATGTCATTTACAATGTTGTGTTACTTTCAGCTATACAACAAAGAGTATGATTTATACATCTACATATATCCACTCGGTTTGTTAGATTCTTTTCCCTTATAGGCCATTACAGAGCATTGAGTAGAGTCCCTGGTTCTTTATAGTAGGTCTTTTATTAGTTATCTGTTCTATATATATAGTGTGTATATGTCAGTCCCAATCACCCAGTTTATCCCTCTCTGAATATATTCTTAAGGAGAAAAAGTCAAACAGTGTAGCGTGTCAAATAATATAGAGTGTAATCCATGATAGTCCCCCTCACTTTCTCCTTGTCCTCCTTTCTCTTCAGACATGTCCACTGTCAGCAGTTGGGGATGCATCCTTCCAGCTCCCTTTCTGAGCACAGGTACATGTCCTTTTGAAAGCATGTTTGATTTTCAGCTGGAAGGATAAGCGTTTTGGGTTGTTTTGTTTTTACTGAATAAAGTTTTGACTTGGGTTTACTCTCATACATTGTCCTGGGGAAGTACAAATTGGTAACCACATTTTGAGGATAACTTAGACATATAGTCATGTCACATCCCTTTTTTAAAAACAATTATTTATCTGGCTGTGCTAGGTCTTGGTAGTGGCATGTGGGATCTAGTTCTCTGTGACTAGGGATCAAACCTGGTCTCCCTGCATTGGGAGTACGGAGTCTTAGCCGCTGGACCACCAGGGAAGTTTCTCATATGCCCCCTTTTTTGGGGGTCGAGGAGTAATTTGAAGCAGTTTCAAACAGCTAAGTGGTGAGAATAATACAAATGAATTTTTTCTATTTTACTTAAGAATAGGTTGCCTTTAGGATGCTCTGTGACCCCCTGAATACTTCAGTATCTCCTGCAACAAGGACCTTCTACATGATAGTAATGGATGATCAGAATCGGGAATTAGGTTTGATATGTCACTCCCCTCTAATCCACAGGCTCCATTCAGGTTCTGTGGTTTGGTCCTTGATTAGCAAAAGGGTCCTGTCGAGGGTTGTGCATAGCATTTAGTTCTCGTGTCTTCTTAGTCTCCTTAAGTCTACGACAGTTCCTCAGTCTTTCCTTGACTTTTATGATCTTGATGCTTCTTGCAATTTACAGATGAGTTATATCGTAAAACTTCCCTCCGTTTGGGTTTGTCTGCTGATTCCTCATGTGTGCTTATTATTGCATCTTATCATGCAGGAGATAGTGTGTCATATTATCAGTGCTTAATTAAGTGATTACTTAAGGTGGTGGCTGACATCAGGTTTTTCCACTGTAGACTTGTTCTTGTCTTTAAGGTAATAAATATTTTGTAGGGAGATACTTTATGTAAATATCCCATTTCTCATTAAAGTTTGATTCATTTGTTTTAGCATCCATTGATTTTTTTTCTTAATATATTTTATTGAAGTATCTCTGACAGTGTTTCAAGTGCACAGCAAGGTGATTCAGTCATACATACATAATTTTTGAAATTATTTTCCATTATAGCTTATTAGAAGATATTTATTGACTGTAGTTCCCTGTGCTATGGGCTTCCCTTGTGGCCCCATTAGTAAAGAATCCACCTATAATGCAGGAGACCTGGGTTCAATCCCTGGGTTGGGAAGATCCCCTGGAGAAGGGAAAGGCTACTCACTCCAGTATTGTGGCTTGGAGAATTTCATGAACTGTATAGTCCATGGGGTCACAAAGAGTTGGGCATGACTGAGTGACTTTTGCTTTGCTTCCCTGTGCTATATATAGTAAACCTTTGTTGTTTGTTACATATCTATTTTTTTTTAATTAGGAATATAGCATTCTGTTCATACTAAGTCAAAAAAGTAGAATCAAAATGTCATGCATTTTTTAGTTAGGCAAAAATTCATAAGTTTTTTAAAATATATATATTATACGTATTTATATATATGTATACAAAAGCTTTTCTGCTATTCTTGATAAAGGCTTGAGAAAGAACATAAAAAGAAAGGTGGAGAAACTGGAAAACATAAACTAAATGAAATGGCAGCACTGAATATGAAGTAGAAAAAGTGAAACAAAACTAGATAAAAGTGAAAGATCATCATATAGTTCAGTTGTTTTTAAACGTGGCTGCTCATTAGAAATATACCTGGAGCTCTGGAGAAAAGAAGCAATACCTGGTCACTTGTATTTTTCAAAAAATTCCAAGATAATTCTGACATACATCTGGATTTTAAAAAGTGATTATAGGTTTTTGTATTAAATCATAGTGGTACAGAGTTCTACTATTTTTCTGTTGATCAATCATGATACAGTGGTATCAAGTGAGTAATAGTTACTTAATCACAATAGTAAAAGGTGCTTTTCAGTTTTCACAATCGGTAGCCAGATAGAAAATTGAAAGATAATTACAGTTGCAGGTCATAAAGGAAACATGATTAACCTAACAGTATAAAATAATTACATACGGTCTGGGGAGTCAAGCAGAGTGATGTGGTAAGCGGAAATGCATACATGCACATGTTTTCATCCTCCCAGCTAGTCTTTATTTTTTAATTGGTGCATTTGATCCTGTTACCATTTCTTAATTGCTTTGGATTTATTTTCTGTAGGTCTTTTCCTTCTTTTGTGTTTCTTGCCTAGAGAAATGCCTTTAGCATTTGTTGTAAAGCTGGTTTGGTGGTGCTGAATTCTCTTAACTTTTGCTTGTCTGTAAAGCTGTTGATTTCTCCATCAAATCTGATTGAGAGTCTTGCTGGGCAGAGTATCCTTGGTTGTAGGTTTTTCCCTTTCATCACATGAAATATATCCTGCCATTCATTCCCTTCTGGTTTGCAGTGTTTCTGTTGAGAAATCAGCTGATAGCCTGATGGAAGTTCCCTTGTATGTTGCTTGTTGCTTTTCCCTTGTTGCTTTTAATATTTTGTCTCTAAGTTTTGTCAATTTGATCACTGTGTCTCAGTGTGTTCCTCCTTGAGTTTATCCTGCCTGGGACTCCGTGCTTCCTGGACTTGGTTGACTGTTTCCTTTCTGATGTTAGGGAAGGTTTCAGCTATTACCTCTTCAAATATTTTCTCAGGTCCCTTCTCTCCCTCTTCTCCTTCTGGGGCCTCTATGATTCGAATGTTGGTGCATTTAATGTTGTCCCGGAGGTCTCTTAGGCTGTCTTCATTTCTTCTCATCCTTTTTTCTATATTCTGCTCTGTGGCAGTGATTTCCACCATTCTGTCCTCCAGGTCATTTATCCGTTCTTTTTGCCTCAGTTATTCTGCTGTTGATTCCTTCTAGTGTATTATTCATCTCTGTTTGTTTGTTCTTTATTTCTTCTAGGTCTTTGGCAGACATTTCTTGCATCTTCTCCATTGTTTTCCTGAGATCCTGGAACATCTTCACTATCATTATTCTGAATTCTTTTTCTAGCAGGTTGACTATCTCCTGCCAGAAAAAAACAACATTTGGTTGTTTTTGTAGTGTTTTATCTTCTCCCTTCATCTGGGATATAACTTTCTGCTTTTTCATCCTAATTAACTTTCTGTAATGTGGTTTTTGTTCTAGCTGTGGGATTGTGGTTTTTCTTGCTTCTTCTGTCTGCCCTCTGATGGAGGAGGCTAAGAGGCTTGTATAAGCCTCTTGATGGGAGGGACTGGAAAAAACTGGGTCTTGCTCTGGTGGGCAGGGCCTTGCTCCATAAAGCTGTAACCCAATTATCTGCTGATGGGTGGGGTTTCGCTCCCTCTCTGTTTGGCCTGAGGCAACACTGCCCTNTGATGGAGGAGGCTAAGAGGCTTGTATAAGCCTCTTGATGGGAGGGACTGGGAAAAACTGGGTCTTGCTCTGGTGGGCAGGGCCTTGCTCCATAAAGCTGTAACCCAATTATCTGCTGATGGGTGGGGTTTCGCTCCCTCTCTGTTTGGCCTGAGGCAACACTGCCCTGGGGTCTACAGGCTCTATGGTGGAGTTAATGGTGACCTCCAAGAGGGCTTATGCCAAGGGGGACCTTCCCAGACTGCTACTGCCAGTACCTTCATCCCTGTGGTGAGCCCCTGGCAACCCTCGCCTCCACAGGAGACCCTTCAACACCAGCAGGTAGCTTTAGTTCAGTCTCCTGTGGGGCCTCTGCTCCTTTCCTCTGGGTCCTGGTGTGTGCACGGTTTTAAGACTGGAGTCTGTTTCCCCCAGTCCTGGAGAAATAATATAATTAAATCCCACTGGACTTCCAGGTCAGAGTCCCTGGGGATTCCCAGTCCCTTTGTCAGATCTCCAGGCTGAGAAGCCTGATGTGGGGTTCCAAAGCTTCACAACAGTGAGAGAACTTCTTTAGTATTATTGTTCTTCAGTTTGTGGGCCACCCGTCCACTGGGTATGAGATTTGATTTTATTGTGATTGCGCCCCCTCCTACCATATCACTGTGGCTGCTTCTTTTTACATGGGGTATTGTTTTTTGGTGGGTCCAGCTTCCTCCTGTCAATGGTTGTTCAACAGCTAGTTGCAATTTTGGTGCTCTCACAGGAGGGGATGAGCGCATGTCCTTCTACTCCACCATCTTGAACTGGAAGCCTGATTTCTATGACATAATTATTATGCAGGTTGTCAGATGGTGATTTTTCTAATAAAATAATTTCTTTTCTATTATTAGTTGTTATTCTCTTGTAAAGGAAACATTGCCATCTCCCCAGTTATTTACTCATTTAAAAAAATACATATTTATTTGGCTGCATCTGATCTTAGTTGTGGCATGTGGAATCTTTTGTTGCAGCACTTGGGCTCAGGAGTTTCTGTCTGTGGAGCCCTCAGGGAATGTGGGATCCTCATTCCAAGTGTTGAACCAACATCCCATGCATTGCAAGATAGATTCTTAACCATTGGGCCACCAGGGAAGTCCCTACCCATTTATTTATGTCAGTGTGAATTTAAAAGTTACTATTTATGTAATGGTTCTTGTCATTATGTTGATGGCCATACTGTCCTCGATTTGATCAAGGGGACCTTTGTGTCCTTTTAATATGTCCATATGTAACTCAACGAAACATAGGTTGCTCGCAGTGCACAGCAAAGCCAATCTGCTGGCTCCGGGTTGTGGTGAGAAAAAGTACAGCGTTTATTCCAGGGCACCAGACAAGGGCACAGGTGGCTGGTCCACAGAACACCCAAGCTCCCCAATGGAGTTTAGTGGAGGGTTTTTAAAGGCAGGGTGGGTGAGAGGGCCACAGGGTGTGTCGTCAGCTTGTGCACAGTTCTCTGATTGGTGCAAGGTGAAGTGACAAGATGAGATCACAGGTGGGCATCATCTGTCTAAAGGTGCCAGCCGATCTGGGGGCTATGTGGTCACAGTCAACTTTTCTCATCTGGTTGGAGGTAGGGGGGTTGTCTGTTTACAACCAGCTTAGGAATGTGTGTCAGACTTATCTTTACTTTTGAAATAGAGCTGGGAGTCCTTGTGACTGATGTATTAAGTTACGGCTACTCTCCTGTCTGCCTGCCCTGTCTTTGTTTCTGTGTTCTGTATTTCTCAGTCCTGCTGGGCCTTCTTCACGTGGAGAAGCATAGGAGGTCACAGTTCATTTCCAGAGCCCCTTTTCCCAATCAGCAATAAGCAGGGGATACCAAGAGGTGGGTTGCCAGGAAGGCCACTACGTGGGTTTGCTCAGTTTCATACATCATCCTTACTGTATCTTACTTTCTAACAAAACAAGATTTTCCAAGCTTATCTTACTTTTCCTGTGCTCTTGATCTGGAGCTGGCTGTTTCTCCAAAGAACGTAGGTTCTTTCATGTATATAATTTATATATATATTGTGTGTATATGTATATTTATATACATATATATATATGAAAGAATGAATTCACATTGATTCCTCCAGTTTCATTTCCATACTATAGGGTTCATTCTATATTTCTTTTTCCGAATTTATAAATCTGTTCTTCACCTTTGAGAAATGTTTTCCATTAATTTCAGTATGCTTCTGTATTAAAATAGTCCCTCCGTGTAGAAGGATCTCACTTCACCAATAGCACCCATTACCCTCACTCACCTTGCATGGATGCCTGCCTTGTTCAGTCATACCTAATGACTTTTAGAAGTTTAGNGTATATGTATATTTATATACATATATATATATGAAAGAATGAATTCACATTGATTCCTCCAGTTTCATTTGCATACTATAGGGTTCATTCTGTATTTCTTTTTCCGAATTTATAAATCTGTTCTTCACCTTTGAGAAATGTTTTCCATTAATTTAAATATGCTTCTGTATTAAAATAGTCCCTCCATGTGGAAGGATCTCTTCTTCACCTTTGAGAAATCTGTTTTCCATTAATTTCAATATGCTTCTGTATTAAAATAGTCCCTCCGTGTAGAAGGATCTCACTTCACCAATAGCACCTATTACCCTCACTCACCTTGCATGGATGCCTGCCTTGTTCAGTCATACCTAATGACTTTTAGAAGTTTAGCTCAAGAAATGGTACTGTATAACTCAGGGAACCCTACTCAGTGCACTGTGGTGACTTAAATGGGAAGGAAATTCAAAAAAGAGGAGGTATATAATATATATAGCTGATTCACTTTGCTGTACAGCAGAAATGAATACAACATTGTAAAATACCTATATTATTGTTGTTGTTCAGTCACTAAGTTGACTGAACAAAGTGTCCAGCTCTTTGCAACCCCAAGGACTGCAGCATGCCAGGCTTCCCTGTCCTTCACTGTCTCCCGGAATTTGCTCAAACTCATGTCTCTTGAGTTGGTGATGCCATCCAACCATCTCATCCTCTGTCGCCCTCCTCTCCTTTTGCCCTCAATCTTTCCCAGCATCAGCGTCTTTTCCGGTGAGTCGGCTCTTCTCGTCAGGTAGCAAAAGTACAGGAGCTTCAGCATCAGTCCTTCCAGTGAATATTCAGGGTTGATTTCCTTTAGGATTGACTGGTTGGATCTCCTTGCAGTCCAAGGGACTCTTGAGTCTTCTTCAGCACCACATCTCAAAAGCATCAATTCTTCGGCGGTCAGCCTTCTTTATGGTCCAGCTCTCACATCCATACATGACTACAGGAAAAACCATAGCTTTGACTGGATGGACCTTTGTGGTAAAGTAATGTCTCTGCATTTTAATATGATTAGTTTATCATAGCTTTTCTTCCAAGGAACAAGCGTCTTTTAATTTTGTGGCTGCAGTCACTGACTGCAGTGATTTTGAAGCCCAAGAAAATAAAACCTGTCACTTGTTTCCATTGTTTCCCCACCTATTTGCCATGAAGGGACCAGATGCCATGATCTTAGTTTTTTGAATGTTGAGTTTTAAGCCAGCTTTTTCACTCTCCTCTTTCACCTTCATCAAGAGGCTCTTTAGTTCCCTTCGCTTTCTTCCATAAGGGTGGTGTCATCTGCATGTCTGAGGTTATTGATATTTCTCCTAGCAGTCTTGATTCCAGCTTGTGTTTCATCCAGCCCGGCATTTCACATGATATACTCTGCATATAAGTTAAATAAGCAGGATGACAATATACAGCCTTGATGTACTCCTTTCCCTATTGGGAAGCAGTCTGTTGTTCCATGTCTGGATCTAACTTTTGCTTGTTGTCATGCATACAGGTTTTTCAGGAGACAGGGCAGGTGGTCTGGTATTCCCATCTCTTTCAGAATTTTCCACAGCTTCTTGTGATCCACACAGTAAAAGGCTTTAGCATAGTCAATAAAGCAGAAGTAGATGTTTTTTTGGAATTCCCTTGCATTTTCTATGATCCAGGAGATGTTGGCAGTTTGATCTCTGGTTCTTCTGCCTTTTCTAAATCCAGCTTGTACATCTGAAAGTTCTTGGTTCATGTACTGCTGAAGCCTAGCCTGAAGGATTTTGAACATTTTTTTTTAATTTATTTGTTTTTTAATTGATGGATAATTGCTTTACAAAATTTTGTTTTCTGTCAATCATAAACATGAATCAGCCATAGGTATACATATGTCCCCTCCCTCTTGAACCTCCTTCCCACTGCCCTCCCCATCCCACCCTTTTAGATTGGTACAGAGCCTGTTTAAGTTCCCTGAGACATACAGCAAATTCCCATTGGCTATCTATTTTACATACGGTACAAGTTTCCGTGTTACTTTCACCATACGTCTCATCCTCTCTCCTTCCCTCTCCCCATGTCCATAAGTCTGTTCTCCATTTCTTCATTGCTGTGTTGCAAATAAATTCATCAGTATCATCTTTCTAGATTCCATATATATTTGTTATTATGTGATATTTATCTTTCTCTTTCTGACATACTTCACTCTGTATAATAGGCTCTACGTTCATCCACCTCATTAGAACTGACTCAGATATGTTCCTTTTTATGGCTGAGTAATATTTCACTATATATATGTACCCCAGCTTCTTTATCCATTCATCTGTTTATGGACATCTAGGTTGCTTCCATGTTCTAACTATTGTTAATAGTGCTGCAGTGAACCTTGGGGTACATGTATCTCTTTCAGTTTTGGTTTCCTCAGGGTATATTCCTAGGAGTGGGATTGCTCGGTCATATGGTGGTTTTATTCCTAGTTTTTTAAGGAATCTCTATACCGTATTCCACTGTGGCTGTATATTCCCACCAGCAGTGCAAGAGGGTTCCCTTTTCTCCACACCCTCTCCAGCATTTATTGTTTGTAGACTTTTTGATGATGGCCATTCTGACAAGTGTGAGGTGATATCTCACTGTAGTTTCAATTTCCATTTCTCTAATGAGCGATGTTGAGCATCTTTTCATGTGTTTGTTAGCCATTTGGGATTTTTGAGCATAATCTTGCTGGCGGTATAATGAGTGCAGTTATAGGATTATCTGAACATTCTTTGGCCTTGCCTTTCTTTGGGATTGGAATGAAAACTGACCTTTTCTAGTCTTGTGGCCACTGCTGAGTTTTCCAAATTTACTGGCATGTTGAGCACAACGCTTTAACAGCAACATCTTTTAGGATTTGAAATAGCTCAGCTGCAATTCCATCACCTCTACTAGCTTTGTTTGTAGTAATACTTCCTGAGGCCCACATTACTTCATACTCTAGAGTGACTGGCTCTAGTTGAGTGACCACACCATCACAGTTATCTGGGTCATTAAGACCATTTTTATACAGTTCTTCTGTGTATTCTTGCCACCTCTTCTTAATGTCTTCTGCTTCTCTTAGGTCCATACATTTCTGTCCTTTATTGTGTTCATCTTNGCCCACATTACTTCATACTCTAGAGTGACTGGCTCTAGTTGAGTGACCACACCATCACAGTTATCTGGGTCATTAAGACCATTTTTATACAGTTCTTCTGTGTATTCTTGCCACCTCTTCTTAATGTCTTCTGCTTCTCTTAGGTCCATACATTTCTGTCCTTTATTGTGTTCATCTTCACATGAAATGTTCCCTTGGTATCTCCAATTTTCTTGAAGAAATCTCTAAGTCTTTCCCATTTTATTGCTTTCCTCTATTTCTTTGTATTGTTCACTTAAGAATCTTTCTTATCTCTCCTTGCTGTTCTCTAGATCTCTGCGTTCAGTATGGTATATCTTTCCCTTTCTCCTTTGTCTTTTACTTCTTTTCTTCTCTTAGTAAGGCCTCCTCAGACAGCCACTGTGCCATCTTGCATTTCCTTTTTGGGGGGATAGTTTTGGTCACCACCTCCTATACAGTGTTAAGCACCTCTGTCCTTAGTTCTTCAAGCACTCTACCAGATCTAATGCCTTGAATCTAATTTGTCACTTCCACTGTATAATCATCAGTTCATTTCAGTTACTCAGACGTGTCCAACTCTTTGCGACCCCATGGACTGCAGCATGCCAGGCCTCCTTGTCCACACCAACTCCCAAAGTTTACTCAAACTCATGTCCATCGAGTGGGTGATGCTATCCAGCCATCTCATCCTCTGTCGTCCCCTTCTCCTCCTGCCTTCAGTCTTTCTCAGCATCANCAGATGGTGACTGCAGCCATGAAATTAAAAGACTCTTAGGCCTTGTAAGAAAAGTTATGACCAACCTAGACAGCATGTTAAAAAGCAGAGACATTACTTTGCCAACAAAGGTCCATCTAGTCAAGACTATGGTTTTTCCACTAGTCATATATGGATGTGAGAGTTGTATAATCATAAGGGATTTGATTTTGGTCATATCTGAATGGCCTAGTGATTTTCCCTACTTTCTTCAATTTGAGCCTGAATTTGTCAGTAAGGAGCTGATGATCTGAGTCACAGTCAGCTCCTGATCTTGTTTTTCCTGACTGTATAGAACTTCTCTATCTTCTCTGCAAATAATATAATCAGTGTGATTTTGGTATTGACCAACTGGTGATGTCCCTGTGTAGAGTTGTCTCTTGTGTTGTTGGAGGAGGGTTTTTGCTATGACCATGTATTCTCTTGGCAAAACTGTTAGCTTTTGCCCTGCCTCACTTTGTACTCCAAGGCCAAACTTTCCTGTTGCTCCAGATATCTGTTTACTTTCCACTTGTGCATTCCAGTCCCCTATGATGAAAAGGACATCTTTTGTGTATGGATGCATGTGTTCTAGAAAGTCTTATAGGTCTTCGTAGAATCGTTCAGCTTCTTCAGCATTAGTGGTTGGCATGTAGACTTGGATTAATGTGATGTTGCATGGTTTGCCTTGGAAGAGATGACAGGCGTTTATAGTGATATGGAAAAGACATTTGCCATATAATTAAAAAAAAAGTCGACAGAAGAACCACTGTAGGATACTATTTTTAAAAGGCAAATACATATATGTTGGGAAAATACTGGAAGTGACCATCTCTGAGTCTGTGTGTTGTTCTGTGTTTTTAGAGTTTTCTACATTGACAGTTTTATTTCTGTAATTATAAAAGAGGGCAAATAGTGTCGTTGTAAAGCTGGGGGAGCTGCCATTATGGAGGACTAGCAGAGGGACTGATAATAAGCGCAGAGGCAGGCAGCTGTTCATTGCCCATGCAGGGACATCATGGTGTGCGCTCATCTGTTACAGATGCCCTGCTCTGTCATGATGACGAGCTGGAAGGGCGCCGGATTGCCTTCATTCTTTACCTGGTTCCTCCCTGGGATGCGAGCTTGGGGGGCACCCTGGACCTGTTCAGCGTTGATGGTAAGACAGAGGCATGCACTTCAACACCATCAGACACTTCCAAGCTCTTAGACGCAATGTCTGTTCTCGTCAGAGGAGGTGGAAGCCATCTGTTACCCTAACAACCACAGGGGGATTGAATGCCTGACAGCCACCTCTCTGGGTTGTACTTTAAATAATTGGTCCTCCAGAGATAAACTGGGGTTGATTTAAGATGAGCAACAGTCAGACCCTGGTTTCGAATGCTGGCCATGGGAGTGTAGAGGACAGGTACAGCCGCCCTCGGTTATGAATCTCCAGGACCAGTCCATCTGCCAGGAGGTCAGGGTCCTTTTTTGTTTGTTTTTAATGACTGACACCAGAACTTGACTCCAGAAATCGTTCAGAACTTTTTCCAGCTTTCATCAGTAATGCATGGTGGAGTAAGAACAGACGTCACCTAGCAGAACTGTGTTAAGAGAAACAGATGGAAGGGGGTAGCATTTGGGGATCTGAAGGGGACATCTAGCTACCCTTAGAAATTTGCGAATTGTCGAGGGGGAAGCAAGGCAGCCTGGAAGTGGTTAATGATGATGAAGCTCATTTATGGATGTGTTCTCTCCCGGTGCAGAACACTTTCAGCCAAAGCAGATTGTCAAGTCCCTTATCCCTTCGTGGAACACACTGGTTTTCTTTGAAGTGTCTCCAGTATCCTTTCACCAGGTAAAGACTGTAAGCCACAAACACATAGACTGCCAAGGAGCATGCTTTTCAGTCTCCCAGTTTCTAAATGTGGCAGCTTCCAGGTGGACTACCCAGCCAGGTGGTTTCCACACCTAGTGTGAAGGGTCCTGAAATTAGTGAGCCGTGGCTAGTAATCTTCNTTTCACCAGGTAAAGACTGTAAGCCACAAACACATAGACTGCCAAGGAGCATGCTTTTCAGTCTCCCAGTTTCTAAATGTGGCAGCTTCCAGGTGGACTACCCAGCCAGGTGGTTTCCACACCTAGTGTGAAGGGTCCTGAAATTAGTGAGCCGTGGCTAGTAATCTTCTCCCCTCGTCTTTATGTTGATGTGCTGCTGGTCTTGTCCTCTCAGGTGTCTGAGGTCTTGTCTGAAGAAAAGTCACGTTTGTCCATCAGCGGCTGGTTTCATGGTCCTTCACTGACCAGGCCTCCCACCTACTTTGAGCCTCTCATAGCTCGGAGCCCTCACATCCCGCAAGATGTAAGGATAAATTCTTGTTGCTGGGATTCTCATCTTAGAAGCTGTGGCGTATCATTTGCTTTTCTCTTTTTTATTTATTTGGCTGCACTGGATCTTCATTGCAGCATATGTGATCTAGTTTGAATTGAACCCAGGCCCCCTGAATTGGGAGTATGAAGTCTTATTTTACTGGTATGACATGGTGGCAGAACAAAAGCAGAGGGAATTATTAACTTACCCTTCACATCTGCTGCTCCTTTCCAGCATGAAATTTTGTATGATTGGATCAACCCTACTTATCTTGACATGGAATATCAAGCTCAAATTCAAGAAGAATTTGAGGAAAGCTCTGAAATTCTCCTAAAAGAATTCCTTCAGGTAGGCCAGCGAATCCTGTCTGATAAAACCATGTCTGGCACATAGCCTTGCTTCTTGGGTGGTGAACAGGCATCACTTAGAGAGCTTTTAGTTTTTGTTTTGTTCCTGGTTAGAATTTTATATCATCCTTTTCAAATGGTGAAATGATACTATCTAACATTGGTACCAGTTGCATGTTAGTAGTCTGAGTCTCTTGGGTGTTTATTCCCCAGTTCTCTGCACTCTTAATCACACACACACACTCTATGTCTCACTCACACACTTGGATACTGTGGGGGAGTGGTATGTAGTTCCCACTCTATTCATGACTGGTGCTATTACTTTTAAACAATAGAAAGATTAGTAATTAACAAATTAGTAATACATGTTTGAGAATGACGAGGTGGCAGCTTACAGTGGAAAGAGACCTAGGTTAGAAGTCAGAAGACTATATTCACGTCTTGGCTTTGGTTTTACTGACCTCAGCAAATATTTAAAGGTCTCAGCTTGTATTTCATCATCAGTTAAACTGGGATAATACCTGCCTTGCCTATCCTGAAGAGCTGTCATGAGGGCTGAGTGAGATCATGCAGACAGGTGTGGTGCTTCCCAGGTGACCCTGGGTCCCATGGAATCACAGTCCCAAGAGTTGTCCCTCCATTAAAAAAAGGTTGAGACACACTACATCCTGCCTCTTGGAATTATATAGCAGATAATAGCATATTAAGGAATTTGAGAAGTATTATAGTAAATGAACTTTTAAAATCCTATTTAATTCAACTTACCTAAACGGAGAAGGCAGTGGCACCCCACTCCAGTACTCTTGCCTGGAAAATCCCATGGATGGAGGAACCTGGTGGGTTGCAGTCCATGGGGTTGCTAGGAGTCAGACACGACTGAGCGGCTTCACTTTCACTTCTCACTTTCATGCGTTGGAGAAGGAAATGGCAGCCCACTCCAGTGTTCTTGCCTGGAGAATCCCAGAGACGGGGGAGCCTGGTGGGCTGCTGTCTATGGGGTCGCACAGAGTCGGACACGACTGAAGGGACTTAGCAGCAGCAAACCATGCTTAAGGATCCTCTTTCCTGTTTCACAACTGATAGGATTACTGTTTGTAGAGCACTCCTTGGGAAACTGCATTTAAACAAGTACTTATGAAAGCCTCTTATGAAGAATATTTAGATTAGTTTCTTGTACTATACTGAACTTTTTAAATTTAGAATGCTGATTAAATGAAGGGAATGAGCAGAGGCCTAAAGAATCTGTATTATTACATAATTTTCATTATAACAGTGTATCAGTTATAATGTATATTAATTAGTTATAACTATATTAGTGCAGTTTTTCTCCTCACATGAATTAAAGAATCTGCATTAGGATCCTTGTTTTATAAATGCAGGAATCCTAGAGGTCTAGCAGTTTGACATAAGACATTCAGGTACATAAAGTAATGGCCCAAATTGACACTCAGGTCTCTTGACTAAAGCATGCTGACAATTTATCCAGCCTTTGCTCTGGCTTCACCTTGTCAGGACTAGGGGATCTGATGTGAAAGGAATGAAGAAGGTCACCTGGCCCTGTTGGGAATGGGCCAGAATGATTCTACAGAACTGCTGTAGCTGCAGCAACCAGTGTGGGATATAGAAAGTTCTGCTAAATGCTGCTTCATTTTCTTATTCTCCAGCCTGAGAAATTTGCAGAAGTGTGTGAGGCTCTGGAGAGAGGACGTGTGGAATGGAGCAGCCGAGGTCCCCCTAACAAAAGGTAGAACTCATCGTTTAGGACATTTGCTTCAATCTACCTGGTCTGTCTGTGAGGCTCACCTCCAATTATAGGACATTTGCCCGAATGTTTTGTTCTCAGGCACATCCAGTAGGAGACCCTAACAGAATTTGTTTTTTTAAATGTTATATGTCTTTTAAACTTCAGATTTTTAAACATTTATTTATTGGCTTTGCTGGGTCTTCGTTGCTGCATTTGGGTTTTCTCTAGTGGTGGTGAGCAGGGGCTACTTTCTAGTTGTGGCATGATGGTGTCTCACTGCAGTGGTTTCTCTTGTTGTGGAACATGCACTCTAGAGCATACAGGCTTCAGTAGTTGCTCCACAGCATGTGGGATCTTCCCAGACCAGGGATTGAACCAGTGTTTGCTGCACTGCAAGGTAGATTCTTAGACAGTGGACCACCTGGGAAGTCTAGAATCTCACTATGTAACAAATTAGGATTGAGTAAGCTATGCCAAGGTTCGGGAAGAGAGGTACCAAGCTAATGATCAGCTTTCATCCCGTGAGTGACGTTCCATCCATGTAATGTGATGGACACCTTGATGAGCACCCTGCTCTGCTGCCCTACAGGTTTTATGAGAAGGCTGAGGAGAGCCAGCTTCCTGACATCCTGAGGGACTGCATGGCGCTGTTCCGCTCCGAGGCGATGTTCCTGCTACTCTCCAACTTCACAGGCCTGAAGCTTCACTTCCTGGCACCTTCAGAAGATGAGTCTGAGGACAAAAAGGAGCGAGATGCAGTCTCTGCTGCTGAGAACACTGAAGAAGGGACTAGTCACAGCTCTTCTGAGCCAGAGAACAGTCGGGCGGCCACCAGCGACAGCAGTCTACAGAGCGATGGACCAACAGACCCAGAGGAAGACGAAGCAAAGAAAGGTGAGCTGCTGTTATGTTCTGTCCTTATTTTACCATTAGGTATTCACAATTCAGTGGTTTATTCATTCAACAGGTATTTCTTAAGCACTTACTATGTGCTAGGCCCTGCTTTTGGACTTGGAGAAGCAGAGAGACAAAGTCTCAGCTCTCCCTGAGCCCATATATTCTAGTAGGGGAGAGGCCCAGAGATTAAATGATACACAAACAACAAGATGTCAAATAAGGATAGTTGTGGTGCAGGAAATCTGAGTAGGGTTACATGCGGAGGAATGACCAGGGTTACCTCTTGGATGCAGGGCAGTCTGGATGAGCTGTCATCCTAAGCTCAGGTCTGAATGATAAGACAGATCTGTGGGAAGAGCATTCTGGGCAGGAAGCACAGCCAGCTAACAGTTTTATTAGGCTAACAGTAGTACAGATGGTAGAGAGAAATACCATTGGTTTTGCCTGAACTTACTCTAAAACACAAGAACATAAAGGAGCGGAAGGTGAGTGGTTTCTTTCTGCTGAGAACCAGTATCACCCTAAGAAAAACTTGCTTGAACTTGGACAAATAGGTAGAAGGAAATTATTAAAATCAAAGGAAGTTTAATCATCTTTTAAACAGATGGAATGGACACATGACATTAAACCAATAAAATGTACACCACCAAGAGTGAACCCTAATGTAAACTGTGGACATCAGTTAATACTAGTCTCTTGATACTGGTCAGTTGTAACCATCCCACTAAGACAGGATGTTAACAATAGAGGAAATTGATAGGGAGGGACAGGGTTTGTGTGTGACAAGGACAGGGGAACGATACTTTCTGGGAAATTTAATTTTTCTATAATCTCCTCTAAAAAATTCTACTTAAATAATTACGTTATTTTTAAAAATGGAGTGGGGGGCAACTAAAGTATATACTCCATCTGAAATTCATGGTAAAGAGAAATAAAGTCAACTTTTTTTCATTATAAGGCTGATGTAGTATATATAGTATTATAACAGAGCCACAGGTCAGCTTAAGGTTTATAGAAATAGTTTCTCTTTAGTGCTGTACTGCTCCTAATTACCATTCTTTTGCAGTCTAGCAGTGGTATCAAGGTAATTTTTTTCTGACCTCCTGTTATGTTTTTCTTAGAATCAAGTATTCCCACATGCCAGGGGGAACTGAGGCATTGGAAGACTGGTCACTACACTTTAATCCATGACAACAGCAAGACTGAATTTGCCCTGGACTTACTGCTCTATTGTGGCTGTGAAGGTAAGAGGGACAGTCACTCCCGGGAGACCCTCTGTAACTAAATCAATTCAGAAGTTATCTGCTTTGGTTATGATCTCAGATCACAGGAGCTCTATGTTGGAAGGGTCTTAAGGGTCATGAATTTCAGTCTTCCAGCTCAGAGTACTATTTGTACCTGTGACCAAGGTATAGGAGATGGACCAAATAATAATTCCTAAGGAACCCCCCAGAGCTTTTATGTAAGTGTCCTTCCAGGTATATTTTATATTTGTTTTCGGTTTTTACTCAGTGTTGGTTGAATGATAAATTCAGGCTCCTAAGTCAGAGTTGAGTACGACTCAACTCCCAGATCCCCCCAGTGTTAAGCAGCATGGAACCAATGATTCAAAGAGACGATGTAACTCTTGCCGTGAGAGCTTTCTGAATGCTGTTTGTTTGCCCTTTGTAAGGCTGGGAGCCAGAGTATGGTGGCTTTACTTCCTATATTGCCAAAGGAGAAGACGAAGAGGTAAGTTGCTTCTGAAAGCAAACCATCCTTTTTATTTCTTAAAAATGTTTTCATTCTTCAGAGACCCAACTTTTATGACTTTCTGCCAGTGTCTTTAGCTGATAAATCCATGTTGTTCTGTCTAGCAGTGGTTCTAATTTCTAATAGAAAGTACTCAGCATGGAGTAAAGATGCTAAAGGACAATCCCTAGGCATTCTACCCAGCCGAGAAATTCCAAGTAAATGAAAAGTCAGGTGGTACATTTTCATGAATCTTCGAAGGTAGGAAAACCTAGATGCATTAGGTAAAACCTTTCTGGGTATGTACTGGAATAGGGCTTGCTGGAATATGTCTTGACAGCCAGAGCAATAGCTCTAATAAAAAGATTCCTATCACCAGAGTTTGAGTATTTGATATGGAAACATCTGTTTAAGAAAAGAGGTGAGAATCATCTGTGTTCTGATGTATCATTGTATTTACCTGTTTCAGCTGCTAACAGTGAATCCAGAAAACAACTCTTTGGCACTGGTCTACAGAGATAGAGAAACTCTGAAATTTGTCAAGCACATTAACCACCGAAGCCTAGAACAAAAGAAAAACTTCCCAAACAGAACAGGCTTCTGGGACTTTTCATTTGTCTATTACGAATGACAAAGCAGGGCAAAGCTGGAGAAGGACCTTTCCTGAGTACTGGCACAGCTGGAAGAGTCAAGACGTCACATGGAGAGCCACAAGGTGACCTGTGTGACAGCAGTCTTAAAAACTGTGTGTGACTGTCCTTTAGTAGGGCTCATAATGATTGTCATCAGTTTAGACCTTGAGCTTGGTTCTAGGTACTTTCGTCTTGTTTTGTTTTGTTTTTCTTTTAAGGGTTTTGTCTTTAACATTCAGTTCTTCATTTTCCATATTGGCTTCTTCAATGATTAAACAATGTGTGAGGTAAAATATACATGACATAAAATGTACCATTTTAACCATTTTGAAGTGTATAGTTCAGTGGCATTAAGTACGTTCACATGGTCATGCAGCCTTCACCACCACCTATCTGCTGAACTTTCCCATCTTCCCCAGCTGCACCTCTGTCCTGATTAAACAGTAACTCCTGCTTTCCCCTCCCCTAGCCTGTGGAAGCCACCATTCTACTTTGTCTCTAGGTATCTGCTTCATGTTCCTCATAAGACAAATAATATTTGTCTTTTTGTGACTGGCTTAATTTCACTTAGTGTAAAATCTTCAAGCTTCACCCATGTTTCCAGTGGTTGACTTTTAAAATGTGTGTGTGTGTGTGTGTGTGTGTATGGTCATAAATTTATGACTAGTTGCTGTCCTTGCCAATGTCATTGGTTTAGAAGATTATAGAACCTCACACCCCTTTTGATTCTGGGCCCCTTTAGCTTCCTCCCACTGCCTATGGCTTTGTTTCACTGTGACTCTGGACTGTATAGACTTAAGACAGTGTTTAGTATATTCCCTTAGAAAATAGCCTGGTCTGAAACCACGTGGCCCCGAGAGACTCACGGTCAGTGAAAAGGATGGCTGCTTGTGCCCTGTGCAGTGGTGTCCAGGTGCCCATGACTGCTCCATGCTGGAGTCACGCCTCCAGTGTAACCAAATGATTCTAGTCTCATATGTGACTTTCATTTCCCAAGTACTGTAGGGTCATCTGTCAAACTAGCCTTTCTTTAAGAGACCAGGTGTTAAAGGCCGTATCGGACTGCCAAGCGGCTGTCCTCTTTGTTGTATTCTTTTTCCCCTGAACTGTTGAAGGGGATTGTATGATGCCTGCCACCTGTATGCATGGGTGTGCAATGGATGGGTGCTCAGTGCCTCTGCATCATTAATCCAAAGATGCTGTTTTCATTCCATTCCAGTGCTATCTCCTTGTTGACTTTTTCTTTCTTACATTTATTATGAGCTACTGCAGTAGCTTTTATTTTGGATTTTACAAATTAATAGGAAAAGCATTGAGCTTTGTCCTTTTTATCTCCTAAAACTTTGAGTACTAAAATCTGCATTTAAATAAAGACAGTTTCACTTTCTTTAGGCTGATGGTGTCAAAATTTTGATCTTGCACCTCAATTGGTAAAAAAAAGATTTAGCACATATATGTATGCTTATTATATGGGGTATTTATAAATTTTACACACTTTCTATACTAATATTCAGTATTGGTTGTTATAAAACAGTATTTTTTAAAAAATGAACTAAAATAATACCTAGAACTGGTTCTTATATATTGTCTTTCCCACTGACATGGTAGGAACCGTTTTTCATGCATACTGGTTTGGGGACCACAATATTTTAACCATAGCATAGTGACACTCAGTTGGGATTACAGCTACTAAATTTCCAAGCTTGCCTTTTAAGTTCCTGCAGACTGAAGGTCATCCTGTAATATTACTTTGTTAACATAAAAATATGTTTATGTTAGTGGCATAAACCCAGGAATAGGGCTGAGCGGGTGTGTGCCAAGTATGGAAAACAGTTTGATACTCATTGTTCTAGGTAACATCTAAGAGCTCTGGAGCACTGAGTCTAAGTCTTAGCATCTGACACAAGCATTAAAATGTACTTATTACATTCTCCTTAATCTCAGTGTGTTTATGGCCTATCAGCACATTTCCCATACACTACGGTATTCTGGTGTCCAAGGGGAGAGAAGCCCTGAGAGCCAGACTGTGATGTTGCTGTCAGTTACATCACCCACGGTACCTCTTAGGCTGCAAAGGGTCGTGTAACTTGCAGGTCACTTCTCTGCCCTGAAGGTACCCAGTGATGAAGTTGTTTTTCCTTAGTATTTCATTCATCTTAGTTTTTTAGGGCCTGGAGCCACTATGGACAACTGTTAAGCAGCAAAAGAGTAATTAAAACATGGGCATCTTTTTTATACTTAACTTCTTGCAGGTACAAGCTATGATGCTCACCTGTAAAAATGTCATCTCTTAATTCTTATAATTCCTTTTAATAAAGGAAGATATTTTTCCCCCAAAGAGAATAGCTCTTTTTATCAGATAATCTCTGTAACACATGTTCATCGTGAAGAACACAACATATAAAAACATAAAGGTCACCTGGAATCCCACCAGCCTGTGACAGCCACTATGTGCTGTGTAATGTATCAGTTTGGCTAGACTGAACTACATTTCCCAGGATTCCAAAACCTCTTTCCAGTTAGACAGTCTGTCACTAAATTGTGTCTGACCCTTTGCAATCTCATGGACTATAGCCCACCAGGCCCCTCTGTCCATTGTATTTTCCAGGCGAGAATACTGGAGTGGTTTCCAGTTAGACTGAGCCACAAGTTCTTGTGCAAGACGGAAGGCCAGAATGAAGCCGTAGTCATTCTGTACCTCACACACATTGTACTGAATAACTTCCCTCGTGGCTCACTTTCTCAATGTGAATCCGTGTCTGCGCCTGCAACTGCTCCACTTTGCATTGGCTCTTCTTTCAGCTTCTCTGATGCAAGGTCTCCCCTACACCATCGAGGTCAGGCAAGAACTGACATAGATTTTAATGTGACCTGGTGGGCTCCAACTTGTTCTTCCCAACCCTGCATCCTTTGTGACTGCCTGTCCTGTGCACTTCAGCTTCCAGCATCAGACTAGAAAACTTAGATAACTTTGCCACTCCCTACAGCTGTGTAAGGTCAAGTCCCCTTGATAGATTTCCTTTATCATGTCAACCATTATGTAAATTAAGAACATTTTCATAAAGTTATTTTGACAGCACATCAATATTTCTGTTGAGAAGGGAAATTAAGTATTTAAGGAAGAATCCTATAAATAATCTTAATTTCAGTCCCTCATTTAAAGATGTAGAAAAATGAAACGCAGACAAGAAAGAGGCTATTAACACTTTGAACTTGGATTTTTTACAGCCTGTAGCTTCCCTCTCAAACTCCTCTGAATGTGGTATTTCTTTCCCAGAGTATTGAAAAATAACAAAGCTTGGGCTGCCTCTGCCAGACCAGCATTTCCTCAACAAATAAGTTTTGGCTGCGATCTCTCTTCACTGTCAGTATATACTTAGCACTATTACAACTGAGAAAATACAAATCCTGTTAAAAGGGTTCTTGGTAGAGTGACACCAGAGGCAGGCCCCTCAGCCTATGTGAACTGGACATTCCTACAAAAACAGATGATTCCTTCTCTGATATAAAATCAGTCCATACAGAATAGTTTTGAAAACTACTTGGAACTTGCCCATGTGGCTTCATTTCAGGAAGAGCAGGTTTCTGTACCACACAGATGAAAAGATGACTCATGAGCTAGAGCATATAGTGTGGGCAGGGGCCAGATGGGGAAGAGGTAGAAATGCAAAACACCTTGCTGCCATGGTGTCTTACTGTACGTTAGTGTCAGAGTGAGACTGGAGCTGACTTAGTTTTGTGATCACAGGACTCTGCACTGGCAGATTTGTAACTGCTAATTATAAGATGTGAAATGCTAATAATGCTGAAAATCATTCTGGTCCAGTACTTCTGCTGCTTCTGCTAAGTCGCTTCGGTCGTGTCCGACTGTGCGACCCCATAGCTGGCAGCCCATAGGTTTGCATAATAGTTGTTGAGTTCCTAGTTCTTTCACTTCTGGAGCTACTGACAGGCTTACTGAGAACAGACACTTCACGGAGAATAGCAGATGCTTTTCTTTGCTCAAGGGATTGTCGCGGCACCATAGGAGGACAGAGCTGATTAAGATGCAGCCCTTGCTCTCACTTAATGGAGGATTTATGTAAACATAGAATATAATAAGAGGTAAAAAACAGACATGGGAGAGGAAAGGTCTCCTGAGAGAGCATTTGAACTGAGCCTTGATGTACCAGAGGGCTTCTCTGGTGGCTCAGACAATAAAGAATCTGCCTGCAAGGCCGGAGACCCAGGTTTGCTCCCTNTCCAGCATCAGACTAGAAAACTTAGATAACTTTGCCACTCCCTACAGCTGTGTAAGGTCAAGTCCCCTTGATAGATTTCCTTTATCATGTCAACCATTATGTAAATTAAGAACATTTTCATAAAGTTATTTTGACAGCACATCAATATTTCTGTTGAGAAGGGAAATTAAGTATTTAAGGAAGAATCCTATAAATAATCTTAATTTCAGTCCCTCATTTAAAGATGTAGAAAAATGAAACGCAGACAAGAAAGAGGCTATTAACACTTTGAACTTGGATTTTTTACAGCCTGTAGCTTCCCTCTCAAACTCCTCTGAATGTGGTATTTCTTTCCCAGAGTATTGAAAAATAACAAAGCTTGGGCTGCCTCTGCCAGACCAGCATTTCCTCAACAAATAAGTTTTGGCTGCGATCTCTCTTCACTGTCAGTATATACTTAGCACTATTACAACTGAGAAAATACAAATCCTGTTAAAAGGGTTCTTGGTAGAGTGACACCAGAGGCAGGCCCCTCAGCCTATGTGAACTGGACATTCCTACAAAAACAGATGATTCCTTCTCTGATATAAAATCAGTCCATACAGAATAGTTTTGAAAACTACTTGGAACTTGCCCATGTGGCTTCATTTCAGGAAGAGCAGGTTTCTGTACCACACAGATGAAAAGATGACTCATGAGCTAGAGCATATAGTGTGGGCAGGGGCCAGATGGGGAAGAGGTAGAAATGCAAAACACCTTGCTGCCATGGTGTCTTACTGTACGTTAGTGTCAGAGTGAGACTGGAGCTGACTTAGTTTTGTGATCACAGGACTCTGCACTGGCAGATTTGTAACTGCTAATTATAAGATGTGAAATGCTAATAATGCTGAAAATCATTCTGGTCCAGTACTTCTGCTGCTTCTGCTAAGTCGCTTCGGTCGTGTCCGACTGTGCGACCCCATAGCTGGCAGCCCATAGGTTTGCATAATAGTTGTTGAGTTCCTAGTTCTTTCACTTCTGGAGCTACTGACAGGCTTACTGAGAACAGACACTTCACGGAGAATAGCAGATGCTTTTCTTTGCTCAAGGGATTGTCGCGGCACCATAGGAGGACAGAGCTGATTAAGATGCAGCCCTTGCTCTCACTTAATGGAGGATTTATGTAAACATAGAATATAATAAGAGGTAAAAAACAGACATGGGAGAGGAAAGGTCTCCTGAGAGAGCATTTGAACTGAGCCTTGATGTACCAGAGGGCTTCTCTGGTGGCTCAGACAATAAAGAATCTGCCTGCAAGGCCGGAGACCCAGGTTTGCTCCCTGGGTTGGGAAGATCCCCTGGAGAAGGACACAGAAAGAAGCATCCTCCCAGATACCAGAATCCTCAAGCTTCTAAATGAATGCAGAGCATTCACTTAAAGCTACAACAAAACTCAGCAATGAAACAGAACTTAAGCTGTGGCTTCTAGAAGGCACTCAGATCCTCTCACCACAGAAAAATACAGCAACAAAATAGAGAAACTGATAACCAAACACTTTTCTTTTCCCTAAGCTAAACGTGGATGACATCTAAAGATAAAAAGTTTTATCCTTTTTATCATTATCCTGGATTAATGTTTTATGAACACTTTTCATTTCATCTAGCGTTTACTCACTGGGGAACAGTTTGAAATAGCAGAAGGGGCCATGACTACTTGGTTTCAGACTCCACACCGCAACTTACCAAGCACTGGGACCCTGTGGAAAACATTCTACCTCTGAGCTCAGAGACAGTAACAAGAGGATTAGATTAATGCGAAAATAACCTATTTATAATCTACAGATCAGGACTATGAAAGATACCCTGCTGGAGACTGACTCCTTCAAGCCTTGTCCATGAATATTTTTAGGTTGTAAGGAGTTTGGGGGCTGAAGAACAACAGAATGACCTTTAATGAGATGATTCCTTAAGGGTCCCTAAAAATAAACAATGCCATAGAATTTAAAAGCAGCACCAGGTTTCCCTGGTGGTCCGGTGGATAACAATCTGGCTGTCATTGCAGAGGACATGGGTTCAAACCCCGGTCTGGGAAGATTTCACATTCCACTAAGCCCAGGGAGCACAGCTACTGAAGCATGTGCTCCTGGAGTCCGGGGTCCACAACAAGAGAAGCCCGAGCACCAAACCAGAAAGTAGCCACCGCTTGCTGAAACAAGAGAAAGCCCATGTGTAGCAACGAGGACCCAGCGCAGCCAAAATATATAAATAGAATTTAAAAAAAAAAAAAGCAAATGCTTCTAGAAAAACCAGCACCAACTAGAGATCATCATCTTAAAAGGTGTAAGTCAGACTATGGCTAACCAGAAAAAGACCCCACAGTGGGACTTGAGTTTTGCCAGTAGCTCTGTGACTCTAGTAAGTACTTAGTCCCTGCACTTCAGTCTCCTCATCTTCAAACCAAATAAAAGATACTTTACTACTCTGGAGATTATGGAAAATAATATAGTATACGAGGATGTCTTTTGAGCTTATTTCAAAGTGCAAAACAAAAGGTGTTATAGGGGCTTAGTCTCATAAAAATTAGAACTCTAAAAGCTCAAATTTCAGAAATGGAAGAGGTGATCCTCCATGGCCACATGGAGGATACTAGTAAAGTTAATTTGCCACAGAGGAAAGCCCTAGCCTCTGTATGTTCTCTATGGAGTTGCATATTGGTCAATATTCTGATGCAGAGCACAGGTTAGACAACTTGCTAGATAATTTGAATAAAAGGATTACAGCATGCCAGGTGATTTACAGAATTACTAAGGTGGTTAAACAAAAAACCTGTAGGATGCAATTCCAAAATTCTTCTCAAGTCTATACTGCAAGGAGCTGCTCCTACCAAATCAGGAAGGTAGGTGCTTATGAAACCAGGAGGCACCCTGTATTACCTACATAAATACAGGACTGCCCCACTCTGAGCCGCTAAATCAGCTACTGCTACTGGATCTGAATAGCTTAACTGTGCTCCATTCAAGAAACCTTGTGCACAACCAGGAAGCTGCACTCTAGCTTCAGAGGCCCACATCATGCCAGTTCTTCTACCATCCAGAATCTATTTCTGCTAAATGGGCAAGCCTCAGAAACAGAACCTCTGCTGTAACCCACTGGTCAAACACATGCCCAGCATCCCATTTTTCTCATTTCAAATTTTAAGTGTCATGTAACTGCATCTGAAACGGAAGCTGAATCAAACCTCGATCACCAGCTGAAAACTAACTGGAGAAATCTGTTTAGCTTTCCGCTCTTCACAGGAAAAGGAAGTCATCATACTCGAAGAAAACTGCAATAGATAATTCTGAGCCAAACCTCCGTGACTGCTTTAAGAATTCGCTCACTTCTCCACATTCAGCTCTGAAAATTCCAAACTTTTTTGTTTTGTTATACAGAGAATTTGATCCATCTTTGGACCCAAGTCTACAACATTCCTACTGTAAATAAGCTCTTAATAGATCCATATTTAGGACTTCCCTGGTGGTCCAGTGGTTAAGAATCCGCCTTCCAGTGTAGGGGACATGGGTTTGATCCCTGGTTGGGGAATGAAGGATCCCACTTGCCATGAGGCAACTAAGCCTGTACCCAGGCACAACAGCTAGAGAATCCATGTGCCACAGCGAAGATCCCAATGTGCCACAATTAAGACCCTATGCAGCCAAGTAAATAATTGAAAAGTAAATATACTCAATAAGTTGATGGGAGGTTTTACAAAAAGGTGCACAAAACGAATATCCTATTTTTGTTTTTCTCCACGCAATACAAATGGTTTTATGCAGTCCTGATGTGATTCTTACAGTCAACACAAAGTGCAACACCTTTACGTTTTAATGGAAAAGTAGATAATTTTTAATTACAATTACAGTTTCTCAAGAAAAGATGTATCTATACACTGACTTTACATACATACAGGAAAACTGGACTTTGAAGCCCTAATGTTTCAAAAGTGTTCATTTCCCTCTATACAAACCAGTATTACTCAGCAACAGTACAACTGATTAAAAAAAAATACACTTAGAAGTGAATACACTTCTAAGAGGCAGTGGTTTGTCTTTTCATTGGTACAACTCACCAAGGTTGTTTTTGCTCTCAGCACCCTGGGTTCACCAGGATGTAATCCAAAGCAAATCAGCCTCGAAGTTTAAGAAAACCTTTTCTAGGAACCTGGTTCCCTGTCTCTTCCCTCCTATGAAGAAGCTGTCCCCACCCGCATGATTCGGAAGAGCATGTTGATGTTGTTGCTTCGAATCGCATCCCGACAAGCAGTGATCACCTGGTTCTTTGGTTTTCCAACTGTCAGAGAAGAAACACCATATCCACATGAGCCAAAGATGATTAAAGCGAAATTATAAATCAAAAGCCATGTTTAAAAACATAAAACTAGGGTAGAAAAGAGTTAGAGATAATACAAAATTTTTAATTGTTTATTTTTGGCTATAGTGGGTCTTTGTTGTTGCATTCTGGCTTTTCAAGTTGTGAGGAGTGGGGCTGCTCTCCAGTTGCAGTGCATGGGTATCTCATTGCAGTGGCTTCTGACGCTAGAGCACAGGCTCTACGGTGCTTGGGCTCAGTTGTTGTGGTGCACGGGCTTAGCTGTTCCACGGCCAGTGGAATCTTCCCTGACCAGGGATGGAACCCATGTACCCCACACCAGCAGGTGGATGCTCAACCACTGGACCACCAGGGAAGTCCTAGATAGTACAATTTTATCTTATCTTACCATTCCCTAAAAGATATTCTCATGGGGAACTTTAATCACAAACCGAGCTTAGAGACCATTTTATACCTAGAAACTTAAGAGTTTTTTTACAGAAAAGGATCAAAGCTTATATCCACCTAGCAAAGATTGTTTCTAAAAGGAAATCCAAGTACTGACCCAAAATAGCAGATTCCAATAGGAGTACTTAAGGCTTTCCTCTTGGGAATATGTCACTCAGTTTTTCTTCTGAGGATGCAGCAAGTTCAGGAAGATCCCACATGCCTTGGGACAACTAAGCCCGTGCACCACAACTACTGAGCCTGTGCTCTAGAGCCCATGTGCTGCAACTACTGAAGTCCTTGCACCTAGGACCAGTGCTGGTTTCTGCTAGCCACAGCTGAAGAAGGCCCAAGCACAGCAATGAAGACCCTGCTGCTGCTAAGTCACTTCAGTCATGTCCGACTCCATGCAACCCCATAGACGGCAGCCCACCAGGTTCCCCCGTCCCCAGGATTCTCCAGGCAAGAACACTAGAGTGGGTTGCCATTTCCTTCTCCAATAATGAAGACCCTATATAGCCAAAAATAAACAAATCTTTAAAAAAAAAAAAAAAAGGAACTGAAAGTTTTTACTGTCTGAAGTTGGCAAACTAAAGCCAAACAGTAGGCTGGCTAAACTCAAGTGAATGGTATCAACTTGAATGTGAAAGGTATCTTTATAGATACAAGCCCTGATAGGAATTCTTGAAGCTACCACCATCTTTAATGGTTCTCGCCCCGAAATTAAAGATGAAATGCAGTGCTACAAAGAGAGACTTACCACGCAGACGACCTGCTCTTTGAATGGCTTGATTTACCGCTTTGAGGCTTCCCAACAGTTCTGTGTGATTGTTACAGCGAATTTTATATCCATTGAGCAAGTCTTTATTAAGGTCATAGAGTTCCATATAGCGATTCTTCATTGTTTTCCTGTGTACATCAATAGAAGGTTAACATCACTGGACCTCAGTATGACAGGCTTAAATGAAAATATTTGCAAACTTCTTAGACACATTTAATAAAGGATCAAACCAGATTTTTAGCTGTACTGTCATTAAAACAGGGTAACTGCTAACGTCTGCTTTGAAAACACTGAGAATATTCTATGAACTATTCTGTTTCTTCCAAATGAAGACAAGTGGCCTTCCTTGGTTATTAATCCATGGTTTGTTTTAGGAACCAAGAATTATCATGCCCATGATATAAGGGGTGGGGAAAAGTCAGCAAGGTGACAGGCTATATTCCAAGCTTCAGACTAATACTGACAGTTTCTTATCAAGCTAAATATACACTTACTATACAATCACATTATGACACATTTCACCCAAAAGAATGGAAACATGTCTGCAAAAAACCTGTATGCAAATATTTATAGCAGCTTTATTCTCAATCACAAAAGTCTAGAAACAACCCAAATCTCAATTAATCGGTGGGATATTGACCAAGTATGGATATCAATACAATAGAATATTCAGCAATAAAATGGAATGAACTACTGGTAACTTACAACATGAACGAACCTCAATGGCATTATGGAACCTGAAAGAAGCCAGACTCAAACAGTTGACTCCACTTATATGGATTCCATTTATATTGACTGATTCCATTTATGTGACAGTTTGGGAAAGATAAAACTATAGGAAAAGAAACGTGATCATTGGCTGCCATGGACTAGAGGTTAGGAGAAGTACTTGATTTCAGTAGTAGCAACACAATTGTATAAATTTCCCCAAATTTATTGAATTGTAAACCTAAAAGGGTAAATTTTCTACATGTATATTATAAATTACATATCAACCAACTTGGCTTTAAAAAATAACCGTGTACATCTGACAGTTTCTAAATGAAATATAAATCAAGAAAAAAGGAATTTTAGGAATTGGTCACTTCCCTCTAGTTTTTGGTTTTTTTTTTTTTTTTGTCGCTCAGTCATGTCCGACTCTTTGCGACCCCGTAACTGCAGCCTGCCAGGTTTCTCAAGCAGGAAGATATCCAGGAATTATCCAGGCAAGAATATTGGAGGGGGTAGCCATTCCCTTCTCCAGGGGATCTTCCCGACCCAGGAAGTGAATCTGGGTCTCCCGCCACTGCAGGCAGACTCTTTACCGTCTGAGCCACCAGGGAAGCACAGGCAAATGCCTAAGGCCAGCAACATCTCTTTGCCTTAAAAAAAGCCAAAGAGAGAAAAAAATGGGGAGCCCTAGAGATAAAGGTGGCAAGAAAAAGCACCTGTCCTGGCCAAGGAACATACTCACATGTCCCTCATCAGACGGGCATCTTCAGCTCGGACCAGCAAACTACGGATCAGATTAGAGTTATCAGCCATGTCAGCACTGAGCTTCTGATGCGCTGAGTGGTATTCATCCACCTGGAAACCATGAACACCCAAGAATTTAAAAGGCCACACCAACTTCCTGAAAACTAAATAAATTGAGACGGAACTGTCTTCTCTATACCGAGTCCCTGTTTTTTCTGCCATTCACTTGTTCTATGTTAAGTATCCTCTGTTGTTTCACCTCTTCAGTGAAATACTTAAAATGACATTCTGTGTCAAGCTCTTCCACATCTTAGCATTGTGAGCCCAAGCAACACAAATACTAACATTTTAGAGGTTTGAGGTGGGGATGTTATACATGGGGACCCATCACAAGCCTTACTTCTGATTTGGGGTTCTTTGTTGTTGTTTGGTTGATAAGTCACATCTGACTCTTTGCGACCCCATGGACTGTAGCCTGCCAGGCTCTTCTGTCCATGAGGTTTTTCAGGCAAGAATACTGGAGTGGGTTGTCATTTCCTTCTCCAGGGGATCTCCCTGACCCAGGAATCCGTGTCTCCTCTATTGTCAGGCAGATTCTTTACCACTGAGCCACCTGGGAAAGCACTAAGACAGAATGCAAAGTATATACAACAGATACGATGAAAGGCTAGCAAAGGAAAATGTTTTTTCAAGTATCCTTCCAAACCAAGCACAGAAAGCAGTGCTTAAGCTAACCACTCACTTTCATAAAAGAAATCCTTTAACTCATGAATTCTCTAATACTAGCTCAATTTTTAAGAATTTTCCAAAGTTCTTTAAGACATGACTATCATGTAATATATGTACATTTGTAGTTTCATTAATTTAACAAAAATATTGCAAACAATATTAGAACACTGTGTTCTCAAATTCATCCACCAGGTGCCCTCACCTTAACTAGCACCTTTCGTAATTCTTCAAAATAGACAGGGAAATCAGCTTCGACCTGAAGGTCTTCAATAGCAAAAAATGACGCTATCGACTGGATGATATCACCAGCCAAATCGATATCATCAGTATTTACAGTGATCTGTCCACAGGAAAAAAGACAAATTAACATCCTCACATAGCTGGAACAGTACCTGAACTTCCCCATATTCAACACATTTATTGGAATGTAAATTTATATGAAATGATAACTAAAAATAAGGTCCAGCCCTCAAGAAAATAACATTATTTCTAGCAACAGGCCAAAAAAAAAAGAGTCCTTTTGCCTTATAAATGGAACAACAAAATCATTCAAACAATGAAAACTTTTGTTCTCCTCTATTCCTAAACCATCCCAAACTAGGTGACAAACAGGTGAAGGGAAGCGGGGGAGAGAGGTAGAAAAACCGCTGATCTACATAAATGCCTGTGTCAGAGGTGATAACATTAACAGTCTAGGTTGAGACACGTGCTTTTACAACCTTGAGACTGGTGTCACCTGCCTCACTTAACACTGAGTGTTATAAACGTTTACGTGAGAAATCTGTGTCCATAACAGTAAAAATTACCTCTCCACTAAGTTTTATCTTTATATACAGCTGGCCACCGTTCCGTAGGGATGTGAAACACACTTGAAATGGAGCGTTCTGCATGTTAGTATCCTCTGGTAACAGAAAGTTCTGGTGGAGCCACATAACAACCTTAAAGATGAAGAGTGTAAAATGAATTTCCATTGTTTAAGTACAGTCATTAAGAGTTACCCTTCTTTCTAGTTTTACTACTTGGTTTAAAAAAAACAACGATAATTACAGCTCTTCCCCCACCAAGAAAACACTACTCACACTCCTTTTTCCCACCTGATACATGTAATAAGTAACATGCACAATTATATCTGGTCCCATAGCATGCATTTTCTACTCAGACATGTATTTTTAAATTTTTTTTTTTTTTTTTTTTCTTTTTGGCTGCACTGTGTGGCATTTGGGACCTTAGTTCCTCAACCACAGATTGAACCCGAGCCCCTGTAGTGAAGCAGAGTCTTAACCACTGGATCACCAGGGAAGTCCCCTACTTAGACATAACCTTATATGCAGTGTAGACACGATTCAAGTATGATGCTAATTCTGTTTCAATGGGAGCTCTTCTGTGGCTCTAGTCTGCTTAAAATCATTCTACTCCATCCTTTAAAACATTTAAATGAAGTTTGCACCACAGACACAGAGGTAACATCCACACTGTAAGTAAAGAATAAATCTTAATATAAATAATAGTAATACTTTACAGTGGTTTTTAACACAGGTTCCACATAAGATCCACTTGTGAGGCATTTTGGAAGGGGCCACCTGTAGAGTTTCAATTTTCACAGACCAGTAAGGGGCCTGAGAATTTCCATGATTAAAAAGCCTCACTGAGAATTCTAAAGTCCAGTCAAGGTTAAAATCCACAGGTATTACTAGTTCTTTAAACTTTATAAAGTGCTCTTACATACCAGTTATGTAATCCTCAGGGGCCCCCTGTCAGGTAATATTATCCTCAATGAGGGGAATTCCGCAAGACCCCTAAGCATTTACTTAGTTAAGGTAGCACTTGAACCCCCACAGTATTCCCATTTCCAAGGGCCACTCTCTTTCCATTCTGATGCAGGCTCCTCTTAAAACACTAGATCTGGACAATCCCACTAAGACTAACAAAAAACAGAGAAGTTAGAAACAGGAATTCACCTGTGACTAAGGATTGCTTAGGTAAGTAACTTTGAATTAATGATTCAAAATAAATATTTCTGAATTGATTAGCCAAGATAAATATTTTTGAATAATTTATTCAAAATGGGACAAGTTATTTTAGCAACATTTTTGGTACTTGTTGTAAACTATCCAACTCCAACCTAACTCCTTCATGTCATATTTACTGAAACCAAATAACACACTCGTATTTTCCCCTTTTCTATGAAATAATGTCAAAGATTCTAAAGTGCAAACGGGTTGCAAAGAGAAAAGCCAGACACTCACCCTCTGGGCCCGTTCTGCGATGATAAAGTTGACATAACTGAGGGGTTCACTGGCAGGGTCCGGGCTGGTGAGCGCATACATGGAGAATCGGGGTAGCTGTCTTGTCAGCTCAAACACGTGAAACTGGGTGCTACGCCCAACCAACGGAATAGAAGAGAACTGTTTGTGTTGAATGTTATTTCAAAGGGAAAGGCCCCCCAGATAAAACATAAGGTCACTACTGAGTCAAGCCATTACTTATGGGTTTCACTAAAGAAACTGTCTACTCTCCTCCCCACAACCCCACTTCAAAAAAAAAAAAAATTGAGGGTTCAAGTCCCACGGTAATGGGGTTTGGGATTTAGAGGCGTGAGTCTGTGTATACATATGCATGCACCCAGGGTTTGCAACACCCCAAAAGGAATCTGAAAAGGTTTCTATCTACCACAAATCTAGTGCTTTTCTTCACTGGCTGAGGTTACACATGACTGTCATGTAACAGAACCTGAACCCCTGTAGTCTTGGTGGCCAAAACTATCCATTAAGTGTACTTTTGGAATTGCTATGGGTATGAAATCATCTGACTAAAGCCAGAAATAATCATTTCAAACTTAAATACTTTTTATTTATTTTTTGGAAAGATTTCAAATTAGAGAAATAAGAAGTGATGGGAAACCTTGCCTGGGTGGAAAGAGCCATTAAGTGGCTTCTCTGGCCCTGGAGAATCCATGGCAAGAGAGGCAATCTACACTTTGTACTGTCCTCTCAGTGCTGCCTGGACATGACCCGCGATGTGCAAAGGGTCACCTGCTCCTGTAGCCCACGAAGGTTTTCAAGTGCAGGTCCACGGGGATGTCCTTGGGAGGTGTGATGGGGATGCGGACGGAGCTGGAGAGGTGGTGGACACTGGGGTGCACCACATGGCTTTCACCCGCAAAAATGCCCTCTGCAAAAATCAACACTGCCCGGATGATGGTGTCTGCAGGGAAGAGAGAAGACAGCAGTCTTCTCTTTAAAACAGAACAATACAGAACAAGGGCCGCTCCCAGATGACACAGATGCCAACAACCACCAGCCATGTGTCAGTAACGCCTTACCATTAGAGGTGGAAATGCACAGCTCAGCATGGGCGGCCTGCGCCTCGCTCCCCAGGTTGATGGAGAGGGCGGTGTGGAGCTTGGTGTTGGCCGGGATCACACCCCGATGCCCATCAGCCTCGTTCAGTGGACTGCTCAGCTCAGCCTGCAAAACACGCAACCCCTCCACTTCCGATTCAGTCCCCGGAATAGTGAACTCATGTCAATTTTAAATACAGCTATCTGGCTTCAGAAGACACATCCCCTGTCTCTTATATTCATCTGAGTCTTTAAATGTCAGAGAACTCACCTCATTAGTGCTCTCGCTCTAACCTGGCCTTTTCCCAAAGGAAAATATCCTTATCCCTTCCTGTGCTTAGGGACCACTGCCCCCCAGCACACCTTTTACATTCTAAAAAATTTATTTATTGGCTATGCTGGGTCTTTGTTGCTGTGTGGCTTTTTCTTTTCTTTTTTTTTTTAAGATTTTATTTTATTTTTTTAAATTTTAAATTTTTCTTTTTTTTTCATCTCAGGTGTACATGAGTTCCCAATCTTGAACCCCCCCCCCCACCTCCCACTCCACATCAACTCTCTGGATCATCCCCGTGCACCAGTCTCAAGCATCCTGTATCCTGAACCGAATATAGACCGACGATTCATTTCCCACACGGCAGCACACATGTTTCAGTGCCATTCTCCCAAACTTTTCCCCCCTCTCCCTCTCCCTCAAAGTCCAAAAGTCCATTCCATGCATTTGTGTCTCTTTTGCTGTCTCATATACAGGGTTATCATCACCATGTTTCTAGATTCCATATATATGGGTTAGTATACTGTATTGGTGCTTTTCTTTCTGGCTTACTTCACTCTCTATAATTGGCTGGGCTTTTTCTCTAGTTGCGGCACAGGGGTTTCTCATTGCAATGGCTTCTCTTATTGCAGAGCGTGGGCTCTAGGGTACTTGGGTTCAGTACTTGCAGCTCCCGGGCTCTAGAGCACAGGCTCAGTAGTTGTGGCGCATGGGCTTAAGTGCCCCGAGGCACTAAGCGTCTTCCCTACGAGGGATCAAACCCATGTCTCTTGCATAGGCAGGCGGGGTCCTTACCACTGAGCGACCAGGGAAGCCACCCACCTTTTACATTGTTCTGTATTGTTCTGTTTTAAATGACTAAAGAAACTCACTTAGTATAGCAAATTCAAACAGTTATACATGATGGGACAAATCCCCAGCTCACCCTCCAGCTAGTCGGATAAGTACACGTACACACATATACACACACACACAACAGCAGACCCAGAGTCTCTGCAGGTGTCCATGTTATTTGTGGTTGAAAAAGATTCTCTAAACACACTATTCTTGCTTCCCTTCACTCCATAATACCAAACATCCTTCCACATTAGTCCACATGTATATACTTCATTCTTTTGAGCTGCTTAATATTCCCCAGCCCACCCTCCCTATGACTGACCAAAAGTTACCATCGCTTCCAACTGTTCCCTGCTACAAACAGCGTTGCAGTGTGTTTGAACACTCATGCAAATCTCACTCTGGCTGAGCTCCCCGACAGAGGGATTTCTGGGTTAAATGATACATGCCCTCTTCATTCTGACGCTGGCAGAAGGGCTAGGCCATCTGCCTGCACATCAGCGGGGAGGGGAAGCCCACGCCTCGCCAGATGCAGAGACCCTCCTTTCCCAACTGCCCATCCTCCTGGTCACTGTCAGCCTCTCAGCCTCCCACGTGCCCGTCCCACTGGGTCTGACCTTGGTGTTTTCCTCATAGTTGCGGAGCTCCAGCAACAGGTTCTGTTTTTTCTGACTCAGCTCTCGGATCAGGTCCTGCTCTACGCTGATGTCCATGAGGTTGCCTCTCATCTCAGCCGTGCCTGGCAGGTAGCCCCGGACTGACAGGAGGGGAAAAAAAACCCCACAGGACTGAGGGAGAGCCCAGGCACAGCCAGGTCTTACTTTTAAGTCATCAATGACCTAGTCTTAAAACCTAAGTTCTCATTTCCCCAACTCAAATGACTTCATTAGGATGAAAGGGTATCAACACAAACACTTTATGGTGAATCTCCTGGGATTCTGACCCAATCAGACTGAGAAATCTGACTTCTCAAAGATCTCTCCTATCCCAATTTACTTTCTCCATCCACCGAGCAGCAGATTAACTGTTGGCAGCCATCCATCCGGTAATCTCCCTCCACCACACCAGCAATCGCAGATGAAAAGTTGTCCTTAAAGATGACCTCCGCAGTCCGGTCACTTCGAGCATCAACCTAAAAATAGAACAAGAACTTGAAAATAGCTTCTGCTCTAGCTTCTTAAAAATGACACAAAATTTTCAAGTTCAATCAGCTTGAGTCTAGAAGTTTTTAAGAGAGCTCCAAGGAGGGGACTTCCCTGGTGGTCTAATGGTTAGGAATCCACCTTCCAATGCAGGGGATGAGAGTCTGATCCCTGGTCGGGGAACTAAGATCCTACATGCCACTGGGCAATAAGCCCTCTCGCCACAACTAGAGAGCCTGCACACTGCAGCAAAGGATTCTTCAAGCTGCAGCTAAGACCTGATGCAGCCAAATTAAAAAAAAGATTTAATAGTACTCCAAGGGGTGCCCCCTGTGTCTTCTCAATACATACCTAACCAAGGGGCCAAGGGACCTCACTCAGCTCTGTTTTTTCTTAAAAGCTGTTTTACATACCGGCCTAGTATTTCATTTGGAGAAGTGGGTTGGCTGAGAGACAGTACTTTTAGAAAATATATAACACAGTGTGAAAGTCCAAANAAGAGAATTTACAATTACAATTTATAAAAACTACTGTTTTAGAAACTGAACAAAATTATCCTTAGAAGTTAAAACCACAGTTTAAAGATATCTATGACCTTGCAGATCTACTTTCTGACTAATGTAAGAGATAATAAGAAATAAACTGTATAAAGTAGAGAATAGTTATGTAATTTCTCTACACCTACAGCTTTTCTATAAAGCCACCCACTTCACTTAACTCTGAATATAAACTGCCATGTGGGACTCCAGAATTATTTAGCTCAAGGCATTCTTTTGGCAGTACTGCTCATAATTTTGCTGACGTGCAAAAACACATGTGAGCTCAGAGTGAAATCAAACCAAGAGGACAAGAAAACGGCCCTGAAATGAACAATCTTATACAGTCCACATTTTCCTAAATTTAGCCCCAGTTTCCCTAGGTCCCTTAGTCTTTTATAAGGTCACTAGTTTCTTCTTTTTTGAACTAGACGATCAACAGGCATGTCAAATTCCTCGTCATTATTTCATGTTCTCCTGTCCTTTTCTAGGATTTAGGAAAAACGTGTTTCACAGAATGTACTCCCCTTGCATCTAGTATTGACAATCAACAGAAATCCAAGAAAACCTCAATGATTCCCCAAATGGGAAAAGATTTACTATGAATTTAAATGAAAGTGAGACGGTAGTGCAGAACCCAGCACCTACAGGCAGTTCTCAAGCTGGCAATCCCCTTCAACAATCAAATGAAAGCTAAAGACCGTCTCTCTAGAAAAGCAGATGTGAAACACAGCCAGGTATACAAAATCCCCAGATGGACACACATCTCCAGCCATGCTCTGCTTTGGGCACTCACTTCTCGCCTTCATTTTCCTCTATGACAACCACCAGCTTACAACCATAAAAAATGTGAGTACCTAAGAATTAAATAAATATTAAGATTAAGTAAATATCTATAGTAAAAGTGAAGAAGTGAAGTCGCTCAGTCATGTCCGACTCTTTGCAACCTCATGGACTGTAGCCTACGACGCTCCTCTGTCCACGGGATTTTCCAGGCAAGAGTACTGGAGTGGGTTGCCATTTCCTTCTCCAGTGTATCTTCCCAACCCAGGGATCAAATCCAGGTCTCCCGCATTGTAGGCAGACGCTTTGCCATCTGAGCCATGAGGGAAGTCCATAGTAAGGGACTTCAAAATCACTGATAACACTTCATATATCAATATGCACATTTTGGTTTTTGGTCTCCCTTTTGCAGGCAGGGGAACAGAAGCCTGATGTCCCTAAACAGCTTTTGTAAGCAAAGAGAACCAAGGATGAGTTCTCATCCTGAGGGGAGCTCTCAGGCTGCTGCCCTCAATCTTTCCTGATACAGCCTCCCAAAGGCTGATTCAATTCTGCACAAAACCACCATTTGCATCTCTAAGACTTCCTTCTGTTATTTTTCTCTTCTGTCCATTTACAGGGTTCCCAAGCCAATGCTCCATTATTTCTGTCTCCTTCCTAATTTCAGTTCAGTTCAGTTCAGTCGCTCAGTCGTGTCCGACTCTTTGCGACCCCATGTATCGCAGCACGCCAGGCCTCCCCGTCCATCACCAACTCCCGGAGTTCACTCAGACTCACGCCCATCAAGTCGGTGATGCCATCCAGCCATCTCATCGTCTGTCATCCTCTTCTCCTCCTGCCCCCAATCCCTCCCAGCATCAGGGTCTTTTCCAATGAGTCAACTCTTCGCATGAGGTGGCCAAAGTACTGGAGTTTCAGCTTTAGCATCATTCCTTCCAAAGAAATCCCAGGGCTGATCTCCTTCAGAATGGACTGGTTGGATCTCCTTGCAGTCCAAGGGACTCTCAAGAGTCTTCTCCAACACCACAGTTCAAAAGCATCAATTTTTTGGTGCTCAGCCTTCTTCACAGTCCAACTCTCACATCCATACATGACCACTGGAAAAATCATAGCCTTGACTAGATGGACCTCTGTTGGCAAAGTAATTTCTCTGTTTTTGAATATGCTATCGAGATTGGTCATAACTTTGTTTCCAAGGAGTTAGCGTCTTTTAACTTCATGGCTGCAATCACCATCTGCAGTGATTTTGGAGCCCCCCAAAATAAAGTCTGACACTGTTTCCACTATTTCCCCATCTATTTGCCATGAAGTGATGGGACCAGATGCCATGATGTTTGTTTTCTGAATGTTGAGCTTTAAGCCAACTTTTTCACTCTCCACTTTCACTTTCATCAAGAGGCTTTTTAGTTCCTCTTCACTTTCTGCCATAAGGGTGGTGTCTTCTGCATATCTGAGGTTATTGATATTTCTCCTTAATTTAGAATATCCTAATTATCTTTTTGGTTTCCATCTTGCCCAATCCTGGAAAACCAGCAGCAAATAAATATCCTAAGAATACCAAACCATAAGGGATAAGGGCAGTCTTTAGACATTGTTTTAAAAAAAAGATAACTCTTTCAGAAACATTTTCGTTTGAATTACATGAGTAATTCTAATCACAAAGAAACTAGTCAAGTTCTCTGACATCTAGTTTTTAAGTCTACCAACAGGAATGTGCCTAAGAAGTACTTAATTTGAATGAAGAGAAAAACTCTGAAACCCTCCTATACACAGTTCATTCATATTCAATCCCACTGAATACACAGGATGAGACGCAGGAGGACCTGACTTGTGCCACTTAATAGCCATGAGCTTTTGAGAGTAACTTCACAAAGAAGTGTGACAGGCTCCCTCATCTGCAAAACGAGAACTACTGATTCCTTCATAACTGGGCTGCTGTTGGGTTAAATGACTAGCTCATGTAAGTAACTCAAAACAGTGTCTGGCATACATCAGGTACACAATAAATGGTTGCCATTGTGGTTATTATCATGTAATAGCTCACTAAAATACCTTTCTGTGCTCCATAATTTTTGTCTAATCAGTGTTTTCAAAATATATCTTTTTAACTTTTTCATTGGAGTATAATTGCTTTATAATGTATTAGTCTCTGCTGTACAACAATGTGACTGAGCTGAATATATATACATTTATGCTCTCCCTCTAGAGCCTCCCTCCCACCTCCCCATCCCTCTGGGTCATTAAAGAGCACTGAGTCAAAATATATCTCGATAAAGGATATTTAAAGGCTTCTTTCTTTGTAACATACTGCTCTGTTTAATTCCCACAGTCTTTACCGTAAAACTGGGTAGTGAGATGTCCCAGCACTCTCGTTTTATGCTACATTTAACTATGCTAATCTGTCAAGGTTATCACGATTCTGAGGTGGTGCTTACCTCTGTTTCTGACATTTCTGCCACAATCTCATCTTCTTTGAAAACTCGGATATCAAAATCCTCAGATCCAACAAGAAGCTGAAAGGGAAAAAAAAATTCGGGCATATTTAGTTCAGTAAGTGAAGACAGCAAAATTTCCATAAATAAAACAAAAAAATTGCATGATACTCTGTATGCTGCTAGAGGCACCCAGGAATTCCAACTTCTCGGTGATGGATGCTCAGAAAGGTTCCTTCCAATGAGAAGGTCACGAGTTGGTCAGTGAAGAAACAGTGGTTACTACACCGGTCCTGCCACGTGGGCACCTCCCACCAGACCAAATTCTTTCACCAGGCACCTGAAAATGCTCCCTGGCTCAGCATCTGTCTGCCTGCAGGTGGAACCCCTGCTTCAAAAGCCAGAGCCCAGGATCTGCAGACTATCGCAGGGTAAGTCAATGTCCAACACAGTACTTCACTGGCTGCTCAAGAGGTTCATTTCTAGAGAAACTGTTAATTTTAAAAGCTAAAAGCCAATCTCTAAAATGTCGAGATTCCTGAAAATTTGGCCAAAACTGAGAAGTAGATACTAATATGATTTTAAAACATTGGAATCAAGTTATAAGACTGTGAATGAGACTGTGCTCCCAACAACTATTCCGCCCTCTCCCCCATCAGGGGTCTTTGAAATATGGTCTTGATCTCTGTATTTGAAACCCAAGTGAATTACTGTTCAAAAGAGAGGAGAAAGACAAATGAGGCCAATTAGTTCATCATTCAGGCAACAGAACAGCAAAATCAATCATGAGAAGCTAACACTTCTCTGAAAGCTAAGGTTACTGTCCTGGGGAAATGTACGTACTCAGCTGAGACGTACAAACAAGAGAAGGGTCTCCTCCCCTACATACCTCTTTCTTCCCATCACCATCAAAGTCACACAAGGCCAAGGAGTGAACGTTATCTCCAGTTACCTGAAAATAAAACCCAAGTCATTACTATGCCATTTCTTTTCGCTTAATCCAAACATAGGAGCTACATGAAAGACAAGATGAAATAAACCACGAATTCAAAATTCACATTACTCATATCCTTTTTTTATGTATAAAATTATAAACACTGTTTTATTTTGTTTCCATTATTCATTACTGTCAGTGGTTAAACAAACAAGCAAACAAGACCTAAAGAACGTTAAAAAAGTAAAAATGTTTGAGTACTAAAGAGTATTTTGTTCTTATACCGTCCAAAAGACATCATTTCCTTCATGATTGAAACCCTGCAGAGCACAGTTTCCACCAATAATTGCAAGAGGAGAGGTGATGTCTCCCAGCGTCCCCAGCACAACTGCATTGGCCCCATCTGCTACCTAAGAAGAAAAGCAAAAAAGACAAACCCTCAAACACAATGCTGCACAGGCACACTGGAGGTAACTACATCCTTTTCATCTGGAAACTCAAAGGCTTCTGTCATCATTTCTGAGAAGCCACCTGGTCTCCTGAGAAGCAAGCCAGAGCTGTCCATCGAGGACAGTGTCTGTGGCTAACGTGGCTTATGCAAGGATGAGCACTGACTCAGGATAAACTCAGGCTCTTGGTCTCTCACACTAACCTGCTATGATAACCTACTCTAAAACCCCAGGCTCTCTTGGACCACCGAGTTCTAGAGGCCAAATTCTCAGAGAATCAGACTTATGCCTTTAAAACACCCACACTTTTGTAATCTATTTGAACCACTTTAGATGGAAATCTAGTAATATTGATTAATTAGTTCTCTTACTACTGCTTGTTTTTAATTGTTAAGTACTAAAAACCACAAGCACCTATAGACCCATCATTCTGAACTAGTACATGTCTCAGACTTCTTGAATAATGTACATAAGCACAATTTTATGAAAATGTTTTAAAAATGATTGTGGTGAAGGTTACACAATTCTCTGAATAAACTGAAAACTGCAGGACTATGCTTTAAATAGGTGAACCGTATGGTATGTGAATTATATCTTAATCTGTTATAGAAAAAAAGTAAAAGATTACATGTATATATCAGGATCCCATTTTGTAAACAAAGAATTCACTCACAAATACTAAGTAAAAAGTCAGGATAAATCAATCAAGAGTTAAGTGTTATTTCCAAATGAAGAAATTATGCGTGATTGTTTTTACTTTGCTTCTATTTTTATATAATAAATACGGATTATCTGAGTATTAAATTTGCAGCAGCCTGTAGATGGCAGGCTATGTTAAGTGCTTCTCCTGGAAACTCCTATACTAAACTTCAATGCAAAGCCACCAGGAGACCTGTTTGTTGGCTTTCTGGCTGCTGGCTGAATTTTTAAGGACGAATCTTAACAGATGAAAGCATCAACAGATAACCCCGTTGTTTTTTAGTTGCTAAGTCGTTTCCAGCTCTTTGGCGACCCCATGGACTATAACCTGCCAGGCTTCTCTGTCCATGGGATTTCCCAGGCAAGAATACTGGAGTAGGTTGCCATGTCCTTCTCCAAGGGATCTTTCTGACCCAGGGATGGAACCTGCACCTCCTGTGTTGGCAGGTGGGTTCCTTACCACTGAGCCACCAGGGAAGCTATCAACAGATAACACCTCCTGAAAATCTGGAGCATCACAGAATGATTACCAACCATGACCAAATAAATAAGTGTCAAGGAGATGTAAATCGCAAAATGTGCATTTTTTTTTAAACTACACTACAAAAGCCACATAGTAAACCCAAATAAATGTCTGATCTCTTTCAAGCGTTACAAAAAAATTAAAAAACAGTGGACATTAATGGGAAGTGGGAGTTTTATGGTCATAAAGGGGTATACTTGCCTCTCTGTAAAACAAATCTGAATTATTGTAGACATCGTAAGCCAACAGATTGGTCTGTGTTCCCACTAAAAGAGCATCATAGCCAAGTTCAGGGTTCAGTACTCCTGCAGTCAGGCAGCTGACTGTCTGGTTAATGTTAAGAAGTGAAACATCAGACTCCAGGGGGCTCTGGAGGACCCTGGGTGCACCGAGATGCTGGCTCCGTGAATGAGGGTTGTGAATAAAAACCTAAAAGAAAAAGTTAATTACATCCCCTTAACATTAAAAAAAATGCAAAATTAACATATATTTTTATTAAAAGGCTCGGGTTATTAACAGATTACCAATGTTATCAAGATAGGATTTAATCATCTACCAAACTTAAAAACACCCATACACAGTTCTGTGCATGGCTGGCTTTCAATCACTTCAAACTGTGGAAATCCAATGGCTCCCAGCCTTGTAAAGACCAAAATAATGGCCAAGATCTAGTTGTCAATTCCCAGGGCAGCTTACATACAACCAACCAGCAGGACATTCAAGCACTCTTACAAATCAGCCTTTTCCTGGTCAACCTATAGGAAGCTGCTATCAGTTACAATGAGATTGCGCACACACACAAAGATCAGAGAAAACTGAGTAATCAACACTTCATTATATTTCATCCCAACACCTAACAAATTCACTTCCTAACTCTTAAAACTGATCGATAGTAAATCTGTCATATAATCCTAAGAGTCACACAAAGCAAGCTTCTTGAAGGCTTTCATAGTCTATATAAGTAGACAGAATTAATTAAGTCAAAGTTAGTTAATCTAGCAGTTTCAACTATCACAAATATAATCATCTGAGTGTCCCTACAAATCTTTAAATTTCCCTAGGCTTCATATATAAAAGGAGGTTTAAACTAGAAGAGACATTCTCAAGAGGGGTGACGTTGCTCCCAAGATGGGTAACTGGATTTGGGGTTGGGAGGATCTTAGACATTAGGCCACAGATATACAGTAGAGAAATTTCATTAGGGAAATTGTCATTTTCTGAAAAAAAAAAATATCTATATCTATATCAGAGGCAATATGAAAAAAAAAAGGATGAGAAACTAGAGATCCTTTAAGCCCCCATCTAGCTCTAAAATTTGCGAATTTCACTTTACTCATTTATTTTCGGCTGTGCTGAGTCTCTGCTGCTGCGAGCAGCTGCAGTAAACAGGGGCTGCTCTCTAGAAGCAGTGCGCAGGCTTCTCCTTGTGGTGGCCTCTCTTGTTGCGGAGCACGGGTACTACAGTCCGTGGGCTTCGGCAGTCGTGGCCCCCAGGCTTGAGAGCACAGGCTCAACAGTTGTGGTTCATGGGCTTAGTTGCTCTGAGAAAATTTTCTTATTTTAAATGAGCTTTTCAACCCTTCAGTGTAAATCTGTAACCCGGCGAGGCTGGTTTGGTTGCTCGCCACTCAAAAGGCCAATACCTGAGAGACAAGTGTTGGTGGGAAAGGAAATTTTGCTTTATTCAAGAGGCCAGCAACCTGGGAAGAAGGTGGACTAACATCCTAAGACCATCTTCAAGTTACCAGATAGGAGAGAAAAGTTTTAAAGACAATGTGGGCAGGAGGGGGCCACAGGGCATGCGAGCAGCTTGTGGACGACTCTTGGACTGGTTGGCATCAAGGGGAGGTTTTAAGCCTCACCTGTCTTCTAGTTTCAACCCAGTCTGGGGTCTATATGCTCATGATCAGCAGTTTTCAACTGGTAGGGGTCTGCTTCCTGTAAAAACAACTTCGGAATGTGTGCCAGACCTTCACAGCTTTCAGGGAACTGGGAGTTTGGTAATTCTATCATCCAAATTGTTCCCAGTCTCCCAGCTCAAAAGTTTGTTTCTACACCTTCACATTCCTAAACATTAACACTTGAGCCAGCCTTCTGAGACTCAAGGGAGGCCTGGGAGACTAAAGCTTTTCAACCAACAAGAAGTAGAGGACAAGGCTGGTTGGGAGGGGGCTGTCCCAAGAAGGCCCACTAGGGTCCAGCTTGGTTGCAGTCTCCCCTTTCCTCTGATACTCCTCAAGATGAAACAAGAAAGGAAATAAGAGTTCTGGATAGAGAAGGTAATCATAAACTCAGTAGAGGAACTCAGTTTTAGGGGACTTGGTTTTACACCCAAGCAGGATTAATTTTAAATTATTATCTAAACACGGTAACCTGTTCAACAAAAGATAATTTTTACAAGACTTATTAGACTTAGATGTTCATCGACAGATGACTGGATAAAGAAGTTGCAGTGCATATATACAATGGAATACTACTCAGCTGTTAAAAAGGAATGGATTTTAAGTCAGTTGAACAGAGGTGGATGAACCTAGAGTCTGTCATACAGGGTGAAGTAAGTCAGAAAGAGAAAAACATATATATAAAAGCATACATTTGGAAACTAAAATATGGAACTGATGAACCTATTTTCAGGGCAGGAATAGAGGCACAGACATAGAGAACACAGTGGGGGGAGGAGAAGGTGGCAGGAATTGAGACAGCAGCATTGAAACATATATATTACCATATGTAAAACAGACAGCTAGGGGGAAGTTGCTGTGTAACACAGCAAGCTGAACCCAGGGCTCTGTGACAACCTCGAGTGGTGGGATGGGTGAGGTGGGGAGCGGAAGGGAGGTTTAAGAGGGAGGGGATATATGTATACATATGCCTGACTCACGCTGTTGTACAGCAGAAACAAACACAACCTTGGAAAGCAATTATCCTCTGATTAAAAATAAATTAAAAGAAAAAGATTGGTGAGAAACCTATAGAAAAGGTGTGTAGCTACTGAATATTGTGTTCACGTTCTCATCTGTGTAATACTTTACAACATGCTTTTACAAACATTACTGCATTGGGTCCTCCGGATATACAGAAGAGGTCAGAGGGGTTATGGCCTTTCCTTTCCCAAGGTCTCACCACCGATAAGTGACAGAAGTGAGACAGGCTCCAATCATCTCCAGCCATATCTTACTTCCTTTCATAACAGTTCTGCACAAAAGAATTCTTACTGTCTTCTAGTAATTAGATAGGCTGAAAAAGAACAGCAAGAAAAACAACCTGTGGACTTCACGTTCATTGTTATTGGAATGAAAGGAGTCTGAACTTTGCTGCCAGAGTCCCAGGCGTCTGGTTCCTCCCTAGTCCCCTCCCACAGAAATCAGTGCCCAGGAGACTCATCTGGCCCACAGGCTCAGTCACTCCCAGTGCCTTTATGCAGGCTTCCCTGGTGGCTCAGGGGTAAAGAATCTGCCTGCCAATACAGGAAACCCACGAGACTAGAGTTCGATCCCTGGGTCGGGAAGATCCCCTGGAGGAGGAAATGCCAACCCACTCCCGTATTCTTGCCTAGAAAATTCCATGGACAGACGACCCTGATGGGCTACAGTCCATGGGGTCACTAAGAGTCAGACACGACTGAGCACACAGGCACACATGTGCGTGTGCACACACAGAGACACACATACACTCTGCCTTCAAGCCAAAGAACTGGCTGTATTTTACATGTTTGTTCTATCTGAGGGGGTGCTGCTGCAATATATATTCCATGGTGAGAGGAAACATGTCCTCAGATGAACTAATGTTCCTCCTGCAAGAAACCTCTTTTCAAAACATCCTTGCTCAGGTGCAGAGACCAGATCCCAATAAGTCAGCTCCACCTTCACAACAGAGTCCCACAGAAAACGACAAAATCCTGTTTCTAAAGACATGGGCCCTCACAGTCAAGGAGGGCTTCAGCCTTACCGGAGACATTTATTTTTAAAGGAAATTATATTTTTGTCTGTTGTTTGGATCATAAAATGGTGCCAACTTTTTTTTTTAAGTCTAAAGATCAGGTCAGAACTTCTCAGATCTGTGTTTGAAGTTCTGAATATAAAGTATCTGATTAGAGAACATAGGAACTTCCATCTCTCCCTTTTTCCCCCGTCTTCAGAAACAGACCTAGATTAAGGTGTCCCTGCCTCCCTCTCTGGGTCACATTCTAATGAAAGGGTTTCCAGAGAAACCTGCTTCCACTCCCTGCATCTCTGTTGTAGTACCACCCCAGTAATCCTTCATTAAAACATAAACCAAATCCCAATCACCCACTTTATCAAAAACCAAGGTCTCTGCTGTGGCCTATGAGGCCCTATATAATCCAGCTACTGGCCACCTCACTGCCTCCCTCAATCCATTCCAGTCCCAGAAGCCTTCCTGTGTTTCTGGAACACACCAAGTATACCCTCTACCTCAAAGCCCATGCTGATACACTTAACTCCACCTACGTGCAGGAGCTTGTTTCATTTCCTTCAAACCTCTGATCCACAGTTATCCTATCAGAAGTCTACCTGATCACCCTGTCTAAAACAGCCATTACCCCTCTGCAGACTGTTAACTATCTGGCTCCTTCTCTCAAACGTAACCTCCAAGGGAATGGACAGAAGTGTTAATCGCTCAGTCGTGTCCAACTCTTCACAGCCCCGTGGACCATACCCGGCCAGGCTCCTCTGTCCACGGGATTTCCCAGGCAAGAATACTGGGGTGGGTTCCCACTTCCTTCTCCAGTGGCGCTTCCTGACCCAGGAATTGAACCCATGTCTCCCGTGTCTCCTGCACTGGACGGCGGGTTCTTTACCACTAGCGCCACCTGGGAATAAAACCAGCAAGACTTGTCTGTCACATTCACCCTTGTAACTGCAAAGTTAAGAAAAGTGCCCAGCACACAGCAAGCCCTCAATAAACTCAGGGCTGAGCTAATATCAATGGGAACTTTTCAGCCCATTTATGTAGCTGCTGTGTATCTACAGAAAAACCAATACGAATTTCTTTCTGGTATTTGTTAGCGTCTCCTCACATTATTACAGCTAACATTAGTGCCAGGCTGTATGCTAACTGCTTTCCTCCATCACACAACTTAATTGAAATGAATTACTACTTTTTAATTGATGTATCCCAAGGCAGAGCAAATGAGAAAACATATACTGGAGGTGGAAGTGTCTTGAAAACTATAAATCATTATATAAATGTCAACTTGTTAAATCCATGCTGGGTCAGAGAACAGGCACTCTAATCTCATTTCTACCACTTTCCAGTTGAGCAACCTCAAACATTGCTTTGAACCTCTCTAAACCATTATTTCTAATCAGTAAAGTGGGAGTAATAAAAAGAAAATAACAGCTAACAATTAGTGACTACTGCCTATATGCCAAGAGCATGACACATAGTAACTTACTTAATCCTCTTAACTCTATGTGGTAGATACTATTAAGCACCTTGCCCAAGGTCATGAAATCAGTAGGTACCAAAGCCAGGATCTACCACACCTGTGATATGCTACAGCAGTTGGCAATTCAGCAAGGACGCTGAGATAATTAATGTAATAAGGCTTTGTAACTGTTAGCAGGCATTAAGCTTGGCGTCACTGTATTCCATGTTTTTCGGGCATTCCTCCATCAGCACATAGTGCCCTGATTTGCCCTGTCTGTCGTCCCTCTGGACCAGAAGCTTTCTGAAAATACGGACTCCAGCTTTATCTCTGAATCCCCAAGATCTAGTACAAAGACGTGTTCAGTAAGTCTGGTGAGATGTTGAATGACCGTATGTTTTTCGTCTCCGCGACGCGCACACTTTGCACAGGACAGGGTACACAGTAAGCCCCTAATAGGTACTTAGTGAATAAATTACAGGAAGAGACATGAATGTACATGGATAAAGATCAAAAGAGCAATTTGAATCATTTAAGTTAGAGCTATCTATAATTTTTTTTTTTNCAGTATTCTTGCCTGGGAAATCCCAATGGACAGAGGAGCTTGGCAGGCTACAGTCTATGGGGTTGCAAAGGGTCGGATATGACTGAGTGACTACACTTACGGAAAAACCCAAACAAATTTTGGGGCCAACCCAATACCCAGAGGGGATCATTGTCCGTACTTTTCTTGGGAACTGATGTGGGATTCTCAGCTGAAAGAGCAGGAAGAGGACTCAGGAGCACCAAATCCAACTCTCTTATCTGACCCCTGAGGAAACCCAAAGAGGGGTGTGGCAATGTGGCCAATTAAATGCAAGGGATTCTGGATTCTGAGTCATGACATGCACTCCTTCTGAACATCAGGGCTGTTTTTCGTTTTACTGTTGTTGTCATGCCCTTTGACTCACACATCCTAACCTCTTTAGCACAATGTCATTCAAAAAATCTTAATTTGAGACTTGAAAAGGTAACACTTTGATAGCATATCACATTCAGTTCGGTTCAGTTGCTCAGTTGTGTCCAACTCTGTGACCNCTGAACATCAGGGCTGTTTTTCGTTTTACTGTTGTTGTCATGCCCTTTGACTCACACATCCTAACCTCTTTAGCACAATGTCATTCAAAAAATCTTAATTTGAGACTTGAAAAGGTAACACTTTGATAGCATATCACATTCAGTTCGGTTCAGTTGCTCAGTTGTGTCCAACTCTGTGACCCTATGGACTGCAGCACACCAGGCTTCCCTGTCCATCACCAACTCCTAGAGCTTGCTCAAACTCATGTCCGTCACGTCAGTGATGCCATCCAACTATCTCATCCTCTGTCGTCCCCTTCTCCTCCTGCCTTCAGTCTTTCCCAGGATGAAGGTCTTTTCCAAGGAGTCAGTTCTTTGCATCAGGTGGCCAAAGTACTAGAGTTTCAGCTTCAGCATCAGTCCTTCCAATAAATATTCAGGACTAATTTCCTTTAGGATTGACTGGTTTGATCTCCTTGCAGCCCAAGGGACTCTCAAGACTCTTCTCCAACAGCATATCACATTAAAATCTATCAAAGCATATGCAGAAGGAGCTGGAGAGACTGGAATCCTTGTGCACTGCTGATGGGAATGTAGAATGATGTAGCCTCTGGGGAAGACAGTGAGATGATTCTTCAAAAGCCTAAGCATAGGATTATCATATGACCCAGCAATTCCACCTCTAGGTATAGATCCAAAAGGTTTGAAAACAGGTACTACTTAAACAGATACTTGTATACGAATGTTCAAGCAGCATTATTCACAATAGCCAAAAGCAGCAACAAACCATCTGCCCATAAATGAATGGGTAATTCATATGTGAAATATGTGGCTATCATTGATAATATATGACTGAAGAGGGAATTCTCTGGCGGTCCAGTGATTAAGACTCTGCCTTCCAATGCAGGGGTGTGGCTTCAGTCTCTGGCTGGGGAACTAAGATTCCACATGCTGTAGGGTGTAGCCAAACTTTTTAAAAATAAAGCTTGTTTTTTAAAAAATATATATGATGAGCATTATTCAGTCATATAAAAGAGCAAAGTACCAAAACATGCTATTGTACAGCATGGATGAACCTTGAAGACATTATGCTAAGTGAAATAAGCCAGACACAAAAGGACAAGTATGTATGATTCCACTTACATAAGGTACTAGAATAGACAAATTCATAAAGAAAGAAAATAAAATAAAGGTTACCAGGGACTGGAGGGGAGAAAAGGGATGATAAAAAAGTTCTTAAAATAAATAGTGGTGACAATTACATAACATAAATGTGCTTAATGATACTGAATTATGTGCTAAAAATTATAACATTTATATTATGTATATTTTACCATTTTATATATATACACTGTGCATAGTTGCTTTGTGACTCCATGGACCTCAGCCCGCCAAGCTCCTCTGTCCATGGTGATTTCCCAGTTAAGAATACTAGAGTGGGTTTCCATGTTCTTTTCCAGGGGATCTTCCCAAGCCAGGGGTCAAACCCAGGTCTCTCACATTGCAGGCAGATTCTTTACCATCTGAGCCACCAAGGAATCCCAGGAATACTGGAGTAGGTAGCCGATCCCCTCTCCAGGGGATTGTCCCAACCCAGGAATCGAACCGGGGTCTCCTGCATTATAGGCAGGTTCTTCACCAGCTGAGCTACCAGGGAAGCCCATATATATATGTGTAAACACACACACACACACACATGCACACATATATAAAATTTATAAAGCACATATATATGTGTGTACACACACACACACACATATAAAAGTTATAAAGCCCATATATATGTGTGCACACACACGCACATATATAAAAGAGTTATATTGGGGCTCCAATTAAAATAAATAATTTTTTAAAAAAGAAAAAAAATTATATTGGGTTAGCAGAAAGTTTTTCCATAAGATGTTATGGAAAACCCTAACAAACTTTCTGTCTAACCCAATACAGTGAAAAGGAAGTCTCCCTATCACCGCAACCCTTGCTACTAAGATCCGTTCCCTGAAGACCCCCTAGACCAATTTCCTAGGTCTCCTGAACACAGTCTGTGACTGCACAGGGAAGCCCTCTCCTCCTACATATACCCTTCTCCCTAGCTGTTGTTTCCTCCATAAATGGTAGCATGCTAGACATAGGGTTTTATATTTTGCCTTTTGCATTTAACAATATGCTTTGGAAAGCACCTTTATTTTCCTTTTAAGGCCACAGAGGGTATTCTTGCACAAAGCTTTTTACACAGAAAGTGTCTAAGTAACATTTGAAGATGATAACATTTGCATTTTACTAAGGTACAATGTCTTCACTCTAGAGAGTGAATTAGAAATGAGAGAATTTCAGAAATCTTCCAAGTATATAATAAAGAAGTGAGGATATAGTCTTTTTTGGTTCAGCTTAACAAATATTTATGGGGAATTCCCTGGTGGTCCAGTTGGGACTCCATGCTTTCACTGCCAAGGGGCCGTGTTCAATCCCTCGTTGAGGATCTAAGATCCCACACACCACACAGCACAGCCCAACCATAAAACAAAGATTTATAGAGGCCACATCAGGAAAAAGGTCCTTTGAAAAATGTTGGAATAATAATAGCCAACACCTATAAAACTCCTTTAAAGTGAAGTCGTTCAGTCGTGACCGACTCTTTGAGACCCCATAGACTGTAGCCTACCAGGCTCCTCTGTCCATGGGATTTTCCAGGCAATAGTCCTGGAGTGGATTGCCATTTCCTTCTCCAGGGGATCTTCCCAACCCAGGGATGGAACCCAGGTCTCCCGCACTGTAGACAGACGCTTTACCGTCTGAGCCACCAGGAAAGTCCTAAAATAAAACTCCTACCATGTGACAATTTCTGTCTTACACACATTAACATATTTCATCCTCACAACAACCTTATGATGTAGGTGCTATTACCAATTATTTCCATTTTACAGGTCAGGACTCCCAGGCATGAAGTAGTAAGTGACTGGCCTAGGATTACAGAGCTAACGAATGACAGAAAAGGGACCGCGCCCACAGACTGGGGCTCCAGGACCCCCGTTCATGTTCACTATACCACCACGGCCCTGCTACCTCTCGAGCACACAAACGTTTATGGAATTGCACACCAGGACCTGGGCTTCCTCCCCAGGGAGAGAGAATGACGCCTTTGACAAAAGCCTCAAGCTCATAAGTTAACGACTGCAACAGGCACACAGTTCGCCCTCCTGCAAAACAGAGAACTGATCACGTTAAAAGAGAAGAACAGGACTTCCTTCATGGGCCGGTGGTTGAGGATCCGCCTGCCAATGCAGGGGACATGGCTTCAATCCCTGATCTGGGAGGATTCCACATGGGGCGGAGCAGCTAAGCCCATGTGTTCACAACTACTGCAGCCCGAGTGCCCGGAGGCCACGAGAACCCACCACAATGAGAAGCTCACACACGGTTACTAAAGAGGAGCCCCCACTCACCACAACTAGAGAAAGCCCGTGTGCAGCCACAAAGACCCAGTGTAGCCAAAAAGAAGGGGGAGGAAAGAAAGGAATATATGGAATGTTCTGGAAGTTAGGGAGGAAAGACAAGGAACCTCAAAATGCCCCAAGGAGGAAGCAGCATCTGAAGATGAAGGGAAGCAATGTTTATGGAGCAGCTGTCCCACACCAGCCACTTGACGTGTGAACTGCTTCCAACAACTATATTATCACCCGCACTTCATAGATGAAAAAGACTGATGCTCCCAGAGATGCTTCAAAGGGGCGAAGCCAGGATCCTCTCCCAGGCTGGTCTCCAGGGTGGGGCCCGGCCATCAGCCTGGCAGAGTGCTCCCCATGCCAGTGACATCAGCTCTCCTCTGTCAGGCTGTGGGATCCTGAGTCAGCTTGGTGTGAATCGTAACCAACTAATAAGCCAAAAGCACTTTGAAGATGACATTGCCCGTAAAAAAGGGCTGGTTCCCACAGGTACAGGCTTTTAAGGCGGGGACAGTTTGCGGGGAGGCTTCAGTGATGACAATGCAGGAACAGGGTCGAGATTCCTGGGCAGAGGTGCCTTGAGCCAGGAGGCTGAGCTTCCAGACCATTCCAAAAATTTCCTTCCCTGGCCCCAGAGGTGCCCACAATTGACAGCAGACTTGCTCAAACGTCAGTCTTCTGTGAATACTCGCCCTAAATTTTGCCATAACTGCATTCTGCCTGTGTTGTAATTTACCCAGTCTTTTCATTACATTGATTCAGTTAAAAATGATTCATCCTAAGCACAAATCTTGTGCAATTATAAATGCCATGTGTGAGTTGCATTTGTTTCTAATATGCATTAAAGTCAATTAAAATAACTAAAATAACAATGCTTTTCCATATACCATCTTAAAGCCTCTCCCTCTGGGAACCCCAGGCTACAGCACCTGTCTCCCTGGTGCGCAGAGAATTCACTAACACCGCTCTTCCTCTTGCTCAGGACTTTGAGAAAATCCCTTTTATTTCTTTGGGCCTCAGTTTCCCCATCTCCAGGTTCCTTGTAGCTCTTACATAATGTGGGGATAAAACGTACAGATTTAAGTCATTCAGCTGGGTCAGAATTCCTGCCTTCCTTTTCTTGGCAGTGTGACTCCAGGCCGGTCACTAAACTCACCTCCGCCTCAGCTGCACCATCTGTGAAACGGGGACAACTTCACAGGACTGTTGCAGGCCCTTCTCTAAGGAGCCTACCCTGACTGCCCAGTTGTACACTCCACATGTCCCCTGCCCCTGGCAGCTCCTGAACCCTCTTTACGCGTCTCTGCTTGTCCTTTACTCCAAGGCAGCTATTACCTCCTAACAGGCTATATGATTGGTTGCTTGAGTATGTTTATTTTTTCCCTCCCGCTTTTCTCTAAGAACATAAATTCCACGAGAGCTGGAAGACTTACCAGTTTTGTCCACTGATGTATTCCCAAGCACCTAGACACACACGCACCTTTTAAATTGGGGGAGCTATAGTGGTTATCCTGCAGTTTGGATGTCACCTTCTATGACTGAGCTCATCTGTTTCCCCACAGCCCACCCACACAGCATATTTCACATTTTGAGATCCCTGCCAATCAGATACATTTTATAAAAATGATACATAGTTGTAGCTTGAATTTGCATTTCTACTAGTAGAAGTGTAGATGAGTGTCTCATCACTTGGTTCTAAGAGCCATTTCTATTATTTATTTCTATCATCTCTCCTTACACACACATGAATGGTCTAAATTTTCTGCCACAGACCCAGCCCTTCCACAGGGAAACCCATGGTGTCCATCTCAGGCTGAGCCCTCTTTGGAGCCCTCTGAGGACTGAAAAGAACAGGGTCCATATCTCCTGGTGCATCCAGATCACAATGACTCAAGTCTCATTTTGGGTTTTCTAGCTGTAAATTAAGGGCAATAATTTATGATAGTTGGACCATAAAGAAGGCTGAGCACTGAAGAATTGATGCTTTCAAATTGTGGTGCTGGAGAAGACTCCTGAAAGTCCCTCGGACTGCAAGGAGATCAAACCAATCAATCCTAAAGGAATTCAACCCTGAATAATCACTGGAAGGACTAATGCTGAAACTGAAGTTCTAATACTTTGGCCACCTGATGCGAAGAGCTGACTTACTGGAAAAGACCCTGATGCTAGGAAAGATTGAAGGTGGGAGTAGAAGGGGACGACAGAGGATGAGATGGTTGGATGTCATCACTGGCATGAGTTTGAGAAACTTAGGGAGATAGTGAAGGACAGGAAAGCCTGCTGCTGCTGCTAAGTCACTTCAGTCATGTCCGACTCTGTGTGACCCCATAGACGGCAGCCCACCAGGCTCCGCTGTCCCTGGGATTCTCCAGGCAAGAACACTGGAGTAGGTTGCCATTTCCTTCTCCAATGCATGACAGTGAAAAGTGAAGTTGCTCAGCCATGTCCTACTCTGCATGACCCCATGGAATGCAGCCTACCAGGCTCCTCCGTCCATGGGATTTAGTGTACTGTAATTCATGGGGTCTCAAAGAGTCTCATGTGACCCAGCGACTGAACAGCAACAAGCAGGAAGGTGACTCGGCCCAGGCCCAGGGCAGAGCCCGGTGCCCCCGGGCAGCAGGCTGCAGGGGCCTGTCCCACTGCAGGCCTGCCCTTGAACTTTGCAGCGCTCCTGCCTACCCACCCTGGGGAACAGAGCTTCTTAGTCCTCTGGGTTTCTATTTTCTCCCCATGTCTTTAAAAAGCTGTGTGCTGGGAACAGAACACTTCATTCAAAGGAAGCCTTGAATGGCCCTTCTGTGATGCATCAATTCCAAGAACCAGCTTAGTATTCTCTGGAAGAGAAAAGACATGGACAAAAGCGGGCCTCTTAAGATCCCTGGAGGCCAAGTCCTTGTTAATTAGCCCTTGGCATCTTTGCCTCCTCAGTATGTGAACAGAACTTCTGCTCCTCAAGCTCCCCCGTGACCCAGCTCTGTCTTGATATTAATTTTAGAGGCAGGTTTTTTTTTCCTCTCCAGCACTTGGAAGGAGAGCTCCACAGAACAGGGCTTTTTCTACCTGAAAACGAGGCCGAGGATGGTATTTCCAAGTGCCCATCGTTATCCTGACCACGCACACAAGATGGACAAAGCCCAAGCTTCCAAATGGATATACCAGGGCTCAAATCCTTGCTCTGTCCCTTCCTGGCTGGATGACCTTGGCAGATGACCTCTCTAAGCTAGTGTTTCATCACCATGTAGATCCAGAATAGCACCTACTTTGAAGGTGAAATGCTACTGTCTTGAGATAAAGAAAGGATGCAGAAAGGACATTTGGAGATCACAGAAGATGTATTCATTGGCCAGGCTTTCCTTGGAACAACGATTGAGTCCAGAATAATGCAAGCAAATCCTAACATTACTTTTTGGGTTGAAACTCATCAACTCCCTATTACCTTATTATTCTCAAAGTTAAAAAAAAAAAAAAAGTTGCCCTGGCTCCTAGGACCCACAAAAACTGGACCTATACACTCCTGACCACCAAACCACCACAAGGCCGTGGGCTCTGAGGTCCCAGAAGTGTGGGCCCGAATTCAGGTCTAGGAACACTTAAGAGTACACCCATCCCTCTCTGCCTCCACTAGAAGCTCCCTCAACCTGGAATATTCCCCCACTCTGGCTAACCCTTGCTCCAATATTCAGCTTTCAACTGAAGCATCACTATTTTGCAGTTAGGTGTGGGTTCCTTAAACTAGGGGTGGATTACTGGCTCCTATGACACCCTGCAAGTTCCATCTTGTAACAAGCATTGCTTATGTTTGACTTCATGTTTTCCTTGAGAAGCTGCAAGTTCCACAACAGTGACTTTCTAGAGCCAACACTGCAACTCCATGTGACTGGCATCTGAAGGGACCCACTGTGTTTCTGAGCAAAGACAGAAAAGGAACAGAAGGGGAGTGAGGGAAAGGATGAGGGGACCCCTGGAATCCTACAGCATTTCTACCTAGGGAAGACGCCCCTGGAGATTGGGGAAGGTGAATATATAACTTCGTGGCACTTTAAGAAGCAACCCCCTTCTGAACTTAGTTGTTGAGCTGCTAAGTAGTGTACGACACTTTTGCGACCCCATGGACTGTAGCCTGCTAGGCTCCTCTGTTCATGGGATTCTCCAGGCAAGAATACTGGAGTGGGTTGCTAAGCCCTCCTCCAGGGGATCTTTCCAACCCAGGGATCAAACTGGTGTCTCCCTCTGAACTTTGGTGGGTGCTTTACTCTTGGAAGCTTCAAAGTCATTTACAAACCTTAACTACCCCACATATTAGAGCCCCAGGGAGCCACTAAACTTGGCCTCAACCCTCCCATTTGCAAANCTAAGCCCTCCTCCAGGGGATCTTTCCAACCCAGGGATCAAACTGGTGTCTCCCTCTGAACTTTGGTGGGTGCTTTACTCTTGGAAGCTTCAAAGTCATTTACAAACCTTAACTACCCCACATATTAGAGCCCCAGGGAGCCACTAAACTTGGCCTCAACCCTCCCATTTGCAAATTAGAGAAACTAAGTCTTCCAGTTAAAAGCTTGCCTAAAGGCAAAAAAGAAATCAGCCTAAAAGCCTGCCCATTCCTCAGGAAACCACTGGGTGGAGCAAGAACTGGAAGCAGAGAGAACTTGGGGCCTCAGTTTACCTCCCAGAGTGAGGGGACACCACCTGCTCTATAATTCCTTAAATCTCTACAGTGGATTTACTCAGCAACACTGAAGAAGCTGAGTTGAATGNATGTGTTCACAACTACTGCAGCCCGAGTGCCCGGAGGCCACGAGAACCCACCACAATGAGAAGCTCACACACGGTTACTAAAGAGGAGCCCCCACTCACCACAACTAGAGAAAGCCCGTGTGCAGCCACAAAGACCCAGTGTAGCCAAAAAGAAGGGGGAGGAAAGAAAGGAATATATGGAATGTTCTGGAAGTTAGGGAGGAAAGACAAGGAACCTCAAAATGCCCCAAGGAGGAAGCAGCATCTGAAGATGAAGGGAAGCAATGTTTATGGAGCAGCTGTCCCACACCAGCCACTTGACGTGTGAACTGCTTCCAACAACTATATTATCACCCGCACTTCATAGATGAAAAAGACTGATGCTCCCAGAGATGCTTCAAAGGGGCGAAGCCAGGATCCTCTCCCAGGCTGGTCTCCAGGGTGGGGCCCGGCCATCAGCCTGGCAGAGTGCTCCCCATGCCAGTGACATCAGCTCTCCTCTGTCAGGCTGTGGGATCCTGAGTCAGCTTGGTGTGAATCGTAACCAACTAATAAGCCAAAAGCACTTTGAAGATGACATTGCCCGTAAAAAAGGGCTGGTTCCCACAGGTACAGGCTTTTAAGGCGGGGACAGTTTGCGGGGAGGCTTCAGTGATGACAATGCAGGAACAGGGTCGAGATTCCTGGGCAGAGGTGCCTTGAGCCAGGAGGCTGAGCTTCCAGACCATTCCAAAAATTTCCTTCCCTGGCCCCAGAGGTGCCCACAATTGACAGCAGACTTGCTCAAACGTCAGTCTTCTGTGAATACTCGCCCTAAATTTTGCCATAACTGCATTCTGCCTGTGTTGTAATTTACCCAGTCTTTTCATTACATTGATTCAGTTAAAAATGATTCATCCTAAGCACAAATCTTGTGCAATTATAAATGCCATGTGTGAGTTGCATTTGTTTCTAATATGCATTAAAGTCAATTAAAATAACTAAAATAACAATGCTTTTCCATATACCATCTTAAAGCCTCTCCCTCTGGGAACCCCAGGCTACAGCACCTGTCTCCCTGGTGCGCAGAGAATTCACTAACACCGCTCTTCCTCTTGCTCAGGACTTTGAGAAAATCCCTTTTATTTCTTTGGGCCTCAGTTTCCCCATCTCCAGGTTCCTTGTAGCTCTTACATAATGTGGGGATAAAACGTACAGATTTAAGTCATTCAGCTGGGTCAGAATTCCTGCCTTCCTTTTCTTGGCAGTGTGACTCCAGGCCGGTCACTAAACTCACCTCCGCCTCAGCTGCACCATCTGTGAAACGGGGACAACTTCACAGGACTGTTGCAGGCCCTTCTCTAAGGAGCCTACCCTGACTGCCCAGTTGTACACTCCACGTATCCCCTGCCCCTGGCAGCTCCTGAACCCTCTTTACGCGTCTCTGCTTGTCCTTTACTCCACAGCAGCTATTACCTCCTAACAGGCTATATGATTGGTTGCTTGAGTATTTTTATTTTTTCCCTCCCGCTTTTCTCTAAGAACATAAATTTCACGAGAGCTGGAAGACTTACCAGTTTTGTCCACTGATGTCTTCCCAAGCACCTAGACACACACGCACCTTTTAAATTGGGGGAGCTATAGTGGTTATCCTGCAGTTTGGNTGTGTTGTCCCCTTCTCCTCCTACCCCCAATCCCTCCCAGTATCAAAGTCTTTTCCAGTGAGTCAACTCTTCGCATGAGGTGGCCAAAGTACTGGAGTTTCAGCTTTAGCATCAGTCCTTCCAAAGAACACCCAGGGCTGATCTCCTTCAGAATGGACTGGTTGGATCTGAATTGGGTTCCCCTTATGCACCTGTAGTTCTCTCTCTTATCACAAATAATGACTTAACAATTATTCATGCGAGTGCTTATTTATTTGTCTCTGTCTCCCCTACTGAAATAGAGATCCAGGGAGGGCAAGGATTGCTTGGTGTTACAGATTGCAGCATTTGTAGTATGCAGCCCAGAACCTGGCCCATCTTAGGAAACTGGTAAATTTTTGTGGTATGAATGAATGCTGGAATGCATGAATGAGATTCTGCCAGGCTTGGGGGTGTCCATTTAGTGTCCATTCAGGGGCCCATCTTGCCTGTTTACCTGCAGGGTTAGTAAGAGGATATCATTTTCCCAGCCCCTCCATGGGATTCACTCAAGCCCATGTTGAGCAGGCCCATATGTTCCCTGCTTGTTCCAGGAGCTCTGGGATGAGAGGTGAGTGAGAGCACTTAGGGGCATTTGCATTCAAAACCTGGGTACATTTGTCAGGCAAGTAAGTGACGACTAGAGGGATCAAAGGGACGGTGAGATGACAGAGCTTCAAAGTGAGGCTTCTTCTAGATGGAGAAAAGCAGACTTGAATTAAATCTATAAAATCCCAGAGTGGATGCAGAGGGAGGGATGATGGACACCCAACCTCAGCTATTAGAAGGAGAGGCTCCCCCTTTAAGTTTAAAAGAGTTTAAGGCACAGAAAAGCCACACACACCCCCCAAGCTACTTTGCTCAGAAGGATGTTACGATGGCGGCAGAGCTGAGGCTGGGCTGAGGGGCCTTTTGCAAACGTGTGGTCAATGTTCAGCCAATTCTGGATGAAAGTGATGACATGAATGTCACAGCAGCATTCCTCTCCTACAAGTGCCCACCAGATGCTGATCAAAGCAAAAGTGCTGTGAGGAATTCCCTGGTGGTCCAGTGGTTTGGATTCTGGGCTTTCATTGCCAAGGGCCCAGATTTAGTTCCTGGTCAGGGAACTAAGATCTTTCAAGCCACATGGTGTGCCCCCCGCCACCCCCGCCCCTCCAAAAAGCAAGAGAGCTGGGCTAAAGGAATTCAAATAACTTTATCTGATGCTTCTAGTATCTCCAAGCTGTACCTGACTCACATTGAAAAAGTTCGTCTTCTAGGCTTGGGGGTCAGCCTCTCCTAGACAGATAGCCACAGGGAGAAGTCGGTGACCATGAAGCAGGCCTGGCATCTCATGCTGGATTCACAGAGTGAGGTCTCAAAAGAGGACAAAGGGATGAGGTGGCAGGAACAGGATTCACCAGGAGCTGGCCAATTATCTGCTCCTGAATTCCCAAATCCCAAGAGGAAGCGATCTTCATCCTTGGCCAAACTCCCCATCCCCTCAGCTTCTCCTGGTCTCCTGCTGCAGCTCTTCCCTTTAGACCCTGGTAAAACCAGAAAGCTGAGCTAGGGCACAAATGTGGGATTTGCAGGTGAAAGCTAGGGGTGCTGGAGAAAGCTGCTTGTGAGAAGAGGTGACTGGATTCTGCTCACCACAAGAAGGACTTTTCTGAAGACTAATGCTTGCAAAAAGGGGGGAGGCTTTCTCCGAAGGTAATGAGCTCCCCGTCACTGGAGGAGTACAAGTAAGGCCCCAGAAGCTACTTTCACGGCACTTGTAGATGGGATTCCAGTAGTAAGTACTGCCAATGTTCTTCACTGGGTGGTCTCCAATGGCCTTCAGAGAGAGGTATTCAGACTGCCTGACACTGTATGCAGTTTTTTTCTGGATGAGCATCTTCCCCAACCCAGGAAAATGTGCATAACTTTCTTCAACTTCTAAAAAGTGTTTATGACTGAAAAATTTTAATCACTAAGAATTGATGAGGTCCATCATTTCTCAAACCTGGCTGCCCAACTGAACATCTGAAGAGTTTTTAAAAAAAATAGGAGACCCTCCCCAGATCCCATTCCAAGCCCATTGCATCAGAATCCCTAAATATTTGTGTTTTTTATTAATAAAAATTTTCTTTCTGTAATTCTGATACCCTCAACCAGAGACTGGTCTGAAATCTCTAGAAAATGGTAAGCAAAGGTCTTAGTGAATTTTAAGGGACTGTGCACTCCTGAAGCTTTAGAATTCTACAAGAGAGGTCACAAAATAGGACCCAATAGGCTGCTCTGGTCTATGAATATGTTTGTTCATGAGGAGAGTATCCTAATATAATAAAGAAACAACTTTGATCACTGTTTAAAAATTAGAATATTCACACACACACACAATATCCAGTTTCCCATTTCTCCTACACAATCAGAAGAGATAGCAAAATTTGACCCTCATTCCCAAATCCTAGTATTCGACTGGAGCTTAGACAACTAGCCACAGTCAGAGAAGATTCTTGAGAGTCCCTTGGACTGCAAGGAGATCAAACCAGTCAATCCTAAAGGAAATCAACGCTGAATATTCATTGGAAAGACTGATGCTGAAGCTGAAGCTCCAGTACTTTGGCCATCTGATGCGAAGAACTGACTGACTCATTGGAAAAGACCCTGATGCTGGGAAAGATTGAGGGCAGGAGGAGAAGGGGGAGACAGGGGATGAGATGGTTGGTTGGCATCACTGACTAAGTAGATAAGAGTTTGATCAAACTCCAGGAGACAGTGAAGAACAGGGAAGCCTGGCGTGCTGCAGTTATGACTTAGCAATTTAACAACCATCACCACCGCAGTCTATTTCTAAAATCAATTTACTTTGCTCTTATGCATTAAGATCAAAGTCTTACCTTGACTTGCCCCTGAAGTCAAGGTAGTTGGAGACCCCTGTTTGAGGTTTTCCCTGAAATTCACCAGCTTGGGAGAGCCTCTGGTGACTCCCCAGTTGGGATAGGGGCTATCTGCTCTTGGCTAGGCTGGGACCTGAAGGACCTCAGGTCCAAACTTCCCCAGCCCCCTGCCTCCCACCCTGCTGACATCTAGGAGTTGTCCTGTCACTCCAGCACCAGGGCCAAAGACTTCAAAGCAAAACAAGATCCAAACTGAACTGGCACTAATCCTCCTCAGTCTCGACCTCTTTTCTTCTGCCAGGCAGAACCTTCTCGTCTCTGTTGGCTTCCTATTAAAATTAACAAGCATTGCAGGCAGACATCAAAGGCGGAGTTGTGCCTTTAATAGTCCAGGCAGGCCCAGGCTGTGATCACGGCCCCTCCCCCTCTTCTAACTGAACTGGGGAAAATGGTACAGCTGCAACTGCCAAAATCAGAACAATAGCCATCCCCGTCTGTTGGATATGGGCACCATGGAAAATTCCAGGCAAGCGGAACATCTTCACAGCAGTTTTCTTCAAAGTGCCCTGCAGAAACTGGCCAATTATTCTTAAGAGGCACCCTTAGAAGAGTGGGTGATTATCCCCATTTTATTGGCAGGGAAACTGAGGTCAGATGGCTTGCCCAAGACCAGACAGAGAAAGATGGACATGGAGTCAAAGCAGCAGCAGCACACATCTGTGTCATCTGAGGCTCACTCAGACCTGTGTCTGGCCCACCATTCTAGCACACCCAGGTGTTCCTGCCCAGCTGGGCTGTCATGGCCGTCCCTCCTGATTCTCACGCTGGGTTTCCCAGACCCAAATTTCACAAGATGCTAGCAGCCCCGCAGGTGTGGAGGGAGATGACAGGCTCTATCATCAACCCCTTTGCCATGCAGGAAATGACTGCAGTGGATAATTGCTCTCCTCTATACAACCTTCAAACTGTAGTCTTTGTTTTCTCTCCCTGACATTAATTGGAGAGGATCTGATTATTTTCAGAGAACTATATATTTATCCCGGAGAAATCAACAAAGTTAATACCTAGTCTACCATGGTTTTGAGTTGTTAGTGAAATCCCTGCTAGGTAGGGGAGGGCTCTGTGGGTTGAGCCTTGGTTCCTCTCCCTGAAGGGCCTGTTCAAACAGAAGTCCCTAGACCTGAAGGGTTTTGAAACTGGAGAAAATGTTAGTCTGGCGAGCCTTCTGTTGGGAGAACATGCCGCTGGGGCTGCAAGGCCTGGGCTGCTGAATTCCCTCCCACATCTTCAGAGGGAAAGCACAGCTACAAGTGCCTGAAGACAATTAACAATTGTTGAAATTTCTCCAAAAAGTGACTTTGATCCCAAAGCTGTAGATACAAACTGCTTTGGGTGGGGCTGGGGGGTGGGTGTTGGCAGAGGGGACTTCCCTCTAGAAATCTAAGAAACAGGGATCTTCTAAACAAGGTGTCTCAGGACTTCCCTGGCACTCCAGTGGTTACCACTCCAAGCTTCCAATGCAAGGGACGCAGGTTCGATCCCTGGTCAGGGACTAAGATCCCACATGCCACATGGCATGGCCAACAAAAAAGCTGTCTCTTTAGGCAACACCTAGAACAGAGCTGAGAGAGCCCCTAGTGGTCATCTAGCAATGACCACCAGGTAGCCTGTGGCCCAGGGCTGCAAAGTGACTTGTGAGTGAGCAATCCCAGTGAGTGAGTTTAGAGACACTCAGTTGCCCTGACTTCCTGGCTTCTTGTACTAAGAGAGGAAAACAGAAGAAACAAGAGAAACGGTGAGATGTGAGAGGACAAACGGGGAGTGAGAGAAGAGGAGGAGACAGGAGGAAAAGAAAGAAGAAAAGAACCCAGGAGAAGAGATGGAGAGAAAGGAAAGCAGGAGAAACGGAGCGTGAGAGAAGAGGCAGCCTTGTTTATTCCACCATCTGACCATGCTGGCCTGTGATGCTCACCAGCAGCTTCTTCCCCGGTGCCTCGCTTTGCCAATTACACAATAAATCTTCTTTGCACCCTTGGGTGAGGCAGGAGGCACTGTGGGGGGCCCTCAGAAGTTGCTTACCCCAAGCAGGAGGTTCTGCAAATGGCCTCACCCCACAGACACCTAAGAGATGTCAAAGGCCCTGGGAAATTTCCCTCCTCAAGTCATCGTCTGGCCTAGCGGATCTGCACTGTGGATGAAATGGTGGCTAGGGTACTTCCCCTTTGGGATCTCAGACTCCCAATCTGTAAATGGGGTTGGGACCGAGACAAAATCTGGCCCACACAATTGCCCTTACAGCTCTGGCATTCTAGAATGACCTTCATTCCAGGAATTCTTCTGCTTCTTCCTTTTCTCGAGCACCATTACAGAGCAAACCCAAAATGCCTTGCTAGGAATCAATTTCAGCCGGAATGAAGGGTTTCTAAAGTAAGAGGATGAAGTGCAGGAGCCTGGTATGAGCTTTGTCGAGGGGTCCCCAGTGGGCCTGCAGAAGACTCGAAGGCTGCAGATACAGCTGTGCCAGCCACCCCGCTCCCCCTACCCCAACTTGAGTCTATCCTTCCTGGGGACACACCAGGATGTTCATCTTCCTCATCAACCAAGGTCACCATGAGCCTCCTGAATGGGGAAATTATTGAAAAATCAGAAATGTGGAAAGACACAGACTTGCCACGTGTCTGGGAAAATAATATGTAGACTGATCCCAGAGCAGGATGGCTCAGCACTCGGTCCTTACCGAGTGACTGTGGAATGCAGCATTTGAGGAAGAAGAGCGGACACGAAGAGGAGACCTGAGGGGCCAAGAGTCTTGTGATAGTGTGCTCGGCCTCATTAGGGAACTGCAAACCAGCAGCCAAGGAACTGCCATTTCACGTCTGTCAGACTGGCAAAAATGAAGTCTGGCAGCACCGAGTATTAAGAAAGCCATGGAGAATTGGACACCTGAGTACACTGGTCATGGGATTGTAAACCCCTGTGGTGAGCAATTTGGAAAGATCTAGTAAAGCAGAACAAGGCTGTCCCCTTCAATCCTGTAAGTCCCCTCCTAGGTACACCCCCTAGAGAAACCCTGGCACATTTCACATACAGAAACACGTATGCCTGGATGTTTACTGCAGCAGTGTTTATAACAATGACAAAGTAGAGAGAAACATACAAAAGCCCATCAACGGACAAATCGTGAAGTAGTCATATAATAGGATAATATAGAGTAGTTAAAGCCATAAATCTCAAAACGCTGAGCCAAAAAAGGAAAAAAAAAAAATTGTAAAAGGCTACATTGAGAATGATGTCATTTTATAGAAGGTTTATAAACCTGTAAAACAAGAGTATGTGATTTTTATAGATATGTACCTGTGCAGTAAAAGCATAAAAACACGCATGGGCAGGATAAACACCTCATGAGATTTGGTCCCGGGTTTGGTGGGGGAGTAAGAATGAGATACAGAAAGTTTACACAGGCAGTGTCTACTCTGATTATTTTGTTCCTTTGAAAATTAAAGTGAACAGAAGTTGTTAATATCTGATAACATTGGAAGGTTCTGTATTTAATTTTCTGTTATCTGTTTTTGAAATCATTTCAAATTTTAAGGATAATTTTAAAAAGAGAAAACAACACTATGGAGAACAGTATGGAGGTTCCTTAAAAAAACTAAAAACAGAACTACCGTATGATCCAGCCATTCCACTCCTGTATCCAGAGAAAACCATAATTCCAAAAGATATACACAGCCCAGTGTTCACGACAGCACTTTTTATAATAGCCAAGACATGGTAGCAGTCTAAACGTCCATCAAAAGAGGAATAAAGACGTGGTATACGTCATGATTGAATATTACTCAGTTATAAAGAATGAAATAATGTCATTTGCAGTAATATGGATGGACCTAGAGATTATCATACTAAGTGAAATAAGTCAGAGAAAAAATAAATATATGATCTATATGTGGAATCTGAAAAAATGATCATACTAATCAACTTATCTTTAAAATAGAAACAGACTCCCAGACTTTTAACACAAACTTATGCTTACCAAAGGGGAAATATTAGGAGCTTGGGATTAACACATACAAACTGCTATCTATATGGGCTTCTCTGGTGGCTCAGCAGTAGAGAACCCATGTGCCAGCACAGGAGATGTAAGAGACGCAAGTTCGATCCCTGGGTCAAGAAGATCCTCCGGACCCCTGGAGGAGGGCATGGCAACCCTCTCCAGTGTTCTTGCCTTGGAGAATCCCCACAGACAGAGGAGCCTTGGCCAGCTACAGGCCACAGGATCACACAGAGTTGGACATGACCGAAGCACGACTATACATAAAATAGATAATCGATAAGGACCTACTATTAAGCGGAGAAGGCAATGGCACCCCACTCCAGTGCTCTTGCCTGGAAAATCCCATGGGTGGAGCAGCCTGGCAGGCTGCAGTCCATGGGGTCGCTAAGGGTCGGACACGACTGAGCGACTTCCCTTTCACTTTTCACTTTCATACATTGGAGAAGGAAATGGCAACCCACTCCAGTGTTCTTGCCTGGAGAATCCCAGGGACGGGGGAGCCTGGTGGGCTGCCGTCTATGGGGTCGCACAGAGTCAGACACGACTGAAGTGACTTAGCGGCAGCAGCATTAAGCACAGGGAACTCTACTCGATATTCTGTAATAACCTATATATAGGAGAAAAGAATCTGATACAGAATGGATATATGTAAAACTAAATCAGTTTGCTGTACACTTGCAACTAACACAACATTGTTAGTCAACGATACTCTAATATAAAAATTTTGAAGTGCTATTTAGATTCACATGTAGTGGATTTATTATTGTTATTTTAAAGAATAAAGAAATGTCTTGAAAAAGAAGAAAACAAGAAAGCACACTGGGCCTGAGATCTAACTGGGATTCCAGGGGCATATTTGGAAGGTCCCACTGTTCCCTGGGGCAAGGCCATTAACCTGGAAGGCACGGCTCATGTCACCAGTGATCCAACTGGTTCTAGTCATTATAAGAGCGATGGCATGGGGGGTGGGATGTATAAGATAAAATGAATTTTAAAAAGAAGAGCTGCCCTGTTTAAACAGGGGAGGGGGAGACAGGGAAGGGACCTAGAATCCCATCTGCAGCAGCCCTAGCCAGACACCTCCATGAAGCCCTAGGGTTCTGGGCCTCCCATGCAAACACCTCGAATCCAGCTCCAGCGTTCCATGAGGGACCCAGCGGTCACCTAGATGGGGAGAAATGAAGGGCTGAGACCAGGGTGAGGCAAGGGAGGCCCCTCGGGGGCAACATTTAGGGAAGTGCTCATTCCCGGGGTCATTCCAGTGCCACCCTCCACTGACACGTCCTCACAGAATCCCTGCTTGCCTTCTCCCTTTCTGGCAGCTACCAACACGCTTACTGCCCCTCTTGGAAAGCAAGTTCGTGAGGACCAGGCCCTGCGTCTGGCTCAGTGACTCCATCCAGAGGGCGAACCCAAAGCTGAGCACGTAGTAGGCCCTGGATATGTTTGCTGAATAACTGATTGAGGGAAGGGAGAGGGAGGGGGATGGACCTGATAAAATAAGGAAGGATGGACAGAGGAGAACCTCCCGTGCCCTCTCCAAAGGCCAGCCAACCGGACCAGCCACTGCACTGCTGCGGGCCGTGAGTGTGAGTACTTGTCGGCTTTGTCTTTACTCATCCTCCCTCGGGGCCGTGTGCAAAAGCAGATGGTTTCACCTGCCCAGTGGGTACTGAATTACAGCTGTGGGGCTGGAGTCCTATGTAATTAACCAGCAGCCGCCAGCCCTGGAGAGTCTGTGACGCCTGCCCAGGGCGCAGGTGGTTGGGCACCCAGCAAGCTAGCTCCTAATTAGCGGTGGCCTGCTTTTTTACAGTCCACAGTGCTGGGACCCACCTCCTCCCAGGCTGGTTTCCCCATGGGCTGTGGGGTTCTGTACTGAGGTTCCATGAGTGCAAATAGGGGCCAGAAAAGCAGAAGTGTGTGAGTGTGTGAGAGTGTGAGTGTGTGTGTTGGTTGTGGTTATATGAGTGTGCGAGAGTGTGCGTGTGTGTGTGTTGGCTGTGGGGACAGCATTTTTCAGAACTATCTTGGTGTGCGTGTGTTGGCTGTGGGAAGAGCATTTCTCAGAACTATCCTGAGAAGACAGCCCCAGCCACCCTTGTCTGTACAGCTTGCTTAAGGTCTCTGTCTGTCTCTCTCCCTTTCTCTCACACGTAACACACACTGTTACCTTAGGTGATCGAACAAATCTTTGGAAAAAGCATAAAGGAATGGGAAGAACCTTCCAGTCTGTAAAAATCTACAGAACCTCTTCTGCTGCTAAGATTTTTAAAAATGCCCTCAGCACAGTCTTCAGAGCTTGGATCACACAGAGGAAGGCATCTCGTGACCCCAGCAGGGGAGGGGTAATTAGCACATGGGGGTAGGTGCTGCTCAACCAGCCTCCCACCCCAAAGCCCAACCTGCCAGGGTGTGGGGCTCTGTGCAGGAGTTCACCCCTCTGCGCCATCCTTCCCCATCTTCTATAACAAAGATGCTGGCCCCTTATAGTCTCCATGTCTTCCTACTTCTCCTTTGATCTGTCTACCCTAGAATCTCCTGTCCTGCTCTCCCTCCCTCCTAAAGATGCCAGCCTCATGTTTGGAAAGGTGGCAGGCCTTACCAAAGCACTGAGGCTGAACTCCAGGCATATCTGACTCTGATTTAAACTACCTATCAATAGGTCATTCCACTGTAAACGTGAAATCTTTTTTAAACAATTATTTCTTAAAAAAATTTTTTTTAAAAAAATCTGACTGTCCTGGGTCTTAGTTGTAGCATGTGGGATCTAGTTCCCTGACCAGGAATCAAACCTAGGCCCTCTGTATTGGGAGCATGGACCCTCAGCCACTGGACCACCAGGGCAGTCCCATAAGCACGAAATCTTAACAATACCTACCACTCTTCAAGCACATGGTGCATTAAATGCCTTGTCATTTTCTCGTAATCCTCACCACAGTTCCATGAGTAGACCCAGTTATCTCCATTTTATAGTGGAGGTTCGCAGAGATAAGGGAACTTGCCTGAGGTTGTATGGCAAGCAGATGGAGGAGCCAGAGTTGAAACCCTGGGTGAAGGTCAGGAGCCCACTATGCTCTCTCTTGCTAGAGTGTGACAGACTAATGAGGCGTGAAGTCAGTGTGAGGACCACTGGACCAGGGCTTACTTTCTAGATGTTAATGAAGGGTGAAGTTGGGAGGCAGAGACATGCAAATTACACCTCAGGGAAGTATCGCTGCTGTCTCTGGGGTCGCACAGAGTCGGGCATGACTGACTCGACTTAGAAGCAGAAGTATCTCTGCACATCACACTTATCAGATAGGCAAACATTTCAAAGTCTGAATACAGGAAGTGCTGAAGGAGGGGGTAGGGAGATGGTGAGTCTCAGAAATTGCTAGAAAGAGTGCAAATTAACATCTTCGGAGAGCAGTTGCCCCTTGTAACCTAGCCATCCTCCTTCTAGGGATGAGTGAGGCTTGTACACTCGTGTACATGATATGGGTGGAGCTGTTCCTTGCAGCATCTTTATTTTTTTTAATTTTTTAGCCCACACTGTGCAGCATGCAGAATCTTAGTTCCCTAACCAGAGATTGAATCTGTGCCCCCTGCGATGAGAGTGCAGATTATTAACCGCTGGATCACCAGGGAGGTCCCATAACAGCACTTTTTTTAAAAGAAATATTTTATTTTTATTTCTTTTGGCTCTACCATGTGACTTGTGGGATCTTAGTTCCCTGACTAGGTATCAAACCCAGGCCTTGAACAGGGAAAATGCAGAGTCCTAACCACTGGACAACCAGGGAATTCCCCAGTACATTCTCATAATAAAGAAAGTGTGGTAGAAAGGGCCCAAGTCAGATGCGTGGCACGGTAACATGTATGATATCATAAGTGAAATGAATCGCCGGTCTAGGTTTGATGCAGAAGGCTTGGGACTGATGGGCGGGGATGATCCGGAGGGATGGTGTGGGGAGGGAGGGGGCAGGGGGGTCTGGATTGGGAACNCTGGACAACCAGGGAATCCCCCAGTACATTCTCATAATAAAGAAAGTGTGGTAGAAAGGGCCCAAGTCAGATGCGTGGCACGGTAACATGTATGATATCATAAGTGAAATGAATCGCCGGTCTAGGTTTGATGCAGAAGGCTTGGGACTGATGGGCGGGGATGATCCGGAGGGATGGTGTGGGGAGGGAGGGGGGGGGTCGGGATTGGGAGCTCATGTACACTTGTGGCTGATTCATGTCAATGTATAACAAAATGAATACAGTATTGTAAAGCGAAACAAACTAAAAAAATAAAAATCTAAACTTAGAAAAAAAGAAATGAGTGCTGAATCTTCATAGGAGGTGATGGAGGCAGACAAGACTCTGCTCTGGTTGGAGGTGAGGCAGGCAGCAAGAGCCCACCGGGGAGTCAGAGATGCTATTTGATGGCTACGTGGAGATGTCGAGTAGCAGCTGGAAATACGAGCCTGCAGTTCAAAAGAGGCCCGGGCTGGGGACATGAGTGGGGAGTTACCAGCAAAAGGTGGTATTTGAAGCCACAATCCTGTTAATTTTTTATGTCTTACAAATAAAAGAGCTGAAGCAAATACGACAATGTTGACATCTGTTAATTCCGGGTGGTAGACACAGGGATGCTTGTAGTACCATTCTTTGTACTTTTTGGTGTGCTTGAACTTCTATAATAAAATGAATTAATAAAGAGTATAGAAAACCACAAGGTTCCAAACTGCTGAACAGCTCTGTCATGCATGCCTCAGACCTCGAGAGTGGGTGCTGGTAGCGAGTTAGGGAGCCGTGTTCAAATCCCCCCCGCCACCAGCCTAAGCTAGGTGACCAAGGTTGACCCTGTCACTCCGGGCCTCTGTTTTCCCATTGGCGTAAGAAGCTGGCCCATGACTTCTCAGGGTTCTCCCAGTGCTGACCATGTCGATTCAAGCGGGTGGCCTCTGGGGTCCCTGTCTGCTTTTTATCCACCCACATCTTATGTCTAGTCCTATAGAGGAAGCCAGAAATACTCGATAAGACAGCCTCATAGGCAGAAGGTCAATTTGGACTCCAAACAGATACACACTGCTGCCAGGGAAGTCAGAAAAAAAAAGATAATGCCCCATGGTCCCCATGCCCGGAGATCCAAAAGGAATTAGGCTGAGCTTAAAAGTTGGGAATACAGAGACTAAAACTCTCCACAATATTTACTGCTGATGAATGGACCCCACAGAGTCTGAAACGAATGGGTGAGTGGCTGAACAAGTTGTAATAGACACAGATAAGAATAATAGTGATAGTGAAATAATGATAATACTTGTGTCAGATTCTGAATTAAGGGCTGAATATACATTTCCTCATTTCAGTCTCACAATGAGAATGCCCTGGGGTTATGATTTTCATTAGCTACACTTTTGCCGATGAGGGAACTGGAGCTCAGAGAGGTTAAGCAACTTGCCCCAAATCAGGCAGCAGGACTTCCCTGTGGCACAGTGGATAAGAATTTGCTGGCCAATGCAGGGGGATACCAGTTCGATCCCTGGTCTGGGAAGCTCCCATATGCCGAGGAGCATACAGAACCTGTGTACCACAACTACTGAGCCTGTGCACCACAAAAAGAGAAGCAATCACAACGAGCAGCTGGCACACCGCAACGAAGGGTAGCCCTCACTCACCACAACTAGCAAAAGCCTGCCCAAAGAACAAAGACCCAGCCCAGGCAAAACATTAAATAAATAAATACAAATTATTCTTTAAAAATCATACAGCAAAGGAAGAGAACCAGGATCAGGGCCCAGGGAGCATGACTCCAGATCACAAGCTCTGGCCTGCTCTCAGTGAGCGATGAGGCCCTTTAAGTCTATTCAACAAGAGCCAGTGAAGGCAGCCCACATGTAACTCCATGAAATGAGTCATTTACTCATCATTGGCTCATAAATATTTATCAAACACCCACTGCATGGGCAGTACTCAGTGTGCCTGGGCCACACAGATGCCGAGATGTGTAAGCGCAGCATCTGGTCGTGAGAAGCCTGTGGTCTGGAGAGAGGTCAGTCTATAAACCAACATAATCAAACCTGTAGGTAGCTCCAGGCTGCCCCTGGGGAGATGCCCATGTCCAGAGGGGCCCTGTATGGGAAAGCGTGGTGACCTGAGAAGGGTGTGCAGGGACAGCACAGCATCTTCATCGACCATCAGCACCAAGGCCCACCCTCTACTCCCTCAGTGCATAAGTCCCAGAACTTCTGGCAGAAACTGCTGGGTGCAGGACAGCAGGTGTCTAGCTGGGACTTCTGAAGTGGTATTAGTGGTGAAGAACCCACCTGCCAATGCAGGAGATGTAGGAGATGCAAGTTCAATCCCTGGGTGGGGACGATCCCCTGGAGGAGGAAGTGGCAACCCACTCCAGTATTCTTGCCTGGAGAATCCCAAGGACAGAGGAGCCTGCTGAGTTATGATCCATGGGGTCCCAAAGAGTCAGACACGACTGAGTGTCTGAGCACACACAGCTTTGACTTTCATGGAAGGGGGGAGAAGATGATGATCCGATCATTTTAGGCTAAAGGGTGGTATGTTAGCTTCTTCTGTGGAAAAATCCATTATCTTGTTTTGAGAAAACAACTTTACAATCCATACGAGATATTTAGGGCTCAGTGGTGGCCACAGAAGGGCTACTTGGGCAGGCCTGCTTCTTTACAGAGAAGTTCTTACCTCAGGATCCCTGGGGGGTGGGGGAGGAGGCCCTGCAATGAGATTCAGGAGATCCACAAATCCTTGGAACTTGTGAGGGAAAATGTATTTGTGCATTTTTAGGGGGCTGAAATTTGCGCTGATTTGTGAAATCTGTGGTGATTAGGGGGCTTCCCAGGTGGCACTAGTGGTAAAGAACACACCTGCCAATGCAGGAGATGTGAGATTCGGGCTCTATCCCTGAGTTGGTGAGAGCCCGTGGAGGAGGGCATGGCTACCCACTCCAGTACTCTTGCCTGGAGAATCCCATGGACAGAGGAGCCTGGTGTGCTATGGTCCTAGGATCGCAGAGACTGGGACACGTCTGAAGCGACGGAGCACGCAGGCAGCTTCTGGCTAGAGCTTTCACCAGACTTTCAAACGGCCTCTGGAATCCCCCAAAAAGGCTAAAGATCACATCTCTGAAGAAATACAGGCATCCCTCAGTATCCCGGTGGGTGCCAAATCCATGGATGGTGAAATCCTGGGGATCCATGGGAGAGAGTGAGTTACATTCCGCCTTCAGCAGCCTCAGGTTCCATCGCTGCGGGAAGTGGAGGAGTTGTATCTATTTTCTAAGTGCAGATTTAAGTTATGCCCTCTAGTCTTGCCATGTTCCAGGGGTGGTATGTGTGTTCTTGCTTTCCTGTTGCCCTGCAGAGATCAGGAACTGAGACCCAGAAGATGTCCCAAAGGGCAGAGGGACCCCTGGATGTGCATCCCTAGGGCCTAGGGGCCTCCATGTAACAGGATCTCAACAGCCTAGGTGCAGTCACAGGCTCTCTCCTGCCTGATGATACGCATGGTTGTTTCCATCCACACAGCCCAGAAGCTGGGAAACAGGGTCATGCTCGGTGATTGGATTTTGATGCTATCATTTAGCTGGGGCCTTAAGCAACGCTGCAGTGCCAGTCACCCAAGGAAGAAGCAACTCCTGGCTCAAGAGTGAGCAGAGAGGAGAGGTGGCTTAGAAGGGGGGAAGGGAAGTCCTTTCCTTTTTCTTGGTTCACCCTCTAAGGCATTCATATGTGCTACAGGGGACACCCAAGAGTTGGGGGCAGGGGGAGAAGCTGGACCTGTGAAGAGATGGGCGGGGACTGAGCAGGAAGTGCAAGCGTGAGGAGGCAGACCCAGCCTCTGGACTCCAAGAGAAGCCCTGCCCAGTCGTGGGTTTCCTGGGATGAGATGCCCTCCTGACCTTGTGCCATTAGCTCTGTTTACTCACCCCCTGGCTCCACAGTGTCCAGATGGTGCTGGCCCTTGGAAGGTGTTGAATGAATGAATGGGCCTGGATTCCCTGCTAGGGGCTGTGAACTCCTTTTGGGCATCGGCCATCTGGGGATCACTGCAATGTGGCCCCTACCTACCCCTTCCCAGTGCCCCGATGACCATGGGGCTGCTCACTAGCACTCTGCTCAAACATGGCTCCATGGGTCAGACTGTGGACACAGCAATCCTTGCGGATGAGAAATGGAGACCCCACAAACCTACAAGTAGGAGGAACTACCTTCCCTGGTTGTGGCCAGAACGGCTTTTTGGCCTTTCAGGATGAGGAGGAGGGGGCAAGACCAGAGGAGGCTAGTCCTGGGCCCCTTCTAATGTTTAGTGGGGCAGCACAAGCATATAAGCGAGGGTCCACACACTACCAGGTGAAAGCATTTGAAAGGTATAATATAATCAAATACATCAAACACATTCTATTCCCCAACCTTAACAAGGAGTTTCATTGCAACATAGAAGGCAGGGGTGCCAGGAGATCTGCCCTGTGCCCCCAGCCCCAATCTGTGGCCCACCTCTCTTCTCTCCCCACCCCAGCTCCTTCCCTCCACACCCCTGCAGGCACCAGCTCACGCATTCAAACTCTGCCTGTACCCCCAGCAAACAGCCACCCTTAGCCATCCCTCAGGCTCCAGGGACACACATTGGCTACAGATCTGCCCATGGAAGTCTGGGGAAGAGAACTGAGCAAATCCTTAGAAGGAAGCAGGCTTGGGGTGATAGAAAATTCCAGAATCCAGGGCACTCCAGGTGCAGTCTAGAAAGAGAGGTTAGGCTCTGGGTGGGCACTTACTCATGACTTTGGGGGGTGGTAAGTCAGGAGAGGTCTTGAGTGGAACCTTCTAAAGCCAGGGTCCAGGTAGAGGCCTCCACCTTCCCATGGTAAGGGCTTCTACAGTCAACCAGGGGGCAGAGAATGAGACCTGGGCCAGGGTAGGAACAGCCCCTGTGAAAGAGGGAGCAGAAACAGCAGTGGACTTCTCCGGTGGTCCCATGGTATAGAATCTGCCTGCCAATGCAGTGGACAAGGGTTTGATCCCAGATCCAGGAAGATGCCACATGTTGTGGGGCAAATGAGCCCGGGTTCTACAGCCATTGAGCCGGTGTTCTGCCAACAAGAGAACCCACTGCAGTGAGAAGCCCCTGCTACACAACTAGAAAGTAGCCCCTCCTCTCTGCAATGAGAGAAAGTTCACACAGCAATGAAGACCCAGCGCAGCCAAAACTAAATAAAAATTTAAAAGAGAAATAGCAAGTAATAGCACGTGAAGGATTTGGAGAAGAGACATAGGTAACTCCATATGTGACTGCAATTTGAGCCTGAGTCTGGCTCCTTGACACCTTGGCAGGTGGGCAGGTACAGCCACCCGCACTCCTTGTGAAAAGCTGCCTAGATGACTGCGTGGCTCACCTTCTCCTCTGCCAACCCCCAGCCCTTGGCCGGGCCGTGTGCAGGGCGTCTGGCCCCAGGGAGAGGTGGGGTGAGCCCAGGTCTACACCCACATGGCTATAAATAAGGAGCCTCTGGTGACTGCTCATCAGCCTCCCTTCCCCAGCTGTGACCACGCCGGAGCCTCTCAGCCGCTTGGACCATGGACTCCGGGGAATGCACCTGCATGTCTGGTGAGTAAGGATGCCCGCCCTGGGGTTCTGCGACCTCTCACCAGTTCCCTACAAAGAGGCTGCAGGACTGGAGTCAATGCTTCTCTTCTTCCAATTAGAAGCACCAACGGGACTTGTCTCAGACTGACCACCTCTGGGGCAGCACCCGCTCTCTGCTGGATACCAGCTTGATTTACTAGAATTAATAACCTGGCTTAGGAATGACCATGAGGGGACCTAGGGGCAAGCCTCTGAGGGAAGCTACCGGGGCAGAAGGGAGAGAGCTCTGGCCCAGGGCAAGCTGCTTTGCTTCATTGCTTCCATCCACTCCTGATACTTATTTTCAAGCCTCAGTTTCTTTATCTGAAAACTAGGGTTACTCATTCCCAGCTGTTACTCATTTCCAGGGTAGCTGTGAAAGTGTTAAAATCATGAAGCTTTTGCAGATGTCAGGGGAGTTATTAGAAGCATATGTGAACTCCTGAGTCTGAAAACTGCTTAATTCCACGGAGGCATGTTGGCCAGGAGAAGCGAGGTTGGGGTTCAAAGCCACCTTGGGTTTTGTGACCTTCAGAAATGGTATCAAAAAATCTCACAAGCTTCCCTGGTCGGTCCCCAAAATTTTCCCAAAAGTTTACAGAGCTTCAGTTTCCTGATACTCAAAGCAGTAAGTAAGAGGATTTTTTTTTTAAATACAGATGTCTTTATTATATGGAAACAAGTAGTAGCTGTGGCTCTTGCTTTGGGCTTGTTTATAGTCTTTGCTCTTCCCCCTACCCATTTAGGATTTCATCTTGCCTGATATCTTGAAAATGTGAGGATGGTATTAAGGGCTTTGACAGTCCCCAGAGGACCTTGGACAGTGTTAGTTGCTCAGTCGTGTCCCGCTCTTTGCAACCCCATGGACTGTAGCCTGTCAGGCTCCTCTGTCCATGGGATTCTCCAGGCAGGAATATTGGAGTGGGTCACCATTCCCTTCTCTGGGGATCTTCCAAACTTAGGAATCAAACCTAGGTCTCCTGCATTGCAGGCAGATTCATTACCATCTGAGCCACCAGGGAAGCCCATTGGCCTAACCTGCTACTGCTGCTGCTGCTAAGTCACTTCAGTCGTGTCCGACTCTGTGCGACCCCATAGACGGCAGCCCATCAGGCTCCCCGTCCCTGGGATTCTCCAGCCCAAGCGCACTGGAGTGGGTTGCCATTTCCTCCAATGCATGAAAGTGAGAAGTGAAAGTGAAGTCGCTCAGTCGTGCCCAACTCTTAGCGACCCCATGGACTGCAGCTTACCAGGCTCCTCTGTCCATGGGATTTTCCAGGCAAGAGTACTGGACTGGGGTGCCATTGCCTTCTCCGTTGGCCTAACCTGGTTGTTCTCAAACCTGATGGTACATCAGAATCCTGGGTTGCTTTTGAAAAATACTGACTCCCTTTCCCCATCCAGACCTATGAATCAGAATGTGTCTTAACGAGTATCCCTGGGGATGCTGATGTAGCCTCCCAGTTTCCGACCATGCACTGTGACTGGGAACCACTGGATGCTCTTCACCCCTGGGGTCATTCTCAGCAGCATCTTCACACTCTCGTCCAGCCTCTACCCAAGGGCACCCCAGACCCCCGGCACCATGATGGCCTGCAGCAAGCCTGTGTGCCCCTCCACCTTGACACTCATGTTTGTGGCTCTGCCCTTTCTTCTTAGGAGGAACCTGCGCCTGTGGAGACAACTGCAAATGCACTACTTGCAGCTGTAAAACGTGTCGAAAAAGTGAGTCTGGGGCCCATGGGCACTGCTGGCTGGGAGCTAGGAGAGTCTGTTTCTGCCATCCACCACCCTCCAGCCAGGGTAGGATGGAGGGGTTCCTGGGTGCCTTTTTCCCATTTTGAAGAGATCTGAAATGAAAGCTGAGTCCCCTGGACTGCAGCCCACCTGGGGCATCCATTCCAGGGGTTTGGAGAGGAAGAGGGCTGAGAGAAGGTTCCAGCCAGCCCAGTAGTGAAGGAGAAAGAGTACCAGCCTGGTATTATGGATCGTCCACTGTCCAGTGGTCTCACGCCAACCCTTTCACCTCCCTGGCCTCTGATGGACTTTGGGGGTTCCTTCCAGCTCTAAACATCCCACCACTTCCTGTCCCAGTTTTGTTTGTTTGTTTTGCTTATGTGGATCAGAGCCTGTGTGTGACATGCTCTTCTTTTTCTACTTCCTGTTAAGTGGTGCAGGGGGAAGCGGTCAGATAAGGGTGATAACCCAAAGTTCATCTTGTCTGTCTCCTGTCTCTTTTAGGTTGCTGTCCTTGCTGCCCCCCGGGCTGTGCCAAGTGTGCCCGGGGCTGCATCTGCAAAGGGGCGTCAGACAAATGCACCTGCTGCCCCTGAAATGCATCCGTTGTGCTGGTGACGAGACCCAGGAAGCATGTGTACAGCACATTAGCCAAGGAGTTGGAATGATTGTACAATAGGTTGTGCTTTTTATATATTTGCCCACGTTGGGTGTGGGTGACATTCACAGAAAGTGTTTGGAGCAATAAAGTTTTCACTCATGGTTGTCTGATGGCTCAGAGCAATGTTTTACCCCAACTCAGGAGGACCACGAAGGGCTAGCCCCATGCATATATGGTAGTCACCAGCCTGGACCCATTCAGCAGATGGCTGCTAACCCTGAGATCCTGCCACATTGCCTGAGAGTTTCCTCCTGCAGCTTGAGCTTCCATGATGCATGTACAGGGCAGGCCACCCCTGGTAACAGCCCTCAACCAGTCACAAACAGGACATAGTGGATTAATACCTCTAGCATCTTTACAATTACAATGGGACAAATCTGAATCATGTTCTATACTAGGGCCCCCAAAAGAAGTCCTCAGCAGCACTGAACTTCAATAGCCCACGGAGGTAACCTGCTCATTAACATACTCCCCGTTGGCTTTCTTCCTCTCTGCCTCATTTCTCCATTCTCCTGCTAGGGCCTCCTGGGATCCCCATCCAAAGAAACTACTTGTACAGTGTACACTTTGGGGGAAACCCAATCTTAGCCAGCTTCTCCTGGAATAGTGGAATAGTGTCGATCCCAAGTGCTTTGTGCGAATGGAGCTTTTTAAGGGATTTTAGCATTGCACCATTGGAGAAGGAAATGGCAGCCCACTCCAGTGTTCTTGCCTGGAGAATCCCAGGGACGGGGGAACCTGGTGGGCTGCTGTCTATGGGGTCGCACAGAGACGGACACGACTGAAGCGACATAGCAGCAGCAGCATTGAACCAGCAATGAGCAGGTAAGAAACGTGTGCGGAGCTGAAGAAGAGAGATCCCACGGCCAAAGCACTGAGGGCATTAGCAGTTTAGTTGTCTGGATCCATCTCTAGCACAGGGTGACTGGGCAGATATGGACATTAACGTTGTGTGCTGTTCTTGCATTTCACAGAGGTCAGTGTGAAGTGACTGAGGCTATATCTCCCCCACCCCCTTCCCAGATTGCTGACACATGTATCAGAGCTTTCACTCCACNCAGTTTAGTTGTCTGGATCCATCTCTAGCACAGGGTGACTGGGCAGATATGGACATTAACGTTGTGTGCTGTTCTTGCATTTCACAGAGGTCAGTGTGAAGTGACTGAGGCTATATCTCCCCCACCCCCTTCCCAGATTGCTGACACATGTATCAGAGCTTTCACTCCACCAGCACAATCCAATTAAGTTTAATGATAATGATTCCTGCCACTTTGTACACTTAAATGCACCAGCCCCTGTGCTGAGCAGTGCACACATGTGCTCTTCATTTAATCCCTACAGTGGCCTTCCACATGGCCTTTCACATTGTGGGTGTGTGGAGGAATCTTTGATTTTTTTTTTTTTTTAACACACACATGCACCCACCCACCCACCCACCCCAGGAGACTTGACAAGTGTTTTCTCTTATAAACTCTCCCCCAAGTGCTTCTTTCCATTCAAGAAAGAAAAACAGGTAGATGAAAAAGTTAAAANATATATATATATATGAAGTTTGCTTTTAAAAATAGGGTCTTTTTTTTTGCAAAGTAATAGGGGTCGCACAGAGTCGGACATGACTGAAGCAACTTGGCAGCAGCAGCAGTAGGTTATAAAAATGAAAGTTAAAGGAGAAATAGAGGACTTAAAAGTTTTTTTTTAATTTAAAGAATGATAATGGTAAAAATATATCTAGGACTTTCTCTGGTGGTGTTATGGACAGTGTGAGGTTAGTTCATTTTCAGATAGTTTCTTGATCCAGCTTATATTTCTGAAGATCTATAGGCCCCTTCCTATGTAGTCGGTGCTAACTACAGGGTTTTAACCCATTGCACCTGTCACCTCCAAGGTGGCTCCCTCTGTTTTGGCTTCTGCTGTTTGCTGGTCTCTTCAGTGTCTAATTTCCACCCTGACACAAGGGGGCGGTGGTGGACACTTTTTTAGGCTCCCTTGTTCAGTCGTGCTGTGGGGAGGGAGGAACACTGCAAACAAATAACACCGGCGTGTGCTTGCAGTGTCTCAGCCACACTGGGTTTGCCCCCGCTCACGGCATGTGCGCTTTCCCTGTCTATACTGCTTAGGCTCTAGGTTGCTCTGCTAGGAACTGTCTGAGGCTGGCCCTGGGTTGTATGCACTTCCCAGGTCTAAGCCACTCAGGTTCAGGCACTTGGGTAGTCCTCAGAGGTGCAGACTCGGGTGGGCCTGCGTTTTGTGCCCTTCCTAGGTCTGAGCAGCTCAGGTAACCAGGTGTTTGGCAAGCGTGGTCCCTGCGACTTATCTCCTCTCCCGTCCCTGCCACTCAGTTTTCTGGGTGTACAACCGGCGCATCTTCTCAGATGTGCTGTGTCTCTTCTGGGGAGCTGATCTCTGGCTGTGACCCTCCCGGTGGATGTCGACCGTCCAGAGTCCCAAGAAGTCTTGGTTAGCAACAAAGCCTGCTTGTAGTTTGGTACATGATACCTCTCTGGGGCCGCAATTGCCCCCTTCTGGCTCTGGCTGCCCTCACCTGCTTGTCTCCAACAGGGGAAGGGCTGGTCCGCAGCTGGCTAGCTCTGCTCAGTCCTTTGTTCTGTGAGTGGGCCTGGAGGTGTCTTAGGTTAGGGCTTTTCTCAGTGTTTCCTGGTGTTTGGAAACTTCCCTCTTTTTAAAGACTCCCTTCCTGGGACAGATCTCCGTCCCTACCTCTTTTGTCTCTCTTTTTATCTTTTATATTTTTTCCTACCTCCTTTCAAAGACAATGGGCTGCGTTTCTGGGTGCCTGATGTCCTCTGCCAGCATTCAGAAGTTGTTTTGTGGAATTTACTCAGCGTTCAAATGTTCTTTTGATGAATTTGTGGGGGAGAAAGTAGTCTCCCCGTCCTATTCCTCGGCCATCTTAGGACCGCCCCCTAGGTTGAGCTTTAGACGCAGCATTGCAGTGCAACAGAAAGGACTTGGGAGTTGGACCCTCCACCCCTGCCCCCCACTCCCCGCAGGCTGTGTGACCTTGAACAAGTCATTTACCTCCCGAGGCTCCATTTCCACATCTGCAAAGTGTCCCTCCCTCACAGGGAGAACCCGCAGCATAGGATCAGTGTACAGAGTAGGTACTCCCTAAATGGGGATTCACAGGGCTTTCTTAGGCTTCTTTCATGAGTCTCTGAGAAGGTCCCTGGCAAGTCACTCTCAGTGATGGCGGAGCTCTGGGTCCCCTTGGGAAGGACATGGTCCTGGTAACCATACCTTCCAGGGGGCAGAGAGGTTCCCCGTGGCTCCAACAAGCAGGCTGACCGGTCACTCAGCCTCAGTGCTCCCAAGGGATGCCATCTCATCTCATTTATTCCTACCACATTCTTGAGCCCTCAGAGTTTCATATTAATAATAATAATACCAACAACTAATATTTATTGAGCACAGAGTGCTGAACACTTAGCAAGTACCAAGCACTGGGCTAAGCAGTTTATAAACATCATCTCATGGACCCTGCACCATTAGGACTACTTCAGAGCTGGACAGTCAGGGTCCTGCTATGGACCCCCTGCCTTAGAAGGTCTGTCTCTGGCTCTCTTCCCTACAGGTAAGGAGATTGAGGGTCCATGAAGACACATTCACCCAGAACTCTATCTGTCCCTCTCTTACTTACCCCAGTGAGATAAGGCTTTGAGTACTGGGAACCAACTTCACGGCCTGTGTGGTCCTCTTCCCCAGGTCAGTCCTGCCTGAGGGTGGACCATGCCAGCAGTCTGTGTGCTCCTTGACCCGAGGGATGGAGGAATTCAAGGAAAGGGGATGTGTGGATAGGGACTGGGCACTAGGGTTTTGATGTCTGCAGAATGGAATGGAAGAAAAAGGATGAATTTACAGGCTAACCTTCCATCTTTCCTTTTGCCCAGATGAGGATGCCAAGGTTTGGGAGACTCAATGAGTTGCTCAGAGTCACAAGGCTCATAGGCGGCAGAACTGGGACCTGAATTTGGGGCTGCTGGGCTTAGAGTTCATCATGCTCATGTCTTTGGTAGATGGATGGGACAGAGAGAGGGCTGTAGGCACCCCAGCCCCATATCCAGGAATAAAAGGTCCCTGGCCTGGGCTTTATGCTTTAAAGAGCCTACATATCCAAACACTCAAAACACAAATTTATTGAAGAATACATGGAGGCTGCTGTCATTCATGATCTAGTGCTTGTTTGGCACAGTCTGATCAATTATCCCTAAACACTAGCTCTCATGTCTAACGTGGGTCCCTAAGAAAATACTCCTCCACCTCTTGTCCTATGTCCTCCAAACGACAAAAAGTGAATCGAAGACCTTAACAGACACCTCACCAAAGAAGATCTATACAGATGCCACAGAAGCATATGGAAAGATGCTCCACATCGTATGTCTTCAGGGAAATGTAAAACAACAATGAGATACTGCTACACACCTATGCGGATGGACAAAGTCCAGAAGACGGACAACACCAAACGCTGGCGAGGATGGGCAACAGGAACTCTCATTTGTTGCCGGTGAGTTTGGCCCCTCCTAGACTAGTTACTCCATTTCTTTGGCGAATATCTCACAGTCTCAGCCTGGGGCAACATGGCAGATCCAAACAAATAGAAGTGAAGGAGACCACGTCTCGGCTCTCCAGCTTTATCCCCCTTCAGTCACCATCCTGGTTGCTGTGCCTGCCTGTTCTTCCCCTCTCCCAGTTTGACTTCCCAACTAAAACAGAATAAAATAGCCACCCCACACCGTGGACGTCTCTACTTCTTGATCTGAGCTGGCTTTCTCTCCTTCCATCCACCCATAAACATGATTTGACTCCTTTTGATATTCCAGAAAAATGTTAAAATCTGATTCATTAATCCAAGTCATCCTCCCCAACACCAAGTCCTTGTTGTCTTCTGAGTTTTTCTTTCCATGGATCTTCAGGAGGAAGGAGAGGTAAAATGCATGTCCTCAGCCTTCCATCTTGAACCAAATATCTGGGCTCAGAGCTTTTTTTTTTTTTTTTTTTTTTCTGCTGCTGCATTAGGTCTTAGTTGTGGCACACTGGCTTAGTTGCTCTGCAGCACGTGGGATCTTAGTTCCCCGACAGGGATCGAACCATATCCCCTGCATTGCAAGATGGATTCTTAACCACTGGACCACCAGGGAAGCCCCTGTACTCAGCTTTGTATTGGTATTATTTGAATGCCTGCAAAAACCTTGCAGGATAGCAACAATTATGTTAATTCTACAGGTAAAGAAACTAGACTCAGAGAAGTTAAAGACCTTTTCCCTACTCAGGCAGGACCGGCTGAGAGGAAAGCTTGAAGACCAGGAGGGAAGATGAGCTGGGGCAAAGGCCAAAGTGAAAAGGGGGCAAACTGGTTACATATGACCAGGAATGGGTAACACCTGAGCAGTTCAAGAAACACCAAGGAACGCAATTTGAAGTCAGGGAAAAAAAGCTTTCTCATGGCAGAGTTGCCTGGAGCAGGAAAACGCCGTGTTAGCAGGCTGACACAATACGGATTGTGCTCCTGTGTTGCCCAAGGGACAATGGAGACCTCAGAGAGGCTATGACAGACGCTGGACCTGCTCAGGTCATGCTCCGATTTGGATGGAGACCAGAGCAAGGTTTGATGGGGGAAGGAATGGAGCCCTGGTCACCGGGTGGGGAGGGAAGTTCCTCATGTGAACTGCAGGGGGCGCTCCAGACCCAGACGCAGGAGCATACTGAGTCCTCTCTGAGCCTCAGGGAATATCACAGACTTGTTTCAACCTCAGTCTGGCTAGGTTTGGAGCCCAAGAAATCCCAGTAAGGGGCTAGAATCCTTAGTCACCTCTGGAGGAGGATAAATCAGTTCTCCAAAGGCCTTAACAAGGTGCAAAGCACCTAGATTCACAGAAGTAAGGCTTTTAAAAATCATTTGGCAATAACAAGGACAGAACTGGCAACCCACTCTAGTATTCTTGCCTGGGAAATCCCATGGACAAAGGAGCCTGGTGGTCAACCATGCATGGGGTAGAGTCAGACACGACTTAGCGACTTAAAACAACAACAACTGTATACACAGGGAACTCTGCTCAAAAGTATGTGGCAGCCTGGAAGAGAGGGGAATTTGGGGGAGAATGATACTTGTATATGTATTTGCTTTCCACCTGAAGCTATCACAACATTGTTAATCGACTGTATTTCAATGTAAAATAAAAAAATTTTTTAATTTAAAGAATAATTTGGCAATATATTGATACGTCAAAGAACCATAAAATCATTTTACTCATTTGGCCCAGTGGTTTCACTTCTGGAAATCTATTTTAAGAGTTCACCACAAATTCAGGGGAAAAAAAACACAACTTCACTCACTCATAGAAAGTTTCATTTTCACTATTTACAATTATGAAAAACTGGAAATAACTTCAGTTTCATGAAGTTGCTCAAGTAAGCCATGGTCTGTGCACCCAAGAGAATATAACTCATTAAAAATGCAAAAACACAGGAAATGATTACAGTCACAATGTTAAATATTAGGCTACAATGCATCATTCAGGATTTTTTTTTTGAAAAAGAAAAACATATCAAATATGGAAATGAACTATACTAAAATATCAACAGTGGTTGTGTTCAGATCATAGATGAAATTCTTTACTTTTCCACTTTTTTATTACTCTGAAATTTCCAAAATTTACTGAAGTAGCATTTTTTAAACAAATACTGTTTGAAAAGGAAAAAATGTGTACTTTGAGCCAGAAATTCTACTTCAAGGAATGTAGTGTCTTAAGAAAAAAATTATGAATGGACACACTCAAAAGATGCCAAGATGTTTATCACGGTATGAAGTATAACAGTGAAGATTTGAAAACAACAAAAATGTTTCAAATTTGGGGACTGGTTAATAAAATTGTGCTCATCTTACTGTGTGTTGATTTTTTTTTTATTATTATTAAATGCCTCCTCACCCAGACTGTGGGTTCTTGGAGAAGAAAGACACTGTTCCACTCACCTTCCTGTCTGCTCAATAAATATTTGCAATATGAAAAGGTTCACCACTAAATGACTCATTGAGGCAAAGGAAGATGCTGGGAACCACAGAATAACTTCAATAATACATACTTAAATCAACCTCTTTTCCTGTCCCAGCATTCAAAGGTGTTCCACAAAAAGAGTGAGTCCAAAGTTGGGCGCTCTCAGTTCTCACATTGATTTATTTACTCAACAAAGGACATTTCAGGTGTACAGGGGGCTTTGCTAGGCATAGAATCAAGGAGAGAAGAAGGAATTGCTTGTACCCTTCTATGGGGCAGAAAGTATCTAGACAAGCCGCTGGAGAAGTTCTAAAGAGGGCAATTACATTTGGCTGTAGACAAGAGTGAAGACTTCCTGAAGGAGGTGGCTTTGAAGGTTACATAGGATTTTAAACGGAGAAATCATGGGCAGGAAATTCCAGGAAGTGGCAAAAGTATGAGCAGAAGCCTGGAAGCAGGAGAGCTTGGGGCACATTTTTGAGTTAGCATGGACTACATTTGGTTGCCAGGGTAGGTAGGGGGCAGACCATGAAGAGATAGGAGAAGTAGGTGAAAGGGAACTGGCATCCATCATTTGCTAGTTCCAGATCCTGGAAGATTCCTGAACAGAGAAGTGAGCACTGTTTGTTTAGTGAGCAGCTATCATGTGTCAGGTGATCTGCACAAAGAATCTCACTTATTGTGCTGGAGAGGGTGTGGAGAAAAGGAAACCCTCTTATACTTTCAGTGGGGATGTAAATTAGGGCAGCCACCATGGGAAGCAGTATGGAGGTTCCTCAAAGAACTAGAGTTACCATATGATCTAGCAATTCCCCACCTGGACATATATCCAGACAAAACCATAATTTGAAAAGACACATTCACCCTCATGTTCATAGAAGCTCTGTTTATAATAGCCAAGACCTAAATGTTCATTAACAGATGAATGGATAAAAAGATGTGATATACAACACACA
>SJYA01002395.1:514674-524856 GCA_006410615.1 Neotragus moschatus | reverse complement strand
ATATAACTCATTAAAAATGCAAAAACACAGGAAATGATTACAGTCACAATGTTAAATATTAGGCTACAATGCATCATTCAGGATTTTTTTTTTGAAAAAGAAAAACATATCAAATATGGAAATGAACTATACTAAAATATCAACAGTGGTTGTGTTCAGATCATAGATGAAATTCTTTACTTTTCTACTTTTTTATTACTCTGAAATTTCCAAAATTTACTGAAGTAGCATTTTTTAAACAAATACTGTTTGAAAAGGAAAAAATGTGTACTTTGAGCCAGAAATTCTACTTCAAGGAATGTAGTGTCTTAAGAAAAAAATTATGAATGGACACACTCAAAAGATGCCAAGATGTTTATCACGGTATGAAGTATAACAGTGAAGATTTGAAAACAACAAAAATGTTTCAAATTTGGGGACTGGTTAATAAAATTGTGCTCATCTTACTGTGTGTTGATTTTTTTTTTATTATTATTAAATGCCTCCTCACCCAGACTGTGGGTTCTTGGAGAAGAAAGACACTGTTCCACTCACCTTCCTGTCTGCTCAATAAATATTTGCAATATGAAAAGGTTCACCACTAAATGACTCATTGAGGCAAAGGAAGATGCTGGGAACCACAGAATAACTTCAATAATACATACTTAAATCAACCTCTTTTCCTGTCCCAGCATTCAAAGGTGTTCCACAAAAAGAGTGAGTCCAAAGTTGGGCGCTCTCAGTTCTCACATTGATTTATTTACTCAACAAAGGACATTTCAGGTGTACAGGGGGCTTTGCTAGGCATAGAATCAAGGAGAGAAGAAGGAATTGCTTGTACCCTTCTATGGGGCAGAAAGTATCTAGACAAGCCGCTGGAGAAGTTCTAAAGAGGGCAATTACATTTGGCTGTAGACAAGAGTGAAGACTTCCTGAAGGAGGTGGCTTTGAAGGTTACATAGGATTTTAAACGGAGAAATCATGGGCAGGAAATTCCAGGAAGTGGCAAAAGTATGAGCAGAAGCCTGGAAGCAGGAGAGCTTGGGGCACATTTTTGAGTTAGCATGGACTACATTTGGTTGCCAGGGTAGGTAGGGGGCAGACCATGAAGAGATAGGAGAAGTAGGTGAAAGGGAACTGGCATCCATCATTTGCTAGTTCCAGATCCTGGAAGATTCCTGAACAGAGAAGTGAGCACTGTTTGTTTAGTGAGCAGCTATCATGTGTCAGGTGATCTGCATGAAGAATCTCACTTATTGTGCTGGAGAGGGTGTGGAGAAAAGGAAACCCTCTTATACTTTCAGTGGGGATGTAAATTAGGGCAGCCACCATGGGAAGCAGTATGGAGGTTCCTCAAAGAACTAGAGTTACCATATGATCTAGCAATTCCCCACCTGGACATATATCCAGACAAAACCATAATTTGAAAAGACACATTCACCCTCATGTTCATAGAAGCTCTGTTTATAATAGCCAAGACCTAAATGTTCATTAACAGATGAATGGATAAAAAGATGTGATATACAACACACACACACACACACACACACACACACACACGTGTGCACACACACACACAGTGGAGTACTACTCATCCATTAGAAAGAATGAAATAATGCCATTTGCAGCAACATGGATGGACCTAGAGATTACCATAGTAAGTTAAGTAAGTCAGAGCAATGCAAATAACATATCACTTAGATGTGGAATCTAAAATATGACATAAAAGAACATATCTATAAAACACATGGTACTCAGAATACATAGTAAAGACCCAGCAAATGGTGAACATTGTCCATATTAGTCACCAGCAGTTATCTGGTCAAACTATGTGGAAACTGGGGAGAGATTTCCTTGAGTTCAAAAAGCTAGATTTAAAAAAAAAAAAAAAAAAAAGCTGGATTTTGAAAGAGCTGGAACTAGGAACCATGAGGCTCTTAGACCAGAGCCCATTCCTCTGCTTCAGCTGCCCCTGTGAACAATATTACTCTTTTAACAATTACTCTGGGCTTCCCTGGTGGCTCAGATGGTAAAATGTCTGCCTGCAATGCGGGAGACTCAGGTTCGATCCCGAATGTACAGACCTCTCCAAGAAATGACTTTCTTTGCAAATAAGCATGTTTGCAACCTCTTTTGGGTACACTGCTGTTTACTCAAGCTCCCAAACTCTGGCCAACNAGAGCCCATTCCTCTGCTTCAGCTGCCCCTGTGAACAATATTACTCTTTTAACAATTACTCTGGGCTTCCCTGGTGGCTCAGATGGTAAAATGTCTGCCTGCAATGCGGGAGACTCAGGTTCGATCCCGAATGTACAGACCTCTCCAAGAAATGACTTTCTTTGCAAATAAGCATGTTTGCAACCTCTTTTGGGCACACTGCTGTTTACTCAAGCTCCCAAACTCTGGCCAACTTTCAGTCCCAGGATAATAAATTGGGAAACTCTTTTCAGAGAGCAATGCAACAGTCTTAATACTGCACTGAACCAATTTCAGCCAGGGGTGGGACTTGTTGGGCTTGTTTCTGAGATCACCTGGGGATTTTCCATCCATTAATTGGTGTGATCCTAAGTGATCTTCACCCCTCACCCCATCTGATCCTTCTCCTGGCTCCAATCTCATTTAAAAGATAGGTATCTCCGTGCACTCCCTTCTCCCAGGAGGCATTGCAATTGGGTGCAGGGCTCAGGGTGAGGATTGATGTCTGTGACTCAGCTGGTCCAAGCCAATGCCTATAAATCCATGTCAATCAGAGAGAGCTACCATTAGGGAAGCCCAGAACTGAGGCTAACAATGGAGGTGGGTGTCAGGTAGGAGCTCTAGGGATCCCAGGCTCCTGCAGAGTCCTCACCTGATTTCATGAGTCTCAGACTTATTTGCAAACAGAAAGAGCCAACATAGTTAAAAGGCCCTACTCTGAAAGCTTTCCAAGTGTCTCCCAATTTAAGCTGCTGAAAAAACTGTTACCATTTTACCTTTAAGCAACCCAAGACACAAAAATGTCGGCAACTTGCTCGTCACTTGTCACCTTACTAGTAAGTGTCAGAGTCAGATTGTGACCTGAAACGGGCTGGCACCTGGGACCCTTTGCTGCAGTGTTTGTACATGGACAAACGTCTTTAAGCAACAAGATACAAATCAACTATAAGAGACTAAAAATAATTGCCTGTGTATGCAGTTGGGGCAAATTATGAACAAGATACAAGAAGACAAAAAACCAGCGACTTGCCTGGTGGTCCAGTGGTTAAGAGTCGGTTAAGAGTCCACCAGCCAATGAGAGCGACATGGGTTCGATCTTTGGTCTAGGAAGATCCCACATGCAACTAAGGGGCAACTAAGCCCATGAGCCATAATTACTGAAGCTCACACACCCTACAGCCTATGTTCTCCAACAAGAGAAGCCACCACAATGAGAAGCCCACACACCGCAACTAGAGAGTAGGCCCCGCTCATCACAATTAGAGAAAATCAAGGCACAACAATAAAGACCCAGCACAGCCAAAAATTATTAAATAAAAATGAAAATAAAGGAAAAAAGACCGAAAGCCCACACAGCACCATCAAAGGCAGACCACCTAGGCCATCCCTTTGGCCCGACATATGGACCCCCTCCTACCCTCACCCCCTAGAAGGAACCAGGTTGTCCCCTCTCAGGGAGTAAGCGTGGGAATCTGCCATTTGTTATTGCTCCCCACTGCTGCAGCAGGAACCCTAAAAAGCCTTGCCTAAAGCTTTTGTTTGGTCTCATCAATTTCTATTGAATAAGGAGGTTAAGAAACTTTCGGTAACATAGGCAACAGCTTGACTTCAGAGCCACTCATTCATTTATTCAGTAAATATCTCCGGAATGTCTCTGATGTACAGGACACTGTTCCAGGCACTTTACATGACCACAAACAAAAGAAATGAATTCTTCATCAGATTACAGTGATTAAATTTTAGCAGGGGGGAGATAGCAATAAGCTTTACAAATGAAATATTTAGTTCACTCAAAGGTGTTAAATGCTATGAAAAAAGAAAAGACAGAGCAAAGTATGGAGGACCGAGGTATGTGTTGCCATTTTAAACAGGGTGATCACAGAGGCGATCAAGATTTGAGCTTCATGGAGGCAGCAAGATTTGAGAAGAAAAGAAAGAAGGGAGCGAGCCATGTGGATATCTGGGGAAGGAGGATCACAGGCATAGGGAACACAAACAAAATAAATTTACAATGAGAATTAACAAGGGGTCAGAGGGAAATGAAGGTGAGGTGATGGGGAACCTTCTGGAGTGACACACCTACGTGAAATGCTCTTTGGACGTCACAGAAGCTGAGAAAGAAGGATGAGAAGCCTGGTTCTGTGAAGAATTGGCGGTGTGTAGGGGTGGGCAGGAGGGTGTTTCAGAAGAATGTTGTGGCTTTCAGATCTCTCAAAATCCTGGCCACCCTTGGGTGTGGGTGATATATTAAGACTCTACAGAGAAACAGAACCGTAGGCAATGTACACATACAGAGTGACTCATTTTAGGAATTGACTTACTGAATCACAGAGGCTGAAACGTCCCAGCATCTGCCATCTGCAGGCTGGAGATCCAGTAAAGCCAATGGTGAAATTCAATCCGAGTCTGGAAGGCTGGGAATGGAGAAGCCTATGGTCCCAGTCCAAGTTCAAAGGCCTGAGAGCCAGGAGTCCAGGGGCAGGAGAAAGTGGATGTCTGAGATGAGGCAGAGAACAAATTCACCCTTCCTCTACTTCTTGGTTCTACCTAGACCCTCATTAGATTGGATGACCCACAATGGTAAAGGTTATCTTTACTCAGTCTTCTGATTCAAATGCTAATCTCTTCTGGAAACATCACAGACAGTTCAGGAATAACATTTAATCAGCTTTCTGGACATCCCTGAGCCAAGTCATGTTCACAAGATTAGCCCTCAGGGTGAGAGATGGTTCTCCTAGCTCTGAAACCTCAATTCTGAGGAAACCTGAGCAGTCCAAGGGGAAATGGCAGGCAGATAGCTTGGCTTGAATGTTAGGTTGCACACCTAACCTGGCAGTAAAACTTCCAGATAGGGAGACCTTGAGTATTGTCAAGGTTAGGGCCCAGGCCAGAGAAGTCTAAGGCCCGAGTGCCCTTAGGCAAAATGAAAACGAACAGGGAACAAACAGCTGTGGATCAAGGTGGTGAGCTCTTCAATTGAAATTGCCTGAAGCCACTGTTGAGAAGCCACTTGGACTTCATGTGAAATACCTTGGGGTTGTTGTTGTTTGGTCACTAAGTCATGTCCAGATAGGAGATGATAGTGTCTCCTCTTTGAACTTTTTTTTCTTCCTTCTTTTTCCTCTTCCTTCAACTTTATCGAAATTGAAGACTCATGAGCCAACACGTGCAAAGCCTGGACAAAGCTTAGCTCGCTCCGTGTCTGAGGCCATTTGGAGGCTCCCTGGAAGCTAATATTTTTGAGGGTGCAGAGTTTCCAACCAACATTTTCAAGTGCTTGTCCAGCTCCAATTTAAAAGAGGCTCAGCTTTGCCATGGGGGAGCGGAGTAGGGCCTGGTCTCTCCTGGCGAGTCTCAGTCACTCCATCCTCCTGGGAAGCAGCCTCAGGACCACCTCCAAAGCAGGAGGGCTGCAAATCCTCCATGGGTATTGACCCTTGAATCAAGAGAAATTGATAAGAGGCCAGGCAAGGCTTTATTGGGTTCAGGCTGCAGCATGAGGTAGTGAGAATAAGAAACGGGTGTCCTTGCTGGTTCTCCCAGGAGGTGGGCTGGTTCCTGAAATGGATGAAGTTAGGGGCGGCTCTGGTTGGGCCAGAGGGGTGGCTTAGGTGTGCTGTGCGCAGGGATCATGCACAGTACCCTGGTTTTGCTGGGTGCGGAGTTGTTTCAGTCGTGTCTGACTCTTTTTGACCCTATGGACTTTAGCTCGTCAGGCTGCCCTGTCCATGAGATTCTCCAGGCAAGAGTGGAGATTCTCCACTGGAGTGGGTTAAGCCCTCCTCCAGGGCATCTGCTCTGGGCACCTCCAAAATGGCAGTCAATTCGTGGCCCTCCTGTATCTCATTGTTCCTAATTGCCTCAACTGTGCATGCATGGTTATTTATAGTTTCATACAGTTTCTTTGTAAATGAAGAGACATTTGTCCAGGGCAAGCACTCTGGTAGAGAGTCCCAGGTGCCAGCCTATCCCAGTATTTCTTTTTTAAAAAGTGGAAGTTGGGTGTGAGAGGTGATCAGGTCTCTTTGGGAGGACCTGTGGAGGCACTTCCATTCCTGAGGAGGCAATAGGTTGTTGTTGTGTAGTCACTAAGTCAAGTCCAACTCTTTGCAATCCCATGACTGTAGCATGCATGGAATGCATGAAAGTGAAAGAGGAGAGTGGGAAAAGCTGGCTTAAAACTCAACATTCAGAAAACTAAGATCATAGCATCCAGTTCCATCACTTCATGGCAAATGGATAGAAAATGATGGAAACAGTGATAGACTTTATTTTCTTGGGCTCCAAAACTACTGCAGATGGTGATTGCAGTCATGAAATTAAAACATGCTTGCTCCTTGGAAGAAAAGCTATGACCAACCTGCTGAGGCACTGCTAAGTCGCTTCAGTCGTGTCCGACTCTATGCAACCCCATAGATGGCAGCCCACCAGGCTCCCCCGTCCCTGGGATTCTCCAGGCAAGAACACTGGAGTGGGTTGCCATTTCCTTCTCCAATTCGTGAAAGTGAAAAGTGAAAGTGAAGTCGCACAGACGTGTCCGACTCTTAGCGACCCCATGGACTGCAGCCCACCAAGGCTCCTCCGTCCATGGGATTCTCCAGGCAAGAGTACTGTAATGGGGGGCTCTAGATAGCATATTAAAAAGCAGAGACATTATTTTGCCAACAAAGGTCTGTCTAGTCAAAGCTATGGTTTTTCCAGTGGTCATGTATGGATGTGAGAGTTGGACTGTGAAGAAAGCTGAGTGCTGAAGAATTGATGCTTTTGAACTGCGGTGCTGGAGAAGACTCTTGAGAGTCCCTTGGACTGCAAGGAGATCAAACCAGTCAATCCTAAAGGAAATTAGTCCTGAATATTCATTGGAAGGAATGATGCTGAAGCTGAAACTCCAATACTTTGCCACCTGATGCAAAGAACGGACTCACTGGAAAAGACCCTGATGCTAGGAAAGATTGAAGGCAGGAGGAGAAGGGGATGATAGAGGATGAGATGGTTGGATGGCATCACCAACTCTATGGATATGAGTTTGAGCAAGCTCCAGGAGTTGGTAATAGACAGGGAAGCCTGGCATACTGCAGTCCATGGGGTCGCAAAGAGTCTGACACGACTGAGCAACTGAACTGAACTGACTGCAGCCCAACAGACTCCTCTGCNGATGGCATCACCAACTCTATGGATATGAGTTTGAGCAAGCTCCAGGAGTTGGTAATAGACAGGGAAGCCTGGCATACTGCAGTCCATGGGGTCGCAAAGAGTCTGACACGACTGAGCAACTGAACTGAACTGACTGCAGCCCAACAGACTCCTCTGCCCATGGGATTTTCCAGGCAAGAATACTGGAGTGGGTTGCCATTTCCTCCTCTAGGGGATCTTCCCAACCTAGGGACTGAACCGACGTCTCCTATATTGCAGGCAGATTCTTTAACTGCTGAGCCACCGAGGAAGCCCTTTAATTAAGGGTTCCTGGGAAAAATTTTGTTTTGTTTACTGTCTCTAGATGAGCCTTGCCTCTGTGGGGCCCAGTACAACCATGTAAAAGGTGCTTACACTACAAGCAGAAGAAGTGAGGCCTCCCCGTGTTCAGGGCTGGGCAGGGGCGGGGGGGTAGGTCACCATGTGGCTGCCCTTTCTAAAACACCATCGGCAATGCATTCTCCTTCTTCTTTAACCCTTGGCCAGTTGTCTAATGCGGTCCTTTGCTCCTCCATTTCCTAGAGATTAAGTGTCCTGACTTGCTGAGTGAGGACACAGTCTTATAATAAAGGACATCAACTGTTCTGTGTCCAGCTTCTGTGGCTGCTGGCCGCATCACTCCAGTCTCTGCTCCCATGGGCATATCGCCCCCTCGTCTTCTCTCTATGGACCTTCTAAGCATGCTCATCACTGGATTTAGGGCCTATGTGGATAATCCAGGATGATCTCATCTCAAGATTCTTAATTTAATTACATCTGCAAAGCCCTCCTTTCCAAATAAAGTAATAACCACAGATTTTAGGATCTGACATTGGTATATCTTGAGCAGCCAGTTTTCAGCCAACCACACGCGCAAGGATCTCTGAGAAACTCAGCAGGAGGAACAGATAAAAGGAGAAAGGCTTCCCTCTGAAGCTGAGTTGCAGCCACCTAGCATCACCACCCCTCCCCCCAGAACTCCCGCTGGTCACCCCAGTCCTGTGCTGCAGGGCTCCCAGAGCGGGTCCTTCCCAAGACAGTTTGTGAGGGCCCTTGAGTGGGGGCGGGGTGTGTTTTCTCCCCATCAGACAGGGAGTCCTGGAGCAGCGGAATGGCTCAGCGCACCTCGGGAATCCCAGAATAAGGGATAACGGCGGTGAAGAGGATGAGAAGCAGGAAAGGGCTGGGAAATAAGAAAGTCTTTCGCTCTCCCTCCGCCTTCAGAGGCCGGAAGTGAGCACTTTCTGCCGGGAGGCGGCTGCAGCGGTGCACAAGGGCGGACAGGCGGGCGGGGAGTGTTCCCTGTGCACACAGTGGGAGGTACGTGACTGCGTGAGCACCTGGCTGTGCACACGGCAGTGGGGTGGGGTAGGGGGAGCGCCCCGGCCGTGCACACGGCGCGGGACACACGGCAGGGGTGCGGGGAGCGCTGCCGCAATGCGCGCCTCCGCGCCGGCTTGTGCTGCCGGATGGAGGAGGCGCGCGCGCCTATAGGGCTGTGCCAACGCGCCCCCGCCTGGGGCTATAAAAGCCTTGCCACCTGCTGCCGCCAGTGCATCCAGTTGCCCTAGAAGCCGATTCGCCTCCTTCGGCGGTCGCTCCTCTCCGGCATGGACCCTGAGACCTGCCCCTGTCCTTCTGGTGAGCCCCCGCCCCCGCCCTGGGGCACCGCGCGCCCCTTTACTTGCAAAGAACCCTACGCCTTTGCTCAAGGACATTTGGGGGAAGGGACCCTTATTTCCCATTTTGAATCTCTTGAAGGATGGCCATGGCTATATCCCAAAGGGCTTTGAGGCTGGGTACCCCATCTCCTTCTAGGCCTGGCCCCACCCCGAGTTCTAACCCTTCTTGTGCCCCCACCCCCCACCCCAGGCGGCTCCTGCACCTGCTCCGACTCCTGCAAGTGCGAGGGCTGNGAAGGATGGCCATGGCTATATCCCAAAGGGCTTTGAGGCTGGGTACCCCATCTCCTTCTAGGCCTGGCCCCACCCCGAGTTCTAACCCTTCTTGTGCCCCCACCCCCCACCCCAGGCGGCTCCTGCACCTGCTCCGACTCCTGCAAGTGCGAGGGCTGCACATGCGCCTCCAGCAAGAAGAGTGAGTGCGGGGACCCCTCTGCGCGCACCCCTACCGGTCCTCCTCTGAGCACCACGCCTGTCCACGTAGGCACGGAGCGGCCCCTCGGCCGGCTGTGACACTGCGTTGACTCTGACGGGAACATAACCACCCAGACCTGAAGACTCAGTTGCAGGCCCTCCTTCAGTGATTGTTACCTTGGGCCCAGGCAATTGTTTGTGGATTCCCAGAAGGTTCTAATGGGCAGTTAGGATGCAGAACTGCTCTCCTAAGCCCGCCGCTCCCCTCCAGATCTCCAGGGCCTGGGGAAACATTAGTGAGGCTAGGGGTTAGCTCTGGAGTTGCGGTCCCTTGGGCCCTCTCAGCCTTTGTGGATCCCCTCAATTTTACCTCCCCTGAATCTCCCCAAAGCAGTGCAATACGCAGGGGAAAGGCACCCTTGTTTGTGAATTACACTAGGCATATACCCTCCACGAATCTCCTGACCCCTACACTTGCACCATATCTGCCCCTGCAGGTTCATCCTTCAAGGTCATTTCCCCTGGATGTTTTCTCCTTAAGGCCTGGTTTCCGCTAGTGTTGGCCTCACTCCACCATCCCCAGGGCTCCTGGGCTCATAGATGGGGCTGTGGGCTATTTACTGTGTGCCCTTCCCCCATGGGAGCTCAGTGTGTACCTGACACACCAGAGATGCTGAGTCAACCCAGGTGTAAGACTAGGAAGCAGGGCGGGGGGGTGGGGGGGGCAGTGACCTCTGGC
>SJYA01002395.1:490470-514552 GCA_006410615.1 Neotragus moschatus | reverse complement strand
GGGGGGGGGGGGGGGGGTGGGGGGGACAGTGACCTCTGGCACCCTTCCTTTCCCCCCTTCCTTTTGATGGGGACAGGTCGGGGAGGACAGGCCATCAGACTGGGCATTCCTCATTTTATCTGCAGGCTGCTGCTCCTGCTGCCCCGCAGAGTGTGAGAAATGTGCCAAGGACTGTGTGTGCAAAGGTGGAGAGGGGGCTGAAGCTGAGGAGAAGAAGTGTAGCTGCTGCCAGTGAGGACGTGCCCCCTGTCCCATGTGAAACATGTGTAAATAGTGCTGGGTGGCCCAGTGCCACCTGCCCCGTGATGAGGCCCAGCAGTGTGTTCCCTTCCCTGCAAGGCACTGGCAAGTGACAATAAACCCTATGAATGGCATTAGCCAAGGACTGGTCTCTTCTTAAAGGGGAAGGATGCCAGGGCGGGGGGTGGGGTGGGGGGGTGGGGTGGAAGGAGCCTCATCAGAAGAACTGCCCAGTTGAAAGATAAAATTGGGAGATTGGCCACTGGTCTTTCTGGGACTGGGAGGACATCCTCCCACTTTCAGATAGCACATGACCCTCCTGCCAAGTGAAGCTGAACTCTGGGAAAAGAAGGGAGACCAGACTCATATGGGTCTGTTTCTTTTTCTGCTTCTCAGCCTCACAGTCTGCATCTGTACAATGAGACTTGTTGCTGTTGCTGTTTTCGTTAAGTCGTGTTCAACTCTTTGCGACCCCGTGGACTGTAGACTGCCAGCCTCCTCTGTCCATGGGATTTTCCAGGCAAGAATACTGGGGTGGATTGCCATTTCCCTTTCCACAGGAACTTCCCAACTCAGGGATCAAACCTGCATCTCCTGCTTGGCAGGCAGATTCTTTGCCACTGACCCACCTGAGAAGCCAAGGGGGTTGGGGGAAGTTAAAACCAGACCCTAGCCCCAAAGGCCTGCAGTTTCTGCAATTTTCTAGCCACTCTTGCAAAGCTGCCTGTTTTCAGAGTCATCAGAGGCGAGGCCAGGAGGCCCTGGGGCCTGTCTTGGCAGACTGTCATCTGTGTTTCCAAGTCACCACCCTGAATAGCCTGTCTCCCTAAACAGATTGTTCCGCTCCTTTTCAAACTTCTCACTTGGCAATTTGTGTCCAGCTCCTTCCTTCTTCAAGGGGAGGTAGGGNCAGAGGCGAGGCCAGGAGGCCCTGGGGCCTGTCTTGGCAGACTGTCATCTGTGTTTCCAAGTCACCACCCTGAATATCCTGTCTCCCTAAACAGATTGTTCCGCTCCTTTTCAAACTTCTCACTTGGCAATTTGTGTCCAGCTCCTTCCTTCTTCAAGGGGAGGTAGGGTACTGAGAGCTTTAATCTGCAGTGGTTGTGACGCAGTGCTTGATGAAAGGGAACACTGTGGTCTACCTGGGTTTAATGGAAAAGAAAAAGTCCTGGGAAAGAAAAATATCCCAGCTAAGAGAATGGAATGCTGTAAACATGTCAGTTTTCCTCCATGTTACTTCATCAGGACGGTCCATTCAATAGTCCACCAGGATTTTTCCTTTTTTTTAACCTAATAGGCTGTTTTGAAAAGAAAAACAGTACAAGAAAAGCCAAGCCAGTTTTGAGACAACAAAAAAGGCCTGCTCTAACCCCATGGCAGGACTTGTTCTAAAGCTCTCTCAGAATTGGTGTCGGCTCAAGAATAGATCAATTGGACAGAAAGGATGGTTCAAAAATAGATCCCAGTGCAGCTACAAGTAAGAAATGATTAATTCAGCAGTCAAAAGATACACTAGTTAGTGAAAAGTGTTGAAACAACTGCCTACCCCTGCGCCTATCAGATAAATAATTTTCAATTGACTTAAATATCCAGGAGCAAAATCAAAGCTGTAAAAGAATTTGGAAGAGGAAAACAGGACCATGCTGTGTACTATGGGGTGGAGATGACCTCCCCTCCCCCACCCCCCTGGCCTCGCCCCATGGCTTGTGAGATCCTAGTTCCACATCAAGGATGGAACCCATGACCCCTGCAGTGGGAGCACAGAGTCCTAACCATTGGACCACCAGCGAATTCTGGGGGTGACTCTCTTAACTAAGACACCAAAAAGATTAATACATGTGAGATTATCTTGTGCAAAATTCTATTAAGGACACTTTTTTACTTGATCCATACAACTCTAGGACAATGGTATGACTATTTTACCCATTTTACAGATGGGCCAATAGGGCTTGGGGTAAAATTTGTATGTGGTCTGTTGTAAGATAAACTGAGGCATATTAACATTTTTAAGAGTTAATTTGAGCAAACACCTATTCAAACTGGGCAGCGTTGAATGTAGCAGATAGATAGGAGCTCTGAGGGACTGCACAAAACGGAAGACTATGTAGCAGATAGATAGGAGCTCTGAGGGACTGCACAAAACGGAAGACTTTTATAGACAGCAAGACACAAGGAGTTATAACAGGCAGAAAAGCTGGTTGGTTATTGCAGTTACTTTCCTTCAGGGGGTGGCAGGGCTTTCTCATGTAGATTACCTAACTCATGCTGATCAGGTGATTCCTGAATGGTTAAAGATTCCAATTCTGGAGAGCCAAAGTCTCTGGTGACATGGAGCTTAGCATAAGCAACTCCATTTTGAGCCTGCTCTCCTGTGTTTCAGTTTGGTTCAGTCGCTCAGTCGTGCCCGACTCTTTGCGACCCCGTGAATCGCAGCACACCAGGCCTCCCTGTCCATCACCAACTCCTGGAGTTCACTCAGACTCAAGTCCATCGAGTCAGTGATGCCATCCAGCCATCTCATCCTCGGTCGCCCCCTTCTCCTCCTGCCCCCAATCCCTCCCAGCATCAGAGTCTTTTCCAATGAGTCAACTCTTCGCATGCAGTGGCCAAAGTACTGGAGTTTCAGCTTCAGCATCAGTCACAAAACTAAAAGATGGTGGGCTTTCCTGGTGGCTCAGTAGCAAAGAATCTGCTTGCCAAAGCAGGTGATGGTCCAATTCCTGGGTCGAGAAGATCCCCTGGAGAAGGGAATTCTTGCCTTGGAAATCCCATAGACAGAGGAGCCTGGTAGGCTACAGTCCATGGGGTTGCAAAAGAGTTGGACACAACTTAGCAATGAAGCTCGAAGGTGGTAGAGGCAGGATTTGAACCCAGGCTGTCTGACTAAAGCCTAATCATGCTTGTTTCCTCTGCTTCTGGCTTGCTCTGTGTTACAAAAAGCATCAAAACAAAGCTAAATCATTTCATACTCACTAGGAGGGTGTCTGTCCCTTTGGGCTGGTGTAACAAAATACTATAGACTGGGCAGCTTACAAATAGCAGAAATCTGTTTCTCACAGGTTGAGAGGCTAGAAGTCTGAGATTAGGGGACCAGCATGGTTGGGTGAAGCCCCTTTTTGGGGTCAAAGTCTTCTCATCGCATCCTCACATGGTGGCAAGGACTAGGGGCTCTGTGAGGTTTCTTTTATAGAAGCACTAATCCCATTCATGAGAGCTCCACCCTCATGACCTTAGCACCTCTCAGAGGCTCCAGAGGACACAAACATTCAGACTATAGCAGATGACTACTATCAAAAAAACAAAAATGAAACTACAGCACCACCCAGAAAATAGCAACTGTTGACAAGGATGTGGAGAAATTGGAACCCTTGTGCAGCACTGGAGAAAATGTAAGATGAAGGTTCCTCAAAAAATAAAAATAGAATTATCTTATGACCAGTAGTTCCACTTCTGGGTATATACCCAAAAGAATCAAAAGCAGAATCTTGGAGGGTATTTTAACAGTAGTTACTCAAATTTAAAATGCACATGCCTTCAACCTGGGAAGTTCACTGCCCATTGTTGGTATCCACAGAAGCCTCAAAACAAGCTAAATAATCTTCAAGAGGGAAGTATAAAATTGGTCATATGAACCTCTAATAAAAAGAACGCTATAGGGCTCTGGGTACTGCTGTGGAAAGACCGCCACAACTTATCATTTAGTGGGGGAAAAAACCAAGATGTACATGTAGTATAATGCTAATCACATTAAAAGGGAAATTTAAATATATGTGTGTGTGCCTATAATATATATATATGTATGTAAGGGTGTCTTTGATAAGCGGGTGGGTGACGGTGGTGGCAGAGGGCGTCGTTGATCTGGAAGGCCTTGTAGAGGTGGGCCAGTTCATCACCTCCATAATGTTGACGATCTTCTCACGAGAAATATATTGTTTCTACCCCACCAGCTAATCTGTCAGAATCCACCAGCCTCTGTCCCTACTGCCATGGTAACAGGAAACTCTCCCCAGGCCGCCCCTTCGTCATCACCAGCTCTAATGGCCAGAGAGGCCTTTTCCTGCCCAGAACAGAATCTTTAATCCTGATTCTGCCCTTGGGACCACAGAGCACAAGTCTGATTTCTTCTTTTCAGTATGGCATAAACAGGTAGTTGTGGAGTCCTAGAGTCCTGGGTTCAAATCCCCACATTGCCAGCTGTGTGACCCAGAGCTGCCGTTGTACAACCGTTCAGTGGCTCGTCTGTCAAATGGAGAGACTAACAGCTGAGGCCTAAGTGAAGTCAGCTCAGAGTTCCGATGCATAGCAGGTGCTCAGTGTTATGCCCCGTGACGACTGGGGCAGATTGGAGATAACTGCAAGCGTTCATTCCTCCCATCAAGACCTGGGGTCTTCATCCTTTCCCTCAAATCCGTGGCTTCTTGACCAATCAAATGTGGTGAAAGTGACCTGTGCCAGTTTCAGGGCTCAGGGCTTAAGGGACTCACAGATACCGCTTCAGCCTCTTGGGACTTTCACCCTTGGCGCCCAGAGCCAAACGTAGGAAACCTAATTGCCCTGTGGCCACATGCTGAAGAGACCACAAGAGGGAGCTCTGGTCTCTAATTCCTGCTGAGTTCAGCCCTCTAGCCCTGTCTGTGAGGGTGCCAGACACGTGAGTGGGCGCCAGACCAGCCCGTCCACCGACTGAATGCCGCCAAGTGACCTCAGACAGTGACACACGAAACAAAAGAATCACCCAAATGAGCTCTTCTCAAATTCCTGACCCACAAAACCAAGAAAGAGAATAAACTGGTTCTTGTCTTGACTTGCAAAGTTTTGGGTGATTAGTTGTACAAATCAAAGTTACTCACTCAGTCCTGTCCAGCCCACCAGGCACTTCAGTCCATGGGATTATTCAGGTAAGAATACTAGAGTGGGTTGCTATTACCTTCTAGACTTTAGTAGTCCAGAAGAAAGTTAATAAAAATCCTAAGACTCGAAACCTATTACCTATTATCTTCCCGACCCAGGGATAGAACCTGGGTCTCCTGCATTGCAGGCAGATTCTTTACCCTCTAGGCCACCAAGGAAGCCTGGTTTATTGCACAGCTACAGATAATTGGAGCAACCGCTGTCCACATATCTGAAGGTAACTGTTTTCTTGCAAACTGAAACTACCCACCCCTCTCAGCTGTTACTCACATGATGGGGTTTTGAGTCTTAGGATTTTTGTTATTAACTTTCTTCTAGACTACTAAAGTCCAGCCATGAACACAGCCCTCAGGGTGGTCTGCCAATCTATGCCAGTTAGGAATCTTATTTCCAGAAGGATCTACACAAAAAAAGGAAATTTTGGACTCTCAGTGGCTTCAGGCTTGGCTGGATCCAGATGCTCCAGTGATATCATCAGGCTCCATCTTCTTTACAATGAACTTATTCTTGACTCCTTCTCATGGAGCAAAGGCTTTAGAAAGGCAGCTTCACATCCTTCTAGGTTCAAGTCTAGATGGAAAGAATATCTGTCGTTCTCCCAGCATTTCCAGCAGGAATTTCATTGATTCTCTCTGGTTCATGACTATGTGACCTAATCAGAGTCAATTACTGTGGCCAGGAAGAGGGAATGTCCTGAGAGCCCACAGATGGGGCCTACTCCATCCAAATCATATGGACTAAGCGTAGGAAAGAGCAATTCTACAAAGGAAGGCTAAGGATATTGTCATAGGGGAAGGATGAATGGATGACTCAGCAGTAGAAGTACACTTCATTCTAGATGGCTTAGTACAATTAATGCAGGCTAAATCCACACCATTGCCTCACAATGATGACTCACACCAAATCTGCATTTAACACTCCTCATTTTATACTGCTTGGCTTCATTTTCCTCACTTCCTACCACGTGAGGAGGGCAGGCGCTCTTCCTCTCCAGACCTGTCCCCCCAACACAATGAGGCTTTCAGGAGTACAGAGATGAGCAAGGCTGGGCCTGGGCTGCCCTTCACCTTTGTTAATTGGTCATCCCTTCCCTCACAGAGTCAAAATGACTCAAGCGAGACAGCTTCGACCTGAAAACAAATTTTACTGCCAACACAGATGGCCCAAACCCAGGGCTTGATTCAACACTTTTCGGGGCCAAAACAAACTTTATTGTCTTCCTCATAGAGTCAGACTGTTTCCCCTGAGTGGACAAGTGACCATCTGGCTTATTAGAGACCTGGAATTTTGTATGTAATGCAAATGTAATGCACATGTAAATAACAACAAAATATACCCACCGTCCAAATAGCGGCCCTTCCATGCTCTTGGTCCATGGGGCTGCCAGACAGCGAGATTTCTGAGACCTTGGCTCTAAAATCAGAGCATGTTTGCATGTGAGCCTCCAATTCTAGTACAATCTAATCATTTGACAGATGAGTAAACTGATGCTTGGGGTGGGGCGTGGGGAGCCCCTGCCCATAACAGCCCCAAGGTCACTTAGCCTGTGAGTGGTGCAGTGAGCATTAGAATTAAGTCCTTCTGACAGTTCAACTTTCCTGCCCTGCTTGGCATTTCTGAGTGACCATACAGGTCCCAGAGTGGTGAAAACAGTTTTTTTACTTTCATTTTGTAATCAGCCCTAATGCTGAGGGGAAGGGAGGCTGGGAAGGGAGGACACATGGTTGGGTTTACCCTCATTAACTGATTTGACAAATCTTTATTAAATGCCTACTGTAAACTTGACCCTGGGCTGAGTGCCATAGACACATATCAGGGGCAGTGAGTTCTCTTGGTGTTTTCAGCGGAGGCAAGGGTGGAGGCACCCAGACACGGATCCCAGAATCACACATGTTCCAACACATGACAGACACAGGAAGCACCAGGAAGGAAAAGAACAGGCTGTTTACCAGCGTGTTCCACAGGCTAGGTCAGCTACCTAGCTGACCTAGGTGCCAGGGTCAGGACAGGCTCCCAGCGGGAAGTGATGTTTGAGCTGAGCTGTGAGGATATTTCCACAGGACTTTACAGTAAATGCTCAGAGGACAGCCTGTCCTCTGCCCACTGCCTCCTTGAACTCCCCACTGCAGCAAATAGCATCCTCTAAGCCCGCCAGGAACTTTCCAGTAACCTGGTCCTCTGATGACTCGCTCTGGGCAGGATGATCTAAGATCCGTTGCTTAGTGTTCAAACATGTGCCAGCAAGGGAGCAGGATGTGTCTCCGCAGAGAGGAATTTGGACACCACCTCCCCGCTTCCCCTCTGCATCCCCTGGGGAAGAAGTTTCTTGTGGGGTTTTCCCTTCCCAGTGTCCCAGCTTTCCATCTGGTTGCTTCTTCCAGACGCTGGCATACAACTCCTTCCTCCTCCCCTGCCTGGAGAGGACTTTCTCACCCTCAAGCCCAAGGTGCTTGCCCATCTCCTCCCAGGTTGGGCTGGGTCTCCCAACTCTGCTCCCCTTGCCCCCATCCTAGCCACCTACCCTAGTATTACTTTTCCCCATGCTGCAGTGAGGCTGCCCCCATGACTCTGAGTTTCTTGAGCACAAAGCTTGTGGCTTCTTGATCCTTGGTCTGCCCTGGTGGTGATGTCTGCCCTTAGAGGGACTTCAGCATCTGTTGGGCCCACTGATTTGAATCACCATGCTCTGCCACTCACTAGCTCTGTGACCTTGGGAAAGTTACTTAACCTCTCTGGGCCTCCATACTCTAAAATGTGAATGATGACTAGCCCTTACCTCACAGGGTTGATGGAGGCGTAAATGAGAGCTCCTACAAAACAGGCTTACTGACTCCCCCACAGCATCTACACTACAACATCAATAATCATCCCATGGATTCAGTAGGAATGTACAAATTTTTTGAGTCTTGACAGATATAAAAAGTTTTCTGTAATCTGTCCTGCGTTCCAGCCTTTTTTCCCACCCTAGCTGGATGGCATCACTGACTCGATAGACATGAGTTTGAGTAAACTCTGGGAGTTGGTGATGGACAGGGAAGCTTGGAGTGCTGCAGTCCACGGGGTCGCAAAGATCGAACACGACTGTGCGACTGAACTGAACTGAGCTGAACAGGATCCTCAGGATCAACTCTTAACTACTCAGGCCGGACAAGCACAGGCTACAGAGCAGGGGGCAGGGGGAGGGGAGGGGCGGGCGAGCTAGGGGAGGGGCAGGCGGTGGCGGAAACTCTGCACACGCCGAGGGCAGGGGCAGGGGCTCGGCGCACGGCTCGGGCCGCCTTGCACGCGGTATTCCCCGCTCTGCGCCCGGCCCTCCCCTCCATCGCCCCGGTGCACGTAGGGCGGCTTCTGGGAACTGATGCCTGGTGGCCCGTGTGCACAGCGCGGTGAGCCGCGCGGCCCGCCAGTGACTCAGCGCGGGGCGGGTGCAGGCAGCGCCCGGCCCTGGAGGGTTTTTGCACTCGCCCCAGCTCCTTTCCGCTATAAAGGCAGCCCACCGCCCGGTCCGCTCCAGCACGCCCCTTCGACATCCTCGCCATCCTTTGCTCAGCCGTCTCCGGACCCCAGCCTCCGCTTCAGCTCGCCATGGATCCCAACTGCTCCTGCACCGCGGGTAAGGACCTCTGGTTTGGGGCTGGGTGGCCATCGCAGAGCTAGAGGAGAGTCTCTGACTCCTCATCACTCACTTTCAGGGCACTGTTTGCCCTTTCGAAAGGGTTTCCGTGTACCCTCCTCTCCTCTGAGTTCGACTAGGAGACCCTGTTTGACTGATAAGGCAATTCGTGTTCGTGGCTCGCCCAGGTTCCCACGAACTGGTTGTGGAACTGGGACTCAGACTCGGGCTGCTAGCCCGCATGCCCGCGTTCAGTTCTCCAGGGACCGTTCTTGCATCTTTCTCCTGGCAGGTGAATCCTGCACGTGTGCCGGCTCCTGCAAATGCAAAGACTGCAAGTGTGCCTCCTGCAAGAAGAGTAAGTGGGCTTTTCTCTCTGTCTATCCGTCGCGCGCCGCACTCCCCGCGCCCAGCACCACACCCCCAGTACTTGCAGGAGGATTCGTTACCGTCTGAGCCACCAGGGAAGCCCCCGCACCACTGAAGGGGAATTTAAGTCGGGCAGTGAGTGCCCCTTCCCCAGGGAAGGTGGCGCCTCCACCGGAGAGGGCGGGAAACCTTCTTAATCCGCTGTCCCTAGCGCTCATCAGTGCCACCCCCTTCCCTCCCCCAGGCTGCTGCTCCTGCTGCCCCGTGGGCTGTGCCAAGTGTGCCCAGGGCTGCGTCTGCAAAGGGGCCTCAGACAAGTGCAGTTGCTGTGCCTGAAGTCGCGGAGAGCCTGCTCCCCGGTGTAAATAGAACAACATGTACAAACCTGCATTTTTTTTTTTAATACAACCTGACCCGTTTGTTACATCCCTCTTTTTTTTCCTATAAAATACAAGAATGATAATAAAAGTGGTTGGCTTTATTCTGACTGTTTTCTTTGACTTGACCAGGGCTTTGGTGAGGGATTGGGCTAGAAGTACAGAGACTTGGTTTCTGGATGGAAATGTTAACCCCTGACAAACCTAGTGTCTTATTTGAGCCACATTTCGGCACTGAGCTTCATCTTCTGTAAAATGGAAGTGCCTGAGGGCAGATGCCACAAGGACACTGGGCACATGTGGGGTCCCCTCTGTTTTCAAGTCAAGGGTTAGTGGCACAGAGGCTGCTCAATCTAGAATTTTCATTCTGTATGGTTTCCCTGTTCAGTTTCTGTTCTTCTTGGGTTTTAGGCTTGAAAGTGACTAAAACCTGCTTGAATATAAATGGGGCCTCTAAAATAAATCCCTGTGGTGAAGGAACATATTTTACTTCCCATCCATCACAGATCTAAACATTGGTAAAAATAATAATTACTATAAAAATGCTGTAAAGGAACAACACGAAGCCCATCTTTTTAGATTCAACACACATCATTTCAATCACTGTGTGAAGAACAAACAAAATCAGATTTAAAAATACTTCACAGGGGGACTTCCCTGGTCCAGTGGCTAAGACTTTGCAATCCCAATGCAGGGGGCTTGGGTTCCATCCCTGGTGGTGTACCTAGATCCCACATGTCATAACTAAAGATTTGCATGCTGCGACTAAGACCAAGTGCAGTCAGAAAAAAAAAAAAAAGGAATGCTGCATATACATTCATCAGGTGTCCAAGAGCAACCAGAAACACTTCATAAAACAGCCCCAGGGTGTGGACCCCACACACCTTGCACAGCACTGCCTTCCCACCCCTGGCCTCCACACAGGGAACAGATGCTTGACTTGCCCGGTGCCACTCACAATAGACCCACCGCCCTGAGAGCTCCCTGCAGGGCTTGGCGCTCAGTCCCTGGAAGCTGTTCATTGCTTAGGCTGAAATTGGTCCCTCCAAAATCCAGCCCTTGGCTACCTGAAAACAGCAAAGTAACCAGGGATTCAGAGGGAATTACCCAGCCATTTCCCATGAAGAGGGCGGATGCCTGAGAATTGGATCCAGATGAGAGTATTTCATGTCTGCCAGAGCTAGGTGATGGCAGTTTGGAGGGTGTGGCGGTGTTTGTTAGGCAGGACTGAGGTGCCCGGTGACTTGTAATTAATGCCAACGGTTAGTCCCCCCTGGCTGCTTGCAGACAGAATTGCTATTTGATGTCAAATAAAAGGGAAAGGCAAGTCATGTGGCCCCGAAGTCAAGACCACACTTGTTCACAGGTGCCCTAGGTAAAGAGGGGATCCCAGGAGTCAGCCTGTGCTAAGGGCATGGTGTTGCAGTTCACAGCCTATTTTGCCACGAGTGGTAAGCCCTGGGCAAGTTATTCAACATCTGAGTCTCCATTCTCCAATTGCCTTCTCTGTATTAAATATATATATATATATATATATGTATATATATATATACACATATACACACACACATATTTCTTTCTTTTTGGCTGCGCTGGGTCTTTGTTGCTGCATGGGTTCCTCTCTAGTGGAGCTGGGGCTGCTCTCTAGTGGTGGTGGTGTGTGGTCTTAGTGCAGCGGGTTCTCTTGTTGTGGAGCACAGGCTTGATAGTTGTGGCACATGGGCTCAGCTGCTCTGTGGCCTGTGGAATCTTCCTGGGTCAGGGATCAAACCTGTGGCTCCTGCACTGGCGGGCGGGATTCTTTACCACTGAGCCACCAGGGAAGCCCCCATTTTCCCATTTGTGAAAAGGAGATTATATCTCGATGTGGGGATTAAATGATGGTGTCCTGGCTTAATAAACAATGGCCATTCTGATCACTAGATCCACACTGACATTTGAGGAGAGAGAATCCTTTCAGCTCTCAACAAGCTCTTGGGGAAAGACTCATTGGTTTAGAAGTAATACTCTGGAGGTTAAGGATGGGATTGGAAATTTGCTGATCTGGTGCTAAAGGGAGTATGGATGACCTCCAGTGAGCACCTCCAGGACAAGATGCTGCCACAGCGTTTGGACACATTCCCAACCATGTCATCTGATCTGCACAGGAACCAGTGAGAGCGTAAATGTGCAGGCTGAAGTGACTGTGCCAATTTCAGAGAGGTTAAGTAACCTGCCCAAGGACACACAGCTCAGAGGTCAGAGGCCTAAACCTATACTACAGCTGATCTCACCCCCTGGCCACAGCTGGTAGATCATGATGTCACTGAATGCTAAACCCTGCCTCTCACTATTCAGAGGTCGAAGGACCTTTCTCCAAGGTCTGAATGTGCTCCTGACTTGACACATGGGAAACTGAACTCCGCAGAGGTCACAGAGCTGCCTGCTCAGTGCGCTTCCCACTGCTGCCCCTGTGCCAGCCTTCGTCCTTGTTGGTCACGTGAAGTTGGGGTGTAGGAGCCTGGCTGGGGGCAGAATGCTGCAGTCAGCCTGCAAGAGTACCAACCCAACCTGCGTCATAGGACGTAAGCTCTCTGTGGCTCAGTCTCCTCCACTGTTTGAGGCTCAGGGACTGCCCTGGTGGTCCAGTGGCTAAGACTGCGCTCTCAGTGCAGGGGGCCCAGGTTCAATTCCTGGTGAGGGAACTGAATCCTACATGCGACCATTATGACCTGGCACAGCCAAATAAATAAATATTTTTTAAACAAAAGCCTATGGGTCAGGAGATTAAAGAACTAATGCATGTAAAAAATTTAGTATGGTACTTGGCACGTGGTGAGCGGTCTATAATGTCAGCTATTTATCATTATCATTATTCATAACATCGCGGCTATTCAAATACACTCTAGACACAGAAGCAGTGCTGGTGTGCCTAGGTGTATGTCCTGTGGTCTTCAACCACTTGAGCACGTGCCCTGTGGTCCAAAAAGAGTCACTGATTCTCACAAAATTGTGACCAGCACTGGGGGTTTATAACTCCGAGCTCAACAGTCTGTGTCCTTATGGAACATACAGACAATTGCCTGCGATTTCCGCTACCACACTTGCACCAGTATTTTACTTAACATTTAAATGCTTTATATGTTTTAAAATATATTGGTATCAGCATCTCCAGAGAAACAGAACCAGTAGGATGTAGATAGAAAGAGAGAGAGAGAGAGCCAGATTTAAGAAATTGGCTTATGTAACTGTGGAAACTGGCAAGACTGAAATTTGCAGCACCAGCCAGCAGCCTGGAAATTCCAGTAGGAGTTGATGTTGGTTGCAATCCTGAGTTTAAGGGCCATCTGGAGGCCCAATTCTCTCCTTTTCAAGAGACCTCATTTTTTCTCCAAGGCCTCCACTGACTGGATGAGGCCTTCTACATTATGAAGGGTAATCTGCTTTTCTGTATACTGATTTAAATGTTAATCATGTCAAAAAAAAACAAAGAAACACATTCACAGCAACATCAGGCTAGCGTGTGTGATCAAGGACTTGGTACGATAGCCTAGACATGTTGGCACATAAAATTAACCATTATAGATCATCACTCATCACCCATACAACTTCTTCAGTTCAGTACAGTACAGTTCAGTCATTCAGTCATGTCCAACTCCTTGCGACCCCATCAACCGCAGCATGTCAGGCCTCCCTGTCCATCACCAACTCCCGGAATTCACTCAAACTCATGTCCATCGAGTCGGTGATGCCATCCAGCCAGCTCATCCTCTGTAGTTCCCTTCTCCTCCTGCCCCCAATCCCTCCCAGCATCAGAGTCTTTTCCAATGAGTCAACTCTTCGCATGAGGTGGCCAAAGTACTGGAGCTTCAGCTTCAGCATCATTCCTTCCAAAGAACACCCAGGACTGATCTCCTTTAGAATGGACTGGTTGGATCTCCTTGCAGTCCAAGGGACTCTCAAGAGCCTTCTCCAACACCACAGTTCAAAAGCATCAATTCTTCAGCGCTCAGCTTTCTTCACAGTCCAACTCTCACATCCATACATGACCACTGGAAAAACCAGAGCCTTGACTAGACGGACCTTTGTTGGCAATGAAATGTCTCTGCTCTTTAATATGCTATCTAGGTTGGTCATAACTTTCCTTCCAAGGAGTGTCTTTTAATTTCATGGCTGCAGTCACCATCTTCAGTGATTTTGGAGCCCCCCAAAATAAAGTCTGACACTGTTTCCACTGTTTCTCCATCTATTTCCCATGAAGTGATGGGACCAGATGCCATGATCTTTGTTTTCTGAATATTGAGCTTTAAGCCAACTTTTTCACTCTCCTCTTTGACTTTCATCAAGAGGCTTTTTAGTACCTCTTCACTTTCTGCCACTTTCTGTCATCTGCGTATGTGAGGTTATTGATATTTCTCCCAGAAATCTTGATTCCAGGTTGTGCTTCCTCCAGCCCAGCGTTTATCATGATGTACTCTGCATATAAGTTAAATAAGCAGGGTGACAATATACAACTTCTTAAACCATACTTAATCTTCCAACAAAGACAACAACAAGGTCATACTTCTGTCCAACACAACACAACACAACACAACTACCTTACCTACAACTGAAAATGTATAACACTGTCCTCAAAGGAGGATGCAAAGTCCTTGGGGGATGATCACTTTTGTACTTGCTATCATGTAACTTAAATACTGTGATATTAACAATACATAAATACTACAATGTAAAGTCAATACATTCTATGTTATATGAGAAGGGAATAAAAGAGGGAAGAAAACAAAGATATTTGCCATATACATATATGTTTACTTATTTATATATATATTACATGTGCTTCCCTGGTGGCTCAGGGATAGAGAATCTGCCTACCAGTGCAGGAGATGCAGGTTTGATCCCTGGATAGGAAAGACCCCCCTGGAGAAGGNGTGTCCAAGAGCAACCAGAAACACTTCATAAAACAGCCCCAGGGTGTGGACCCCACACACCTTGCACAGCACTGCCTTCCCACCCCTGGCCTCCACACAGGGAACAGATGCTTGACTTGCCCGGTGCCACTCACAATAGACCCACCGCCCTGAGAGCTCCCTGCAGGGCTTGGCGCTCAGTCCCTGGAAGCTGTTCATTGCTTAGGCTGAAATTGGTCCCTCCAAAATCCAGCCCTTGGCTACCTGAAAACAGCAAAGTAACCAGGGATTCAGAGGGAATTACCCAGCCATTTCCCATGAAGAGGGCGGATGCCTGAGAATTGGATCCAGATGAGAGTATTTCATGTCTGCCAGAGCTAGGTGATGGCAGTTTGGAGGGTGTGGCGGTGTTTGTTAGGCAGGACTGAGGTGCCCGGTGACTTGTAATTAATGCCAACGGTTAGTCCCCCCTGGCTGCTTGCAGACAGAATTGCTATTTGATGTCAAATAAAAGGGAAAGGCAAGTCATGTGGCCCCGAAGTCAAGACCACACTTGTTCACAGGTGCCCTAGGTAAAGAGGGGATCCCAGGAGTCAGCCTGTGCTAAGGGCATGGTGTTGCAGTTCACAGCCTATTTTGCCACGAGTGGTAAGCCCTGGGCAAGTTATTCAACATCTGAGTCTCCATTCTCCAATTGCCTTCTCTGTATTAAATATATATATATATATATATATGTATATATATATATACACACACACACACACACATATTTCTTTCTTTTTGGCTGCGCTGGGTCTTTGTTGCTGCATGGGTTCCTCTCTAGTGGAGCTGGGGCTGCTCTCTAGTGGTGGTGGTGTGTGGTCTTAGTGCAGCGGGTTCTCTTGTTGTGGAGCACAGGCTTGATAGTTGTGGCACATGGGCTCAGCTGCTCTGTGGCCTGTGGAATCTTCCTGGGTCAGGGATCAAACCTGTGGCTCCTGCACTGGCGGGCGGGATTCTTTACCACTGAGCCACCAGGGAAGCCCCCATTTTCCCATTTGTGAAAAGGAGATTATATCTCGATGTGGGGATTAAATGATGGTGTCCTGGCTTAATAAACAATGGCCATTCTGATCACTAGATCCACACTGACATTTGAGGAGAGAGAATCCTTTCAGCTCTCAACAAGCTCTTGGGGAAAGACTCATTGGTTTAGAAGTAATACTCTGGAGGTTAAGGATGGGATTGGAAATTTGCTGATCTGGTGCTAAAGGGAGTATGGATGACCTCCAGTGAGCACCTCCAGGACAAGATGCTGCCACAGCGTTTGGACACATTCCCAACCATGTCATCTGATCTGCACAGGAACCAGTGAGAGCGTAAATGTGCAGGCTGAAGTGACTGTGCCAATTTCAGAGAGGTTAAGTAACCTGCCGGAGGACACACAGCTCAGAGGTCAGAGGCCTAAACCTATACTACAGCTGATCTCACCCCCTGGCCACAGCTGGTAGATCATGATGTCACTGAATGCTAAACCCTGCCTCTCACTATTCAGAGGTCGAAGGACCTTTCTACAAGGTCTGAATGTGCTCCTGACTTGACACATGGGAAACTGAACTCCGCAGAGGTCACGGAGCTGCCTGCTCAGTGCGCTTCCCACTGCTGCCCCTGTGCCAGCCTTCGTCCTTGTTGGTCACGTGAAGTTGGGGTGTAGGAGCCTGGCTGGGGGCAGAATGCTGCAGTCAGCCTGCAAGAGTACCAACCCAACCTGCGTCGTAGGACATAAGCTCTCTGTGGCTCAGTCTCCTCCACTGTTTGAGGCTCAGGGACTGCCCTGGTGGTCCAGTGGCTAAGACTGCGCTCTCAGTGCAGGGGGACCAGGTTCAATTCCTGGTGAGGGAACTGAATCCTACATGCGACCATTATGACCTGGCACAGCCAAATAAATAAATATTTTTCAAACAAAAGCCTATGGGTCAGGAGATTAAAGAACTAACGCATGTAAAAAACTTAGTATGGTACTTGGCACGTGGTGAGCGGTCTATAATGTCAGCTATTTATCATTATCATTATTCATAACATCGCGGCTACTCAAATACACTCTAGACACAGAAGCAGTGCTGGTGTGCCTAGGTGTATGTCCTGTGGTCTTCAACCACTTGAGCACATGACCTGTGGTCCAAAAAGAGTCACTGATTCTCACAAAATTGTGACCAGCACTGGGGGTTTATAACTCCGAGCTCAACAGTCTGTGTCCTTATGGAACATACAGACAATTGCCTGCGATTTCCGCTACCACACTTGCACCAGTATTTTACTTAACATTTAAATGCTTTATATGTTTTAAAATATATTGGTATCAGCATCTCCAGAGAAACAGAACCAGTAGGATGTAGATAGAAAGAGAGAGAGAGAGAGCCAGATTTAAGAAATTGGCTTATGTAACTGTGGAAACTGGCAAGACTGAAATTTGCAGCACCAGCCAGCAGCCTGGAAATTCCAGTAGGAGTTGATGTTGGTTGCAATCCTGAGTTTAAGGGCCATCTGGAGGCCCAATTCTCTCCTTTTCAAGAGACCTCATTTTTTCTCCAAGGCCTCCACTGACTGGATGAGGCCTTCTACATTATGAAGGGTAATCTGCTTTTCTGTATACTGATTTAAATGTTAATCATGTCAAAAAAAAACAAAGAAACACATTCACAGCAACATCAGGCTAGCGTGTGTGATCAAGGACTTGGTACGATAGCCTAGACATGTTGGCACATAAAATTAACCATTATAGATCATCACTCATCACCCATACAACTTCTTCAGTTCAGTACAGTACAGTTCAGTCATTCAGTCATGTCCAACTCCTTGCGACCCCATCAACCGCAGCATGTCAGGCCTCCCTGTCCATCACCAACTCCCGGAATTCACTCAAACTCATGTCCATCGAGTCGGTGATGCCATCCAGCCAGCTCATCCTCTGTAGTTCCCTTCTCCTCCTGCCCCCAATCCCTCCCAGCATCAGAGTCTTTTCCAATGAGTCAACTCTTCGCATGAGGTGGCCAAAGTACTGGAGCTTCAGCTTCAGCATCATTCCTTCCAAAGAACACCCAGGACTGATCTCCTTTAGAATGGACTGGTTGGATCTCCTTGCAGTCCAAGGGACTCTCAAGAGCCTTCTCCAACACCACAGTTCAAAAGCATCAATTCTTCAGCGCTCAGCTTTCTTCACAGTCCAACTCTCACATCCATACATGACCACTGGAAAAACCAGAGCCTTGACTAGACGGACCTTTGTTGGCAATGAAATGTCTCTGCTCTTTAATATGCTATCTAGGTTGGTCATAACTTTCCTTCCAAGGAGTGTCTTTTAATTTCATGGCTGCAGTCACCATCTTCAGTGATTTTGGAGCCCCCCAAAATAAAGTCTGACACTGTTTCCACTGTTTCTGCATCTATTTCCCATGAAGTGATGGGACCAGATGCCATGATCTTTGTTTTCTGAATATTGAGCTTTAAGCCAACTTTTTCACTCTCCTCTTTGACTTTCATCAAGAGGCTTTTTAGTACCTCTTCACTTTCTGCCACTTTCTGTCATCTGCGTATGTGAGGTTATTGATATTTCTCCCAGAAATCTTGATTCCAGGTTGTGCTTCCTCCAGCCCAGCGTTTATCATGATGTACTCTGCATATAAGTTAAATAAGCAGGGTGACAATATACAACTTCTTAAACCATACTTAATCTTCCAACAAAGACAACAACAAGGTCATACTTCTGTCCAACACAACACAACACAACACAACTACCTTACCTACAACTGAAAATGTATAACACTGTCCTCAAAGGAGGATGCAAAGTCCTTGGGGGATGATCACTTTTGTACTTGCTATCATGTAACTTAAATACTGTGATATTAACAATACATAAATACTACAATGTAAAGTCAATACATTCTATGTTATATGAGAAGGGAATAAAAGAGGGAAGAAAACAAAGATATTTGCCATATACATATATGTTTACTTATTTATATATATATTACATGTGCTTCCCTGGTGGCTCAGGGATAGAGAATCTGCCTACCAGTGCAGGAGATGCAGGTTTGATCCCTGGATAGGAAAGACCCCCCTGGAGAAGGAAATGGCAACCCACTCCAGTATTCTTGCCTGGGAAATTCCCATGGCCAGAGGAGCCTGGCAGGCTACAGTCCATGGGATCATGGACACAACTTAGTGACCAAGCAACAACAAATATGTTACATTATTTACATATCTATACATATTGCATATTTGTAAGAAACTAACGAAGTACTCATATCAGTAACAGTTGTCATTTCTGTTTCTGGAACCAGTCATATGGTCACAGCTGACGTTTATAAAGACCTTCTCCTCCTACCCACTCTATGTTCACTTTGCCCCCTGCACGTACCTCACTTGGTCATGGCTCTTGATCTGGTGACCCTAACCTTCATCTTTGAAGGGTCTGGGCCTTTATCCGTCCAGTCTCGATTGGGTTGTTATAGTAGTTTCCCACTGACTTCAATCTCAGGGCAGGATAAGTAATAAGGGATGCCCTAAGGGATCTCCTCTGTTAATAGGCTTTCTTAGCGCCATTGCAGTTTTACCCATAAGCCTGGAGTACTTGCTATGTTTTGCCACTAGCTCCAGTCAGCATGTCATCAATGTACTGGACCAGTGTGGTGTCCTGGAGAAGGAAAAGGCAGGCTAGGTCCCTGAAGACAAAATCGTGACGCAAGCCTGGAGAGTTGATAAGCTTGAGGCCTAGTCTCTCTTTAAAAGATCTCAAGCAGTACACTGATATTGAAGACTGCTGCTGCTGCTGCGTCGCTTCAGTCGTGTCCGACTCTGTGTGACCCCACAGACAGCAGCCCACCAGGCTCCCCGTCCCTGGGATTCTCCAGGCAAGAACCCTGGAGTGGGCTGCCATTTCCTTCTCCAATGCCGGAAAGTGAAAAGTGAAAGAAACGTCGGTTGTGTCCGACTCTTAGCGACCGCATGAACTGCAGCCTACCAGGCTCCTCCATCCATGGGATTTTCCAGGCAAGAGTACTGGATATTGAAGACATATCAAAGGAAAACTTGATCCTTGACCCTCTCCTTCCCTTGGGAAGCTGACTGGACTCAGATCCAGTGGCTCTTATTCCTAGCTCTGTGGAGAACCTTGTGACTTCCCTTCCTATCAGCCTAATGGGCTCATAAATAATAGTGTTCCTCTTTAGATTCATTGTGAGTGATGAAAGATTTAAAAAAAAACCACATTAACTGCTGTGACACACACAAAATGCTGTCAAATAGTAATATTCAAAGGGAAACAAAAAATNGGAAGCTGACTGGACTCAGATCCAGTGGCTCTTATTCCTAGCTCTGTGGAGAACCTTGTGACTTCCCTTCCCATCAGCCTAATGGGCTCATAAATAATAGTGTTCCTCTTTAGATTCATTGTGAGTGATGAAAGATTAAAAAAAAAACAGATTAACTGCTGTGACACACACAAAATGCTGTCAAATAGTAATATTCAAAGGGAAACAAAAAATGATATGTAAGGCTAGGTCTGAATATCACTTAAAAGAAAAAAAATCCCTCCTCTGGATGCATCCCACTTTCTGAACATCTTTTCTGGAGTGAGGTGGGCTGGCTAGGCTGTGTAGATACTCAAAGGACCCAGGCAAACGTGCACATATATCCCTTCAAACTAGAGAGTGGAGGCAGGATGGAAGCAGAGGCCATTTCCGTTTATACCCAAAGGAGGCTCCCCGAGCGCAGTGTCTGCCTTGAACTGAGACAGAAAAATAGGGCCAAAGGCCTTCTGAGCACTGGGGGAGGAAATGTTAGGGTTTTTCCACCGCCTCCTTTCAGCAGGGACGTGAGCACAGGCTGGGGTTGCACACGGGCTCCGGAAAGGACGAACTTGAGAACCTGAGTACAAAGGAACGGGCGACGAGGGGTATTAGAGGGGACAGGATGGGGTGGCGAAGACGGATGATTGGGTTCTTGGAAGATCCTGAAACAAAGGTGGCATCCTACCTTGGGAAAATTGGGAAGGGGCGGGCAGAGAAGCTGGGACACCGAGAGCAACCCGGCAACTTCCCTCCGCGAGTTCTCGTGCCAAAGGGGGAGGTCCGAGTACTGCGCACGGACCGAAGTCTTGCTCGCTGAACCTGCGCTCGGCGGGCGCCGCCAGGTGCGCTCAGCCCAGCGGGGAGGAGCGGAGCGGACCGCGTGGACCCACCGAGCGGGGCGGGCTGAGTGCAAGGCCGGGGCGGGGCCTCTGCGCCCGGGCCACCTCCTCTGGGTATAAACTGAACCGCGCTTTCTTGGATTCCAACACGTCTCCAACCGGCCCAAGTACCTCTTCTTTGCCACTTACTTTGGACGGCCTCACCTCGTCCCCGAATGGACCCCAACTGCTCCTGCTCCCGTGGTAAGGGATCCCTGGCTCTGGGACTTCGGATGTCCCCTCCCCAGTATCAAGAAGCGTCCCTGGGTTTAGAAGAGGGAGTATTTGGGGTGAGCTTCTGTAGTTAACCCAGCATGTGCTTTCTCCCCAAACTAGCGACTTCATCTTCCCTTAGAGCGTTCCCTTCCTCTTAGTCTTCCGCTTCAGAGGCAAGAGGTCTGAGGCTTAAGGCTGCCCAGTCCCACATCATCCAGGTGTCTCGGGGCCTCTGGGTCGGCTCCAGTGCTCTGTCCAGGCCTCCGTATTGCCTAGGCTGGCTGGGGAGGAGATATTGCCTCTTATGGGCTCGGACAGAAGGTCCGGGCCATCAGACCCAGGCTTCCTGAATGGGCACTGGAGCCTGGGCTCATCCTTGGGGGTAAATACAAGACAGTACCCTTTGCACCGAAGGGCAGAGAAGCGCGGTGGCGAGGGGTTGGGGTGGGTCGGGGGGTGCTGAGATAAGCCTTCTGTCTGTTCTGTGCTGGATGGGAGCTTCCAGGGCTGGTCCTGACCCAGGAGGAGGGGGAGGGCCCTGCTGATGTCTGCAGTGACTCCTCCTCCCCCCTGCTCATCACTGGCTTTTCCCTTCCTGGCAGGCAGCTCCTGCAGCTGCGCTGGTTCCTGCACCTGCAAGGCCTGCAGATGTCCCTCCTGCAAGAAGAGTGAGTGTGGGCCTTCCTCTGGGAACTTGGGGTCTGGGCTGAGGAGGGACCCAGAGCTCAGCAGGACACTGACCACACTTCCCTACATGTCCTGTGCCCNCGGGGGGTGCTGAGATAAGCCTTCTGTCTGTTCTGTGCTGGATGGGAGCTTCCAGGGCTGGTCCTGACCCAGGAGGAGGGGGAGGGCCCTGCTGATGTCTGCAGTGACTCCTCCTCCCCCCTGCTCATCACTGGCTTTTCCCTTCCTGGCAGGCAGCTCCTGCAGCTGCGCTGGTTCCTGCACCTGCAAGGCCTGCAGATGTCCCTCCTGCAAGAAGAGTGAGTGCGGGGCCTCCTCTGGGAACCCAGGGAGGGGATGGGTGGGGAGTGCTGTAGCTAGGGGGAGGGAGGGAACCCAGAGTGGTTCTGAGTGCATGGTTCTGGGGGGCTGGCCCTCTTTTGCCACTGGGCACCCACCTGTCACTGCTGCTTCTAACTTTCTGCCCTGTCCTGGGCTTAGATGGAGCCAGGCAGCCATTTCCTAGTAGAACTCATGCCAAAGGTCCTCCAAGCTGTCTTAGGGATGCTTTTCTGCACTCAGGGTCCTCTAGGTCTGAGGGTTTTGCCACAGGGTTGCTGTTGGGCAGAGAGGTGCCTGGGAAATGCATCGCTGACACCTGCTTTCCCCCATCTCTCCACAGGCTGCTGCTCCTGCTGCCCTGTGGGCTGTGCCAAGTGTGCCCAGGGCTGCATCTGCAAAGGAGCCTCGGACAAGTGCAGCTGTTGTGCCTGATGTGGGGTAGAGCCTGCTCCCAGGTGTCAATGGAGGAACGTGGGCCAACCTTCATTTTTATACAACTCTGACTTGATCTCTACATTCCCTTTCTTAGGAAATATGTGAATGGTAATAAAGGTTGTTGACACTATTCTGATTCAGTTTTCTTTTCTGTACATTCAGAATAAGGGCTTTTGTGCTATCCAGGGCTGGTGCAAGAGACTGGATGAGAACTGTAGAGACATGGCTACTAGAACAAAGTGTTAGGCCCCAGTAAACTAAGTGTGCTGAGCAGATTCAGGATCTCCTCCATTCTCATGTCAAAGGTTGGTGGCTTCATTTTCCATCCTCTGATTGCCCTGAATAACTTCAGTTCCACATAGATTTTAGGCTTGATAGACTCTAAAGAAGTTGGACTCACACCCCTAGTTACCTAAATCCCTACCTGGGGCTCTCAAACAACCTGCACTGAAAGACTAGTGTGAATTTTCTGGCTGTGGTTTCTATTTTCTATCTTCACAAACCTAAATGTTGGCAAAATAAAATTAAGTGAATTACTAATAAAAATTTACAAAAATACAAACTACAAAATCCAATTATTGATTCAACAAATTTGAATAAATACATGGGGAACAGTAATACAAGAAAAATTTAAAAAGTAAAAACCACATGTTTGTTCACCCAATACTAACACAATATTGTAAATCAACTATAGTTCAGTTTAAAAAAGAAACCACACATTTGTTCATCAGAGGTGTATGCTGAACACTGAAAATGCTGGGCCCCACTGTGTGGACCAGCTATACCTGGAGTAGCGCCCCCCCCTCCACATCCCCACAGGGACCATCCATCTCACCTGGCCCAGTGCCAGTGACGGGACACTGCTACCCTTGAGAGCTCCCTGCGTAGAGTTGGCTGCAAGTCTTTGGAAGTTCCTTTAGGTCAGGCTGAACCCTGCTTTCAAAATCCAGCCCTTGGCTACTTGAAAGCAGCAAAGTGGCTAGGAATTAGGAGGTAATGCCCAGCCATTTCCCAGCAAGAGGGAGGATTCCTGGAAACTGGCTCCTGATGAGGGGCTTCATGTCTGCCTGCGCACATTCTGCCCAGCACCACACTCTACAGTTACGAAACTGAAGCTGTGTGTAGTTGGAAGGGGAGAGGTGCTGGGTGACTTGTAAACGATGGTCATGGCTCGTCCCCCCGGACAACATTTGGAGTGATTTGCTATTTGATAAAGAGACAGACAAGTCACATGGTCCAAGTGTCAGGACCACACTCACCCACAGGTATCCTGTGTGAAGAGGGGATTTCTAGACCCAGTGTGCTGGTTCATTTAGGCAGTGGCACTTCCTGCCACATATCCTGAATGAAAGCGACATCAGTCATATGTGACCCTTAGCGACCCCATGGACTGCAGCCCACCAGGCTCCTCCATCCATGGGATTTTCCAGGCAAGAGTACTGGAGTGGGGTGCCATTTCCTTCTCCAGGGGATCTTCCTGACACAGGATTGAACCTGGGTCTCCTGCATTGCAGAAAGACACTTTACTGTCTGAGCCACCAGGGAGGCCCCCTATGATGAATGAGTCTCTCAAATCCATATCTTGAATGAGTCTATCAAATCCTCTAAGTCTCCATTTACTATTAAAAAGAGGTTGTTTCTCTACATGGTATTAAGTAAGAGTGGCCTAGCTCCTCACTGCTGCTGCTGCTGCTAAGTTGCTTCAGTTGTGTCCGACTTTGTGCGACCCCATAGACGGCAGCCCACCAGGCTCCCCCGTCCCTGGGATTCTCCAGGCAAGAACACTGGAGTGGGTTGCCATTTCCTTCTCCAATGC
>SJYA01002395.1:431301-490432 GCA_006410615.1 Neotragus moschatus | reverse complement strand
TGGGCCTTCCCTGAGGAGTAAATCAGGAGGGGACCTACTTTCCTGGGACCAGAAGAGAGGAGCTGGGGCTTCTCTATCCGCCTGAGTGGACTGGGAGCTCCAGCGCTGGTCCTGACTCAGGAAGATGGGGAGGGGCTCTGCTGACGGCTGCGATGGCTCCCCCCCGCCCCGCTGCTCACCGCTAGCCTTTCCCTTCCTGGCAGGCGGCTCCTGCAGCTGTGCTGGCTCCTGCACCTGCAAGGCCTGCAGATGTCCCTCCTGCAAGAAGAGTGAGTGTGGGCCTTCCTCTGGGAACTTGGGGTCTGGGCTGAGGAGGGACCCAGAGCTCAGCAGGACACTGACCACACTTCCCTACATGTCCTGTGCCCACCCCCCACCCCCAGCACTGAAACAGATTGAGACCCATACAAGCCATAGAGATTGTTCAGTCCCAACCTCTCATTCTCGAAAGGTAAACTGGTAAACCGAGCCCACAGAAGTCACATAATAGTGTCAAGAATGGATTGGGGACTAGAATCCAGATCTCCTTTCTCTGATGCCACTTTGTGAACCCTCCAGAGTCCTGAGTACTTGATACTGAACTTGGTGGCCATGTGTAGCTTCTCTGAACCATGTCCTTTGCTGCAGATGCAGCCCAGAGCATTCCTGGTCTTCCTGGGACCAGCTCGTAACTAGTCTGCCTCCTCTCTGACCCTGAAGACTTTCTCACTTCATTGGATGCTTCTGGGGGTGGCTTTCCCTTGGTCCCGAGGCCCTGTCACTATCTCTCCAAGGTGCTCTGACTATTCTGTACTCACATGGGATGGGCAACCTTTTTCTTTTGTCACAGAGCAAATATCTTAAGACAGCTCTCTACCCTGAAGTCAGAGTCCTCTAGGCCTGGAGGAAGAGCCTGTGGCAGGTCTGCTGTGGGGAAAGGTGTTTTCGTGTAATATTATCTCTGACTTTCACTCTCTCCTTTCTTCCCCAGGCTGCTGCTCCTGCTGCCCTGTGGGCTGTGCCAAGTGTGCCCAGGGCTGTGTCTGCAAAGGGGCCTCAGACAAGTGTAGCTGCTGCGCCTGAGGTTGAGGAGAGCCTGCCCTAGTTGTCAATAAAGCAACCATGACAAATTTATATATTTTCATACAACTTGACCTGGTGCTAATTTCCTTTTTCTATGAGACATGTGATTTCTAGTAAAGTTGTTGACTTTATTCTGGCTCTGTCTTCCTTTGTTTGTCTTGGACAAAGAGACTTCATGCCTACGAGGACTGGAGGTGGAGGTGGGGGTGGGGAATGGACCAGAAGTGCAGAGATCTGGGCTCTGGACCAAATATTAGCCCCTAACATACTGAGGGTCTTAGCAGATCAGGCTACCTCTCAGAGCTTTGGTTTCTCAGTTCAAAAGGAAAACGTTGTCCAAATGACACAATGACATCGGGCAGGTACTGGTTCCCCTCTATTCTCATTGCGAGAACTGATGGCTCAGAAACTTCAGTTTTTATTAAATTCTGTGGGGTTGTGTGACCACCTCAGTCCTCGGTGATGTGAATTTTCAAAAGTGCTCGCAGGGGGTGGATGCTATTTAACACTCCTCTGGTTTGATTTCCATGTTTTAGCTAGCTTCTAAAACACGAAAATGACCTGTTTTTATTTTCTACCACACTTTTATTCTGAAAAATAAAAAATGAATTACTAAAAAGTTGTTAAAATCTACAGTATGTAAAACCTACTTTGGATTCAACACATAATAAGCAACATTAATATATGAGGTTGATAACTTTTAAAAGATTGTGGTATTTATATGTTCATTAAAGACATTCATGAGCCCTAGAAACACTTTACAAATGCCCCACTGTGTGAGCAAACACACCTGAGATGCTGGGCTTGGCATCCCAGAAGGAATATCAGTCTTGGCTTGGCCAGTTCCAGTGACAAGACACCTGTTTTTCCTGAGAGCTCCCTGTGCTGACCTGGCTCTGAATCTTTGAAAATCCTCCCTAAGTCAGGCTGAAATCCACCCTTCCTTGAAATTTCGCCCTTTGCTACTGGAAACCCACAAACTAACTTAAATTTGGAGGGAATTTCCCATCTTTTTCCCAGCAAAAGCGAGTGTACCTGATACTTGGTACCAGATAGACTTCATGTCTTCCTAGGCACATGATGGCTCTTCTGCAGTCTGAAGGGCCCCGTGGTGTTTATCAGGGAGCAATGTGTGCTGCCATGCGTGCGTGCTAAGTCACTTCAGTCCTGTCTGACTCTGCCATCCGATGGACTAGCCTGCCAGCCTCCCATTTGCTGAGTGAATGATATCCATTCCAGGTGTCCCACCCCCTGGCGGTCGCTGAAGGGAATTACTATTTGATGTTCGAGAGAAAGGGGAGTCTTGCGATTCGGAACTCAGGATGTAAATTGCCTACATATGCCCAGTGTGAAGAGCCAGCCTGTGCTGAGTGCATGGGTATGGGGGGTGGGGGGGTCAGGCAACCTTGCTAACAGTCACTTTGCCACTTCCTGAAGGAGGCAAGTTGCTGATACTCTGGGATTCCATTTCCTCCTTCCTATAAAAAAGATAAAAGCACTTCCCTGGTGGTTCAGGGGTAAAGAATCCAGATGCCAATGCAGAAGACACAGGTTGGATCATTGGTCTAGGAAGATCCCACATGCCACGGCGCATCTAAACATCCTGATCAGTTGTGTGCCACAACTGATGAGCCTGCGCGCTAGAGCCTGTACTCCCCAATGAGGAGCCACCGCAATGAGAAGTCCACGAACTGCAACTAGAGAAAGCCCGAGCAGAGCAAGGAAGACTCAGCACAGCCAGATATAAATAAATAATTAATTTAAAAGATGCTATTTCAATGTGGGGGAATAAGCGAGACAGTGGCTTGGTTCCAAGCACAGGCTTCGCGAATGGTGTCCATTATGATCTCTGTATCCACACTGACATTAACCCAGTTCCCAATAAGCGCCTGGAGGAAGGCTCATTGGTTTGCAACCATGCTCAGGGTGATGGATAAGAACCTTGCTTATCCAGTGCCCACAGGGCCTGTGCGTGTCCTGCAGTAAGCCCCACAGTCACTGTGCCACCATTTGAGCAAACTCAGTGAACCTGCAAGGTCTGGAGTGACTGCTAGTTACAAGGAGGTAAAAGAACTTGCCTAAAGTCACACAGTCCACAGTCAGAAGACTGAACCTAAACTACTGTCTCACCTTCTGGCCTGGCCGTGCTGTGTTGCTGCTGAGAGGCAGCACTGGATGCTGGCCTCTCCTTATTCAGGGCTGCAACGGTGCTCAGAGACAGTCCAGTCATGCTCCTGGCTGGAGAGATGGGAGGATGAAGCCAGAGAGCTCACCGAGGGTGCAGACGTTCTGACTGCCACCTCCGTGCTTCCCCCCGGTGTTCAGCGTCCTCGCCTGTCCTGGGATGGCATGCTGCCTGGTGCGGGTGAGGAGAGGAGGCTGCAGTCAGCCTGCAAGAGGCCAGTCCAACCTGTGTCACTCAGTGTCATGTGACCACTCTGGGCCTCGGTCTCCTCTGCTCTGAAGGGCAAAGTAATAGTGTCTGGCTCTCAGGATGAAAGAATGTAATACATGGGCAGACTGTCAAAATATGTTTGGCACTTAGTGAGTATCTACAATATCAGCTATTTATTTATTATTAGTAGTAGTATAAGAACCATTTTTCTCCTACCAGAGAATCAAGCAAGGACAGGAGGCTTAGCTCTGGGTTCTATGTCGTCCTCATCAACCCTGTGAGCATGTGACCAGTTCCCCTGAGAGGGTTACCCTCCATTCAGGAAAATAGGCATTGACTCTAGAGATAGAAGGCCAAGAACAAGGCAGTGTGAGTCCTCCTAACAGATACAGAAGGAGCCTGCCCTTTCTGCTGTCATCTGCCGCAGGATATCCTTACCATTTTCTTTTCAATGATTCATATTTTCTTGGGTATATCATATGAAATGGAGTTACATGCAAATTTCATTATATGAAAAATGACCACTACTGAAAAGGAGAGTAAGGTCATAGCCAGAAAATCATATATACATTCCTTTCCTTTCTCATGTATCACTCCCAGGATTGAGCCTTACACAGTGAGAAGTGCTGAGCACAGTTCTGGCTCAAAGGGAGGCTTTCTCACTGACTTTCTCTTTCAATTGGGAAGTGACACAAAACCAGAAGGGAATAATTCCCCAGCACTGTGAGCCTGCCTGAGTAGCCTCCTTGTAGTGTGTGCGGTTTTGCCTTTGAGAAAGGCTGTTGTAACTAGTATTTCCCTTTGGGGTTCCTGTGAGAATTCAAATAGCAAAAGTAATTAACAAGGCTTGGCACAGTCTCCAAGGTGTGTAATTGTCAGGAAACTGTCAGCAATACTGACAGGGTAATACCCACTGGTCTTTCCTACTGAATGCCAGGTCTGCCTGTCTCCCTGGAGGACATCCTATGATTAGGGAACCTGCATCCTGGAGTGCAGAGGCCCCGTTACAGTTGAGGGAAGCTGCTGGAAAACTGAGGCGCCTGGAGAAACGCGCCATTGTCTCTTCAGGAAAGGAAAACGGAACTGAGGACCAGAGGCCTAAGGAAATGTGGGTCGCGGGGCTGTTACAGGAGACGTTATAGGAAAACTGCAGAGAAAAGACCGTGGTGGGGACCGAGGCAGACCATGCCTGGGGACCCCGGGGAAGGGGAAATGGTGGCGAGGGTCACCTCCACCCTGGGTCTGGGGCACCACTCCCTGACCTCAGCCAAGCGGGACACCAGCAAGCAGGAGGCGGGGGTGGTTCACTGGCAAGGGCGACCGGAGGCGCGGGTCTGTGGCGGGGAAGCCGCGAGGACACAGGAGCCCTGTTCCTAGAAGCCCGGGAGCAGGTGGCTGCTCACGTGGCGAACACAGGGACGGGCGGCTGGGGAGGCTGGGACACCGCTTACCGCTAGGCACAGGGCCCCTTGGCTCCAGTCGGCACCCAAGTGGAGCCGTGAGCTCGGCCGGGTGCTGCGGGTGGGGCGGGCGCTGGCCGCGGGGCCTCTGCGGCAGGCCCTTTCCCTCCGAATGCGGGACTGGCTCTGGGCTCCAAGGCCTCCCACCAGACCAGTGGGTCTGCTTCACCACTGCTTTGGACCTTGGACCTCGCCTGTCCTCCTGATGGACCCCAAGTGCTCCTGCCCCATTGGTGAGGGACCCCTGGATTTGAGCCCTACTGATGCCTGCTTCCCAGTAACTGGACGGAGGGTCCCTAGGGTTGCAGAAGGAAGTGTGTGGAGTTTGATCACAGGGGGGACCCCTGTCACTTACTGGTCTAGGAATGTCTTCCCAGCCAGGTTCCTGAGAGTATTTCAGGCGCCCTTGGCCTCTATTCTAAATCTGAGGGCACCGAGGCACCACACTGTCCTTCTTCCCCTCACCCAGGGGTTCAGGGGACAGCAAGACCAGGACTTGGTTCTACGTGAAAGGCTTGGAGCTACCAGGCTTTGATGGTCAGAGGGGATATGGTCCCTCTTGGGGTTTAGGACATAGACTTGGCCCGAAGCCCCGGTCAACCTGGGCTGGGTCTGGGGCCTCAGATCTTCCCTGGGAAGGGTATCTTCTTTCCTAGGACCCGATGAGGGGAGCTGGGGCTTCTCCACCTGCCTGAATGGGGGGGAGCTCTCCCAGGGCTGGTCCTGACCCAGGAGGAGGGGGAGGGCCCTGCTGATGGCTGCGTGGCTCCTCCTCCCCCCTGCTCACTGCTGGCCTTTCCTGTCTGGCGCCTCCTGCCGCTACACTGGCTCTTGCTCCTGCCAGGCCTGCAGATGACCCTCCTGCAAGATGAGAAGAGTGCAGGGCCTCCTCTGGAAACTTGAGGGCTGATCTGAGTCCTAGGAGGGACCCAGAGCCCAGCAGGCGAGAGCAGGACACTGACCGCACTTCCTGGCACCCGCCTCACCAGGAACTGATCCTGAATCACCTGGAATCACCTCAGAGATGACTGAGCATCAAGCTCTCACTAGGGAACGTGGGGACGGAGGCCCGGACGGTCCCAACCAGACAAACTCCAGCCCTTCACTACGCCTAGCTCTCCTTCCTCCCGATTCAGGTTTCTGAATCCTCTCATGGACTGAAGCACCTTAGGGACATGAGCTAGTGACCATGTGCGGCTTCTCTGACCTGGTTCTGCCCTTTCCTGTAAGCAGCCCAGACCATCCCTATTCCCACTGGGAGGTGCTCTGTGAAAGTCACAGCCTCCACCTTGACCTGGAGGATGTTCTTTCTTAAATGATGGCTCTGGGAGCTGGCTTTCTCTTGTCCCCAGAGGCCCTGGCCACTGTCTCTCTGAGGCCCTGTGCCCTGTCCTGGGCAAACATGGGGCAGGAAAGCTTAACCTGGTAACTGACAGCAACGATGTCAGGACAGCAGACTCCATGAAACTCAGGGTCTGGGCGTCAGGGCAGCTTCTGTCGGGCCTGCTGGTGGGAAGGGTGTTGCTGGATAATGTGTGCTCTGACGACACCTTGCCGTTGCCTCCCCAGGCTGCTGCTCCTGCAGACCTATGGGTTGTGCCAAATGTGCCACGGCTGTCTGCAAAGGGGCCTCGGACAAGTGCAGCTGCTGCGCCTGACGCAGGGGAGGCCCTGCCACAGGTGTCCAGAGAGCAACCAGGCAAACCTGCAGTTTATGCTTTTTCATACAACCTGACTCCATGCCACATTCCTGCTTCTATGAAATTCCTGAGTGGAAATAAAAGTTGTTGATTTTATTCTGGCCGTCCATGAGGACTGGGGTGATGAACTGGAGTGGAAGCCCAGAGACCTGGGTTCTGGACCAGATAGTAGTCCCCTCACACCCCTATTCATTGTGGTCACCTCTCATATCTTCAGCTTCTCAGCTCAAAATGAAAGCATCGTCCAGATGATTAGGACATCAGACAATGGCAGGATTCACTCTATTGGTGTTAAGGGTATGGTCTGCAGAGAACATTTTCCATCTCTGGGAATCCCTGCAAACTCAGTTTTGGTGAGAGCCTGGAAAACTACTTGGAGGGGATGAAATCTAGTACTCCTCTTGCTTGACATCTACACAGGGCTGGCTTCTAAAACACCATGGGAAAAAAAAATCTATTTTTTTACACCTCAGTTTTAAACTTTGGTCAATAAAAGGATTTCTAAAACATTTTTTGAAACAAAATATATCAAATCCATTTTCCCTTCAACAGATACATTCACCTAAATATGTGAAGAACAAATTACTAGCATTAGAAATATTTATAAGCTGCACTTATATTCACTGAAGGTGTGTACCTGTTCTGGATACACTTCACCAAAGCCCCACTGTGTGGACCACACCTGCCTGGAGGGGCTCTCCTCCCCTCCTCCTCACAGGGAACATCGGTTTTGGCTTTCCCAGTGCTGCTGACAGGACCCCTGACAGGTCCTTGCAGTGGCCTGACTCTGAATATTTGCAAATTCCTCCTTAGGTCAGGCTGAAAGCTGCCCTTCCCTCAAAGGTAGAGGAAATCCACATACTGTCTTGAATTTGAAGGGAGTTTTCTAACCATTGTCAGGGAAGGGTGAGTGTATCTGAGACTTGGTTCCAAAGGAAGGATTTCATGTTTTCTGCTTGCTGTTGTCTATTCAGCGGTAGGAGAGCCTGGTGGTGTTTACCAAGGAGCAGGGTGAGATTAGCAACAGCAGATTGCTAAATGAATGCAATCGATTCCAGGTGTTCTGCCTCCTAGTGTTAGTTGGAGGGAATTGCTATTTGATGTTCAATCCAAGAGAAAGGGATTCTGCAGTGGCTGAGTGGTAGAGAACCTGCCTGTCAATGCAGGAGACATGTGTTCGATCCCTGGGTAGGGAAGGTCCCCTGGAGAATGAAATGACAACCCACTCCAGTAGTCATGCCTGGAGAACTCCATGGACAGAGAAGCCTGACCGTTTACAGTCCATGAAGTTGAGAAGAGTCAGACACGACTTAGTGACATAAGAATAATAACAAGTACTACCTGTTACCAGCGTTTCTCATGGGTCCCTTACCGGGGTCCAGGGAGAAGGGCCTGCAATGAGTGTAAACTCCCCTATGGGTCCGTGCTCCTGAGGACTGTATACTCCCATACTCGCCCACCGTCGGCCTTTAGCAGTTGATTCACATTTTAGACTCATTCTACTCACATGTGCATTGACTCCCTCTTCCACCTGTTGGCAGTCAGCCAGCATTTGCATGTCAGTCTTCCCTGAGACTTCAGGGTAATTTTTTGCCTTGCAGCCATTCTGAAACAGTCAGAAAAGGTCATGATTTTAAGGATAAAATAATTTTTGTGTGTTAAGGTGGGAGTGGCATTTCTTAGAGATTTCTACAGCCCAGGAGAAGCCAGAAGTCACTCCAGGGAATCTGAAAGAGACAGTTTTCAGGTGACACTTCAGGCACTCACACTCCAAAGTGGTCACTGCTTGGCCCTGACGTGGTCCAGGCCGCAGAGAGGGTTCATATGAGTTGCTGGAAGAGATGGCCCCAGGGAGGGGCCTGGACGGATAACCCGTACGCTGGAGAAAGCAGTGTAGACCTGCGGGAGGGCCAGGAAGGGCCAGGCAGCCTTGCCGCGTGTCGCCGTGCCCCGTCCCCCTCTTTCCCACTCCAGGACAGCCTCGGTCTCTGCCGCCTCCGTCTCTACAGGCAGCTCCGCAGGGAGGAGGGGGACACGGCACTCTGGTCCCCACGTCCTCTCACTGGAGCTGTGGGTGGCCCAGAGGCATGGAGCGGAGCAGCGGCCCCTCAGCACCTCCCGGGGCCCAGCCCGCCCCACTCTGCACGTCCAGACGTCAAGGCAGAACGGCCAGAGCTCCTTCCTGCCGATGGTGCCCACTGTCTTCATCCTTCTCTCACTGAGGAGGATGATTTACCCCAGCCCAAGACAAAGACATGACTTGGTCTCCAAAAGAACATTTATTTCCAAATTGAGGCCACAGAAACAGAAACTCCCCCTCCCTGACCTCTGCCACTCCCATCGGATAATTCTTCAGACTCCATAAAAACACGCCTCTTTGGCCCATAAACACTTCTAGAGAAGCCTCTGTCTGGGGGCCCGGTTGAGCCTCCCGTTCACAGCTCAACATGTTTTAAGTGTGGTGCCTTCTTTGCTGCCTCCCCAGACAGAAGCTCGTTCCAGAAAGCCACTTCCTTGTCTTTCAGCTTCTCAGCTGCCTGAGTGTTGACATCAATCTGAAGGTACCCTTCTTTATGATCATATACCGGCCAATGCGGAAGCCCCTCCCCATTGGGGTTCCTGAAACAGAGTCAAATAGAAATTCACCTAAGCAACAGTGTGGTCCCAACACCCCTCTGAGATGGTCATCGATCCCATGGCTTCATTTTTGCCAAAGGCTCTTATGTCTCCAGAGACAGGAGACTGACCATATCTTGGGCAGCCAGTCCATCACAGGGAGCTCTCATGTCAGAGGTCACTCGGTGGGGTGTTTGACCATCACACGTTGGAAGCTCCCCCAACCCTGTCCCTTGTCCCTTCCAAACCCTGCTCCGTCTCTGCTAGCAGCTCACCCATTCCAAGCAAAGTTAGCCCAGTATTTCATCACCATCTTGCTGAGATTGGTTTCCTCTTCTGAGGCATCATCTGTGAGGAGGAGACAAAGCCATTGCTACTCAAAGTGTGGTTCGTGGGCAACAGCAGCCTTGAGAACTTGTTAGAAATTCAGAAATGGGGCCCTTACTCCAGACCTACTGAGTCAAAACCTGCATTGTAAGAAGATCCTGAGTTATTCAAGCACACGTTAAGCTTGGCTGTCACCTGCTGACACTGGACTCAGTGCAAGCCACTCAGTCGTTCGGATTCTTTGTGACCCCCATGGACTGTACCCCGCCAGGCTCCTCTGTCCTTGGAATTTTCCAGGCAAGAATACTGGTGGGGGTTGCCATTCCCTTCTCCAGGGGATCTTCCCAACCCAGGGATCGAACCCTGGTCTTCCACGTTCCAGGTGGATTCTTTACCATCTGAGCCACCAGGCTCAGTGAAGGGCTGCAGTCGATCCATAAGCTGACTGCCTTGCCTTCTGTGCCCACCCGATTGCCCTTCCCCCTTCATTGTTTCAGGCACACACCCCAGGGTTGTTGCTAGGCTAACCCCACCTCCCAGGATGCTCTCCTTTCGGTCTTTTCTCAGTTTCCTTCACCCACACACATTTTCACAGAATTTGAAAAATAACCAAGCTGCAAGATCCCACATAATCATCCATCGCATCCAGAGGCACAGCCCTGGGGCGCGTCACACACAAGCTGTCTATAGCTGCTGATGGGGATGACATTAAAGGCCTTCAGGACATTTGTGAGAGGTATTCTTTAAAACACTGTATTTTAAATATATTTAATTTAAAAAGATATGAGCTTTAAATGGATGGTTACTTCTACAGACACATTAGTCCTTGTTCGAGGTTAACAGCAGCTCTGACCTTACTGTCATTCACATTCTCATATGTTCTTATAAGTGTGGACTGAGTGGTGGCCTTCTACCCCTGAGCAGGGCCTTGCAGGCGACCCAACTCCCATCTTGCCGATGCCCAGAAATGGATCTTAGAGTGACCATGGGTGAAGGCCCAAGGATATGCATTCTCCATCATGTACATTAGAGCAAAAATAAGGTTGGGAGCCTTTGTCCTTCAATGCTGCTTTGGTGAAAGTAAGACCTGGAGAGAAGGAGGAACTGTCCAAGGTCACCAAATCAAAACTTGAACCCCGATCTTCTAACTCGAAGCTTATAGTCATCAAAGGGCCATCACCTTTCAGAAATGGAGCCCCGAAGACAGAGAAGAGCTCATCCCCATGGTCTCCTATCACCATCTTTGGCTTCAGCTCTGCTAAGAATCTTGGGCGATAATGAAACTCATACACGTAGGTTGGGGCTCCAGCATCTGTAAGACATGGATTCATACACAGTTCATTTCAGCAGACGCACACCTGCATGGTATCGAGGTCTTGAGAGGGCATGAGCAATGGGGAAATTTGGGGAGCACCTGGTCCTGGGTGAACAACAACAATAGTATTAGCAGCTGCCCACTGTGAGAACCAACTGTGTGCCAGACACTGTGTGTCCCTGCAGGAAGCCCCTGGTTATTAGCACAGGAGAGAAAGAGTTTGGGAAAAATTCTATGACTTAAGGGTGTATTAGTGGTGGAGGTAGAACTAGATGGAACCAGGTATTTATTGAATGAATGAATAAATGTTGAAACTGAGGAAATTGATTCAAAGTAACTATCATTATAGAGCATCAGGTCAATACATGTAAACGTCTTTGCCTACCCATGCACTGACACACTAGAACGTCTAGATACATCCAGTTTGCTGCTGCTGCTGCTAAGTCGCTTCAGTCGTGTCCGACTCTGTGCAACCCCAGAGACGGCAGCCCACGAGGCTCCTCTGCCCCTGGGATTCTCCAGGCAAGAATACTGGAGTGGGTTGCCATTTCCTTCTCACAGTTGATGTACACAGAAATACCACTGCATTTCATTGATATGTGCGTGCTAAGGCGTTTCAGTCTCGTCTGAGTCTTTGCCACTCTATGGACTATAGCCTGCCAGGCTTCTCTGTCCATGGGATTCTCTAGGCAGTAATACTGGAGTGGGTTGCCATGCCCTTCTCCAGGGGATCTTCCCGACCCGGGGCTCAAACCAGCATCTCTTATGTCTCTTGATTCTCTACCACTAGTGCCAGCTGGGAGGCCCACACTTCTTTGAGAGCGGGTTACTTTTCATTCCTGTGGAGAATACGGGCAGCACAACGGGTGCCTTCGATTCTGCCTATTTGTGAGCGTTTCCAGTGTTTCTTTTACCTACTAAGAGTAGAGCAAATTCAAGTTGCTAGGCTGAAAGTGCAGATATTGAAATATAAACCTATGCAGAAGAGGCCAGTTTACTCCCCGTGTCCCGGGAAACCTCAACCCAGTATTTCCTTCGCGTCTGTCCTCTCACAGGTCTTGCTCCCTGCCTGGCTCGGGGAGTGTGCAGCAGTGGCAGAAAGGCTGAGGAAGGGGACAGTCTCTCTCTCCTGGCCTCTCTCCTTGCCTCCCCCTCCCCTCTCTCCACCCCCTCTCGAAGCCCCAAGAAGATGGTACTTTTTCTGCTGATGCTTCAGCCCAGAAGCCCACCTTGCTCCTTCAGGGCTAACTCATGGGTCCCCACCTGGGGAGCTCTGTGCTTTGCAGGGATCGTTATGCACAGCCAGTGACTGTCATGGGGAAGGGTCAGGCCCCAAGGCAGACGGGTGCAGAATAGCATAACTTCTCCTTGCTTTTTGACACTGCCACATTGGGAAAATGCAGAAAAAGGAAAATGAACAAAACGATCACTTATAATCGCACCGCTCAGAGAAACCTCTGCTAATACTTTAGCACTGATGTATAAAAAATAAGGGTGTTATCGGATATGTGGTTTTGTAATGACTATAATAATTTCTTTATATTATTAAATAGTTGTCCACTCCATGGTGTAACAGTATACACCACCGTGACAGGAGGATGTAGAATACTTTAGGTGCCTCCTTTTTCCACCCCATCATGTCACCCTTAGTTTAGCAAGAGGTGTTGTTTGGAAGACACAGTCCTCCCACGGTTCGATAATCCACGTGCTAAACAGGTGCTTCAGGGTCAAGCAGAAATTATTGTCCTGACAGAGTTTACTCTTGCTTCTGCCACTCTGAAGTGTTGGAATCAGGGGCATCCCTGGTGTTCCAGTGGTTGATACTCTGCCCTTCACCTGCAGGGGGCGCAGGTTGAATCCCTGCTCAGGGAACCAGGATGGAGTATGCTGCTGCATAGTGTGGACAAAAAAGAAACTCAGAACCTGACCGCACAAGAAAGACCTAGTGTGAGTGACAGAACTCAACTATGATAACCTTCTTTCCCCTCCTCTTATTGTTTTTTTTTTTTTTAACTGTTTCACTTTAAACTATTGAGATTTTTTTTTTTTTAATTCCTAGAATCACAGCATGATCTTCACAGAAATGTAGGACAGAGATTTCAATAATAATGCCTTTTTAGGGGCTACAAGAGAAGTAGGAGGCGGGAGAAAGCTAGTAATAAAAAACATGTAAACAAAACAAAGTGATGTTCTCCTTTTCTTGATGAGGAAAGACTTACATAAAATTGGCAGCATTATTTTATTCTTTTCATCTGACTATCCCAAGTGAAATAATTAAGAAATTTGCAGTCTCACACACTGGGAAGCAATTTCACAAAATGTATCAAGAACATTAAAATGCTCCAACAGGCCAGATTAATAGTTTCACTTCTAAATACAACCCCAAGAAAATGATTTGAGACTTGGCTAAAGATATATGCACATGAGACTGAGTATGATGCTGTGTGTAGCATTAAAATGAACAGCCGGCTAAATATCCACTAGGACAGGGACACTAAAGGAAATTTAATCCTTCATGCCATGAAATAATTGAGATTTTTCACGAAACAGTACTGACAGTGAGGAAATGACTACAATACAGTGTTCCGTGAACAACATAATAATTAATTTTAAAATTATACATAAGATATGGAAAGATTCATAAAAGAAAATATGTCAAAATGTATAGCTGATACTTTCGGTGAAGGAATTATGAGTGATGCATTGTTGCATTTGCATATGTTCCCCTATTTTCAAAAATCTCTACAATGGTCAGATTAATTCATATTCAGAAAATGCTTTTTTTCTCTTAGAGTAAACACGTTTTTTAAGCAAAACGAGATTGAGAGAACTACAATTATGATAATCTTCTTTCCCTTCCTCTTACTGTGTTTTTTTTTTTTTTTTTTACTGTTTCACCTTAAACTATTGAGATTTCTTAAAAAAAATAATTCCCAGAATCACGACATAATCTTCACAGAAACGTAGGACAGAGATTTCAGTCATAACACTTAGGAGCTACAAGAGAAGTAGAAGGTGGTTTATCACTTCTTGATAAACTCCAAGCAGTGCTGGCAATAAGACCCTGAATTCAAAGTCATGAGATGTCATGTACATATATGACTGAGTCCCTCTGTTGTTCACCTGAAACGATCACAGGATGGGTAACCGGGTGCACTATAATGTAAAATGAAAAGTGTAAAAAAAAAAATGAAAAAGTAATGAGAAGTCAGATAGAAGAAAGCTCAAGCCTAGCATGGCTGGGAGCGGCATGGATGCAGACAGCGACCCTTCGGATGTGACACACAGCGAGGGGCAGGGCCAAGCGAATGAAACGATTTGACTCCAGGCAGCCCCCGGCTGGCCATCAGGACCTTAGCAAGGAGGAAGTGGTAGCTAGCACCTCCAAATTACCGAGGGCCTGGGGGCGGATATGTCAGCTGTAGCTACATTTTATTTGCTTATGAAGTCTCCAAGTTCAAAACTTTCCTAGCACGGCTATACAGAGAGGTCTGGACCAAAGCGCCATCTCCTGGCTTGTGAGCGAGGGCTCCAGGAAAGGAAGGGTCCTGAGAGGAACTCAAAAGGTACCTAAAAGGATCACCTCTTCTCCAGGTGGGCTCATCCATCCCTGACCTCACACCCCACACACAGACTCGGGTCAACGTTGGAAGGTCCCGTGGTAGACACAGCACACGCTGGCATAAACTTAAGTTGGCCACAGACACTGACATCTACCAGATCACCTGCTCCTACTCTTCCAGTGCTCAGTCCTTTGACTTTCTTGGTCCCAGACAACACTCCTTTGTGTTTTTTTTTGGCTGCACCACACAACATGCTGGCTATTAGTTCCCTGATCAAGGCTCGACCCCTGCCCTCTGCTTTGGAAGCACAGAGTCTTAACCACTGATCATCAGTGAAGTCCCCCAGACAACACTCCTGATCTTATGATTGGCCTCACGCTATCCCCAGCTCTCCTGGCTAACAAACTAGTTTGCAGCTAGCTCTGACCTTGGAAGGCTTCTAATACAAAACCTCCAATATGTGCCCTGTGGCCCCACAGACTACTGTAATTCAGGTGAGGGGCCCCTGGGCAGAGGCTGTCGGTGCTTCCTCACGTTCTCTGCTTCCTAGCACACTGGCCTGAATTCTACCTCCCATATCTGCAGCTCTTTGCCTGAGGTCTTTGGTAGCCAGAAACCACTCTGCCCACGTGTGCAGAAGGTCAAAGCACCAGGGAATTAACTGCCCTTGGGAACAGCTTTCAACTGATGACTCATGGAATTTGGAGGATCAATAGCCCAGCTCTCCTGCCACTGACTGGGGAAAACCCTGAGCCACGTCTCCTGCTGGTTCCCCAGCTCCAGGTGCCCATGGTGGACACTCGCTTGGCAGCACAGTGTAGACCGACTTCTTTCTCCATTCCTGTCACTTCTCCACTCCTCTACCAGGGGTATTTGGGATCACCCCCAGATACACTGCCTGCATTTCGATCCTTTCTCAGAGTCTGCCTCTGGTGGAAACCAAAATAGGACAGTGCCCCGGATGTAATCAGCTTTGGATGGATGACCCTCAGCAGTTCCCACCTGTGTGCTTGTGCTGAGGTCCGGGCAGCAGTCAGTGATGGTGGCGTGGCGGGGACCTCCTTCTGTTCAGTGTGTGGGACTCACCTATGTGGCGACGGGCCACGTTCACAGACGGGACAGCAAACATCACATCTCCTATCAAGTCCTGGAACGGGCCTTTCTTTTTGACGGGGTCGTCTGTCCCTCCTAAATACTTGTCAGTGGCCACTGGAGTCAGTTCCTCAGGAATGCTCTGAAATAGATCGAGTGAAAGTGACCACCGTTCAAATTAAAGACAAAATGGAGGCCAGACTTATCAGTTATCTGTGCAGACAAAACCATTTAAGCCATGGGAGCAAAACTGCAGCTTTTCATACACATAAGCAAAATTTTTGTTATCTTTTGTAAAACGCGCTGACAATCACCAAATAAACTTAAGTCATCTCCCTAAAATGGCATGAAATAACCACTTTTAATCAGTCCTTTGCCACCTGAAAAGCTCCTTTGCAGTAAGCAATCACTGAAAAGGTGAACAACTTCCTCATTTTCACTTTAGAAGCCACGCTGTAACTTCACACCCCTGAGTTCCTGTGATTCCTGGCCTCTTACCAGGATGGGGTAGAACTGCCACAGGAGTGATGTGGCTGTCTTCTGGTCCAGCTTGTCTTCAGAGAGTGGATATCTCATGATCTGTTTTTTTTTTGTTTTTTTTTTTTAATTTAAATTTTTATTTTTTCATCTCAGGTGTACATGAGTTCCCAATCTTGAACCCCCCCTCATGATCTGTTAAAACAGAGGTTAAGCAATCGTGAAATTATAGGTAATGGCAGGAAGAACCAAAGTGACCAAAAGAGCAAACTAATGCGGGCCGAGGGTCACTTTGTCATGTCCTGATGGGCTTGGGCCTTTGATGAGCTGGGTAAAATCAATGCATCAAATGGACGTTCATATCCAGAGATCAAGGAGTGCAGAGAGAATACTGTGGTTGTTAGCAGAAGCTGTGCCGTGTGCTCTGTGTGTGTGTTCACAGTGTGCATGCTCAGTGTCTAAGTCGCGTCTGACTCTTTGTGACCTCGTGGGCTTTCCAGTCTCCTGTGTCCATGTGATTTTCCAGAATACTGCAGTGGGTTGCCATTTCCTATTCCAGGGGAATCTTTCTGACCCAGGGATCAAACCCACATCTCATCTGGCAGACAGATTCTTTATTACTGAGCCACCAGAGAAGCATATACATACATACATACATATGTACACACACACATACAGACACACACACACACACACAGACATACACACACACACACACACACACACACACAGAGTTAGGCTTAGAGCCCCCACAGTGCTCATCAAGACAGAAAGGGAAGGTTTCAACCAGCCTAGTGTTGAAGTGGAAGGCTCTGGGGCAGAGGACACAGCCCCACAAATACCCCGCCGTGTCAGATAACTGAGAAAGCCCCAATCCTGCCATTATGACTTTGGTCCTTTGGTATAAGCTCTGAAGTCATTCTGAAGAATCACAGAACTCTGCACACAACAACTCCATTAAAACTCTGTCCTAAGAGACTTGACCAAACTCCAGGACAGCTGCAGGAGGCTTAAGGCATGTCCCCAGGATGACTGCAGGCCCCTTCAAGAGCTCTGGGCTGCAGGGAGATGTTACTGTTTGTTTCAGCCAAAGCCTGGTGATGGGCAGGTAGGTCCCTGAACTCCCTCTTAGAGCAGTTACTTTAGAACTCTTGTCATTATAAATCTTTTCTTTGTCCCTTTACATGTAAATCTACCACCCAAAGCTGTTTGCTCAAGGACCTGAGAGCCATCTCTATGAAAAACAAACATTCAGGGATAATTCTTGCTCTCTCCTCCAGTCCCTGTGAGATGATAAAGCCTAACTTCAGTGGGGGCCTTGATTCTACTTATACCATTGCCTCCTGTCACAAAGACAGAAGTTTGTTTCTTCTCCAGATAATGCCAGCTAGCAAATCCAGGTAGGTAGTCCAGTCACAATGACGATTCACCCAACCCCACCCCACCCCACTCCCAGCCACTCGTTAAATAAGCTCCAGGCTTTCATTTCAGGGACTGGGTTCAGTTGATGACGGATCATTTCCCTCTTGCAGGGATGTAACTGAANAATCCAGGTAGGTAGTCCAGTCACAATGACGATTCACCCAACCCCACCCCACCCCACTCCCACACACTCGTTAAATAACCTCCAGGCTTTCATTTCAGGGATTGGGTTCAGTTCATGATGGAACATTTCCCTCTAGCAGGGATGTAACTGAATCAAATCTGTTACCACTTCCCCTAGTGTCTAGTTTTGTTTATCTCTGTCAGAAGGGAAAGCCTTTCCTAACTTTTAGAAGTCAATTTTAACTCAGGAGGAAGCAGGCCNATAAGCTCCAGGCTTTCATTTCAGGGACTGGGTTCAGTTGATGACGGATCATTTCCCTCTTGCAGGGATGTAACTGAATCAAATCTGTTACCACTTCCCCTAGTATCTGGCTTTGTTTATCTCTGTCAGAAGGGAAGGCCCTTCCTAACTTTTAGAAGTCAATTTTAACTCAGGAGGAAGCAGGCTCCTCTGACTCTTTCCAGTGAGATGAGTGAGAGCATGGGTGAGGCGGGGGTAATTTGTGGAGAAAGCATGAGAGCAGCAAGCCCGAGGCGAGAGGCTGCGGGTCCCAGGCCCGACTCTCCTTAACTCCCGAGCCCCTTCCCCTGTCCAAGCCTTGGGCTTTCCCTGCCCCATGATGAGCTCTACCAGCCCCCCTGGAATTTACATTTTGGGATCCATGGATGGAGGACATTCACAGAGTGTGTGGGGACGTGGGTCCCCAGAACTGCACCACCCAGATGACAGTGTGGACCATCAGAGATGGTTTCCATGGAAATGTCAACTTGTATGAAGGGGACAGCTGGCCTGGTCCCAGAGAGAGGCCTGTGACCACAGATGGGAGGGTAATGTGCTGGGAGACAAGTCTACAAGTCCTGTGCCTTTCTCACCATTGGAATAATCCAGCCAAACTCGTGCTTGTTGATTCCGACCATGTAGGGAACGGGGTTGAAGTTCTTCTCAGCCAGCATCTCTTCTGGCATCTTTGGCAGCAGCACTCCGTCAACCACGGTGGGCAGGAATGGATAGGTCTGGGGAAGAGGGCAGAGTATTGTCTGTGCTTCCCCTTCCAGGTCACATCAGCATCCCCGTCTCCGCCAGCCGGAGCTCACAACCAGCATCACACACCAGAGTCCTAACCAAAGGGGATAACTCTGTGGACCCCAGAGGGTAGAACTCTGACCAGGGGACAGCAGTGGTCAGGTGATGGGCAAAGATCTTCAGTCAGTTTGGTACAAAAATATATAATATGTGCATACATTTGAATTCTATATATATATCTCCATGTCTCTTTCCAGTCTCATTCAGCTCTCAATATTTGTGGTACTTAAGCTCTAAAAAGTTACTGTGATGGACTTCCCTGGTGGTCCCCCAGTTAAGAGACTCTCAATGCCGGGGACATGGGGTTTAATCCCTGGTCCGGGAAGATTCCACAGGCCTCGGGGCAACTAAGCCCAGATGCTGCCATGTGCCTAGAGCCTGTACTCCACAAGAGAAGCCACAAAAATGAGAAGCCTGCACACCACAACTAGAGAGTAGACCCCGACGCTGCAACTACAGAAACGCCTGTGCCACGATGAAGACACAGCACAGCCAAAAATAAATGAATAATAAAAGAATGAGCTAGGAAAACAAAACAGCATCCAACAAGGACTCGGTTGTTCCCTGGGTGATGCGACTGTGAATCCCTTGGCCATCAGCCTCAACAGTGCCACCCACTATGCCCTTTTTTTTAATCCGCCTTCATCTCATAATATCACAAACATAGCTTGTTTTCCAAGGCTTCGTCACATGCCCAGATGTTACTTTAGCATATTCCTAACCAGCTCACCGAACTGATCGGCAAATAATCTTTTCCTTATTCTGGATGCTCTGCATTGTTGATTCATTAACACTGATTTCTTGACCAGCAGCACTGTCATCCATGCCTGAAGGCAGTTTGTCTAATGCTCGTATTTCTCACAAGTCAGACACATCATAGGCAGCCTGCACTTTGGCACACTAGACAGTCCTTCTGTCTGTGGTCGGGGATTATTCTAAACAGCAACACTGATAGCACGAAACTCAAAAACGCAAAAGGTGGCCCTAACTAGGACCATGAAAAGATACTTAATGGTATTAGAGATGAAACCAAAAGACAAAAAAGTAGCTCCTTGTTTGATCTCTGTGAAGAAAAGGNATTCCGACCATGTAGGGAACGGGGTTGAAGTTCTTCTCAGCCAGCATCTCTTCTGGCATCTTTGGCAGCAACACTCCATCAACCACGGTGGGCAGGAAAGGATGGCTCTGGGGAAGAGGGCAGAGTATTGTCTGTGCTTCCCCTTCCAGGTCACACCTGCATCCCCGTCTCCACCAGCCGGAGCTCGCAACCAGCATCACACACCTGAGTCCTAACCAAAGGGGATAACTCTCTGGACCCCAGAGGGTAGAACCCTGACCAGGGGACAGCAGCGGTCAGGTGATGTGCAAAGATCTTCAGTCAGTTTGGTATAAAAATATATAATATGTGCATACACTTGAATTANAGCCGGAGCTCGCAACCAGCATCACACACCTGAGTCCTAACCAAAGGGGATAACTCTCTGGACCCCAGAGGGTAGAACCCTGACCAGGGGACAGCAGCGGTCAGGTGATGTGCAAAGATCTTCAGTCAGTTTGGTATAAAAATATATAATATGTGCATACACTTGAATTATATATATATATCTCCATGTCTCTTTCCAGTCTCATTCAGCTCTCAATATTTGTGGTACTTAAGCTCTAAAAAGTTACTGTGATGGACTTCCCTGGTGGTCCCCCAGTTAAGAGACTCTCTGCCAATGCCGGGGACATGGGGTTTAATCCCTGGTCCGGGAAGATTCCACAGGCCTCGGGGCAACTAAGCCCAGATGCTGCCGTGTGCCTAGAGCCTGTGCTCCACAACAAGAGAAGCCACAAAAATGAGAAGCCTGCACACCACAACTAGAGAGTAGACCCCAACGCTGCAAGTACAGAAACACCTGTGCAGCGATGAAGACACAGCACAGCCAAAAATAAATGAATAATAAAAGAATGAGCTAGGAAAACAAAACAAAACAGCAGCCAACAAGGACTCGGTTGTTCCGTGGGTGATGCGACTGTGAATCCCTTGGCCATCAGCCTCAACAGTGCCACCCACTATGCCCTTTTTTTAATCCATCTTCATCTCATAATATCACAAACATAGCTTGTTTTCCAAGTCTTCGTCACATGCTCAGATGTTACTTTAGCATATTCCTAACCAGCTCACCGAACTGATCGGCAAATGATCTTTTTCTTATTCTGTACACTCTGCATTGTTGATTCATTAACACTGATTTCTTGACCAGCAGCACTGTCATCCATGCCTGAAGGCAATTTGTCTAATACTCGTATTTCTCACAAGTCAGACACATTGTACACTGCCTGCACTTTGGCACACTAGACAGCCCTTCTGTCTGTGGTCTCGGATTATTCTAGACAGCAACACTGACAGCAGGAAACTCAAGAAAGCAAAAGGTGGCCCTGACTCATTGGAAAAGACTCTGATGCTGGGAGGGACTGGGGGCAGGAGGAGAAGGGGACGACCCAGGATGAGATGGCTGCATGGCATCACGGGTTCGATGGACGTGAGTCTGAGTGAACTCCGGGAGATGGTGGTGGCCAGGGAGGCCTGGCGTGCTGTGATTCATGGGGGTCGCAAAGAGTCGGACATGACTGACTGACTGAACTGAACTGAACTGAACTGAACTGAACTAGGACAATGAAAAGATACATTAATGGTATTAGAGATGAAACCAAAAGACAAAAAAGTAGCTCCTTGTTTGATCTCTGTGAAGAAAAGGNACACCACTGCCTCCCATCATAAAAACCGAAGTTTGTTTCTTCTCCAGATAAAATCCAGGTAGGTAGTCCAGTCACAATGATGATTCACCCTACCCCACCCCACCCCCACCCACTCGTTAAATAAGCTCCAGGCTTTCATTTCAGGGATTGGATTCAGTTCATGATGGATCTTCCCTAGAGCAGGGGTGTAACTGAATCAAATCTGTTACTAGTCACCTAGTGTCCAGCTTTGTTTATCTCTGTCAGAAGGGAAAGTACTTCCTAACTTTTGAAGTCAGTTTTGACCCAGGAAGATGCAGGCTCCTTTGACTCTTTCCGTGAGATGACTGAGAGCATGGCTACCGGAGTGGGGCGGATTTGTGGAGAAAGCATGGAAGCAGCAAGCCTGAGGCGAGAGGCTGCAGGGCCCAGGCCCCACTCTCCAGAACTCTCGAACCCCTTCCCCTGTCCAGGCCTTGGGTTTGTCATCTGCCCAGTGATGAGCTCTACCAACCCTCCTGGAACCGACATTTCAGGATTCATGGATGGAGGACAATCACAGAGTGTGTGGGGATGTGGGTCCCCTGGCTACATCTCCCAGATGACAGTGTGGACCATCGGAGATGGTTTCCATGGAAATGTCAACTTTGTATGAAGGGGACAGCTGCCCTGGTCCCAGAGAGGGGTCTGCAGAAGGAAGGGTCCTGTTACCCGAAATATGAGGGGTGCTGTGGCCACAGATGGGAGGGGTGATATTATGGGCAGGGGAGACAAGCCTAAGAGGCTGGCACTTTCTCACCAGTGGCGGAAGCCAGACAAACTCTTGCTTGTTGATTCCGACCATGTAGGGAATGGGGTTGAAGCTCTTCTCAGCCAGCATCTCTTCGGGCATCTTTGGCAGCAGCACTCTGTCAACCACTGCAGGAAAGGAAAGGTCTGGGGAAGAGGGCAGAGTATTGTCTGTGCTTCCCCTTCCAGGTCACACCCGCATCCCCGTCTCCACCAGCCGGAGCTCACAACCAGCATGTGCTCGTGGCCGGTGGCCACACGCTCAGGGCTAAGTCTGTGGACCCCAGAGGGCAGAACTCTGACCAGGAAACAGCAATCGTCAGGTGATGGGAGCAAATTTTCACTCAGATTGGTATAAAAATATATAATACAATGTGTATTTTATTTGAAAAGCATGATTAATATATCCCTGTGCAACTCTCCATCTACAGTCAGTTCTTGTAAGCACCTCTTACAGCAAACCAGCCTCACGAGGAAGGCCCCCATTTTTGGGTCACTTTGGAAAAGCTATAAGGTAACTAACCTTTGAACCAGGCCCCTCAATGCTCTACTCATCCTCAGCCCAAGCACACCTTTCAAATCTTTTAATCACCCAATGCCCTGCCCAGCTTGTTGGTTCTCCCCATAGATCAAAGCAGCAGAAATGAAGAATAAGAAATTCACAGATGATCAGATCTCTTCCCTAGCTGACGCATCCGGAATCTCCCAAATATAAGAGCAAGATAACACCCAGAGGAAGACCAGGAGGAGTCTACAACCTGCACACCAGCCTGTAGACGAACAGGGATGGCGACCACACTGGACCCCTTGTCCCAGGGATGAACTGAGGTGACTTCTCGGTTGCTCCTCAAAAGGTTTCATGGCCACACAGAAACTTGGTGGCTTTGGGGAGGACACTGAGCCCATCATCTCTCCAGATTGTGAGCATTCTGATCAAAGCTCATAATTGGCCAGCAGCAGGAACCCCTCTTGACCTGGTAACATTCTCATTATTCATGATATTTAAGCTCTATAACGTCGCCATGACTCTGATATAGTCAATGCTGAGCCGCTGCGCCAGCGAAATAAGGAATCGGGTTCCTGAGAGCCTTTGGTCACATTATTTCCACCTTGTTCTGTAAATGTTTCTGTTTAAAGATACTTTATGTAATAAACATTTCTTACAGATAGTTAGTTATATGTAATATTTATTGATAATGAAACACCAGTCAACAAGGGCTCAATGTTTTCTCAGCCTGGAGAGGCCTCTGTTGGAGTTTCCTGTGAGACTGGGCAGGGGGTGGTGTCCTAAGGATTGAGACTCATGGCTCCTTTCCCCACAGATCTGGAAACAGTGCAACTTGCACAGCCAGGCAACCCTGCAGCTCCCCAGGAGATGATCCGGGCTCCTCTTGAAGGCTTCTGAAGAGCCCTTCACCCAGTCATCTCCAGTCCCTGCAGTGGAGGTTTCTCATCCATCTTCTCCCAACAGGGTGTTTTTAGGAATGTATACAAGACTAGGGGCTGGCTGGGGACAGGGACATAGAGTTGATGATGGGGAGCATTGGCCTGGGGGTCGGGGAACAGGTTCTGGTCCCATTATGTGGTCGTCCTAGCTGTGAGACCCAGGAGATCACAGCCCCTCTCTCAGTGTCAGCACTATAAACACTAGGATTTACTAAGATTCCACATGAAGAATTCTTTCATTCTTTTCTAATCATTAACTGAAGCTTTGGTGTTAAGACTTAAAATGCGTAATCAAGAAACCAAAAGTCCTTACCTCTGTAGGGTCTCCATATAAATCAAGAGTGGAAAAGTTCTGTGAAGACAAAGACAGCAGTTGTGGTGAGGAGGCTTCCTGGGAGGAAAGGTGACCTTTGTGAGCTGTGCCCAAAGGGACCAAGTGCTCCCTCCTGGCGCCACCCTGGCTGGGCTGAGAGGAAGCGGGCAGGACACCCTCCCCCCAGCACCAGCCCAGGGAGCAGGTGTGGGGCGCAGGAGGGGGCTCTGCAGAGGACTGCTGCTGGTGCCTGCCCTGCCCTCCACCCACTTCTCCTTCTTCTTCCTCCAGGTAACAGCACCCGATTTTCCCTTGGGGAACCCCCTCCTCCCGCTCTCACTCCATGATTGCAGGCATCTGTATGTGACCTCAGGTGCACCAAATCCCTGAATACAGGGACTACTTCAGGAATGGATATGTGCCCATATCAGTTCAATAGAGTTTACCCAATTATTGCTGCAATTGTTGGGAAATAGGGTTTCTAAACAGATAATATGTAAGACTAGAGTACTGTTGCTGTCTTTAACCTCCCCAGGACAAATGTGTCTGAGAATGATGCCAACACCGAAAGGTAAAAGCTGAGATATACAGACAGCTTCTTAACCACATCATATGTGCATCGGGATCCAGCCAGGCCTAAAGCTGTTAGACCTTACGGTCTTTTCCTAGGACCCGTTGCTCCAAAGATCACCGAGACTCGGATTCGATGCAAACAGCAGGAGGATTTATTGGGCCAGCGCGCCGGGGTTCAGTCACCTCCAGGGAGGGACGAACCCCCGAACAGTCGTTACAGAGCATTTTTAAGCACAAAAATCACAAACGGGTGCAGCTAGGGGGGGAACAGTCTGATTGGTGCACGGGTCCTGACATTTACAGGGATAGGCTCGTTTGCTACCAGGTCTAAAAGGCTGGTCGGGGCCACATTCCAACGGCCTGGAAAAACCACTTCTTGGAAAGTCCCCGAAGGGAAAACAACCCCTGAGAGAGCCTAGAGGCCATATTGCATGAGATAAGAACCTGCCATATTGCATGAGATAAGAACCTCTCTCAAGGGTTTAGCAAAATTTTAACTTTTCCTCTCAAAGCCATCCACTCCTAGACTTGTCAGTGAGTTCCCTGAAGATTCTGTCACAACATATTCCTTTCTCAACGCACTTTGAGATGAGTTTTCTTATCTTGCTTTAGAAAATCCTGACTCATACAAGCTGACTGAAGTTCAGCCCAGCCCACACTTCTCTTTGTTGTGAGCCTACCAAGACTGTACTAGTTCTATTGTGATGCTGAAGCTAACAACCCTGACCCTGTAAGGGGAAATCCCATTAAGGATCCCTCCATTATGTGTTGTAGGCCTACAATCCAGGGGTGTGTGTGTGTGTGTGTGTGTGTGTGTGTAATGGGGAGAGAAGATAATCCTGGAAACACTTCCACATGGTCTCAGAAGATCTCAGAAGAATAACATGGACTCTTAGGTTCTCTGGGTTTTCCCAAAGTCACCGAATCTCCGCCTAAATAAGGTGGATCTCTTGTGCCACATGGAGTTTTAGAAAGAAATTTATACAACCAGAAAACAGTTGTGTTTATCTTTGAGCACAGTGGTCACCTTATTTGAGCCTGAGAAACCAGGATCCAAGGCTACATTGGACTTAACCCGTGGAAATAGAGCAGAGTCCAGTGCTAGAGTCTAGCCCCGGGGAGTCCAGGAGTAGCCTCAGGATTCCAGGGTCCAGACAGAGAGTCCAGGTGCTCAGCCTACTCCAACGGTTCCCACTGGCTCTAACTGTGTTCTCTGGGTATCTGTCAGGCTGTAACTTCCTGTGATGACCCACCACCATAGCCGTCAATCCCGAATATCACCTCTGTGAAGCAGCCCGGCTTGTTATAATGAATGGGTCCCCTCTCTGTACTCCCACCATACCTAATCCACTTAAGTCAATGTGTGTCTTTCTCCTTGCATAGTTCCTTGTGAATAGGGACTGTATGCAATTATGTCTGCAACACCCACTCTGTTACCTCCACCCATACACCTAGCAGAGGTGGATGGATGGATGGATGGATGGGCGGGTGGATGGATGCATGGACTGATGAAATTGATCACTGTGTGGAGTATGGATGAACTGAGGGGATTACTGGGCAGATGGGCTACCCAGCAGGTTAGCTGCTGGATGGTTCACTGATTTGACAGAGGTGGGTGATAAGACAGATATATAGACGATTGGTAACAGAGGAACGAATGTTACAGATGAATCGATACTGGACTGATGCAAAGATACTGATGAATTCTAATTCATCGATAGATGGACAGATGTATAATAAGGTTATGAACAAACTGATGAATGGATGGACAGGTGGATGGATGGATGGGTAGACAGACAGTTATGTGAGAATGATGACTGAGGCAGACATGTGGAAAACCTAGAAAACTGGGCTACCACTGAGTCATAACTGAGGTGGTTTTCAGACAAGCTGTGGCAAGTTTTCTGAAATTATTTGTTCTACATAACCCCATTCCTAAAATTCAAGGTGATAACTATCTCTGAGCATATGTAATGTTTAATTTCTTAAAAGTATATCAGAAAACAAGATTGGAAAAGATAAGTTTCGATAAATATGAGGGGTCACTGTTCAGTTGTTCATTTTGTTATTTATTGTCTTTGGTAACATCTGAGATACTCATAAAAAAGAAAGAGAGATTCACATTGAGATCCAGAGGCTGACACTCCTCCTGGGAGCTGAGAAACTGTCCCAGGTAGTTTTTCCAGGGCAAGAGGACTGAGGCTGAAATGATGAAGCCTGGAGCCATGTTCCCAGGGTGGGGGGCTTGTTTTTCCAAGAGAGTGGATGAACTTACCATCTTTTGTGTTACCTCCAAGAGCTCGTCCTCCGTCTTCTGGCGCAGGCAGTGAACAAGGACAGCCGAGGTGACGGTCTTGCACCCAGCGGAGGCAGCAATTTGCTGCAGAGACCACAGATGACAGCAGCATCCAAGAGCCACGCCTCTTCCCTCCATCAGTACCGAGTGTTCTGTCCCAGCCTCCCTTGCTATAGGCAGTCCGTGATAGCAGTAAACACCCCAGACCAGTAGGTCCTGGGTCCCAGGCATGCCGGTTATACTCCTCAGCCTCGCTGCTTTATCTCTGTTAAATGTGGGCAGAATGATCTCCAACTGAACATCTAAAGAGAGGCAGCACGGAATGGGTGCTTAAGAGCATGGAATCCAGAATCCCACTTTCTAATTTCAAATCTTGACTCATCCAATTAGTAGCCATGTGGTCTCAGGCCAGTCAGTTGCAAATTGCAGCCAGAGGGGAAGATGGCAGAAGAGAAGTCAGGCGCCACGATGACGGGGCCCTGGAGAGTGTGCACGGGCTGCCCAGAGCCTGGTCCAGTGTCTGACATACATCAGTGCCCAGTATGTATTTGGTGGAAAAGTTAAAAGGCACAGGAAGAAGTAGAGGAGAGAGAAACAGCGAGAGCGCAAAATAAGAGTCTCAGATTCTCCATTCTTTGATTTCTGGTCCTGTTTGATAGAAAAATCCAGTCCCATCTCTGAGACCTTTCTTTCCTTTAAATGAGCTCCCCTTTTTGGACCTAAGCCTGATTACTGGGCATCTGCTGTTAATATCCTGAAATTCTGAAAATATTCTCAAAAACTCTAAAAATTCATGGAGCCCCCCTTTCCTGTTTACCAGTCCCTTCAGTCAGTGCTGCCCCCAGCACTCTCCAAATCAGCTCTCGCAGCCTGATCAAAACGCTCCGTATCACTGACTCCAAGGCACACTCCTCAGCAGAGCCTCTGTGTGGCTCACCCTTCCTAGTCTTCCTAACACTCACCAAATAAAGCCACAGTCGTCACCAGGTCCTATGTGGTATGGTCCTGCCATGGTCTCATCCTCAGCTCTCTCCAGGTTTCCCCTGAAATTTCTGCTCTGCCCACATGAGCCTTCCTCACTCTCTCAGACATCTGCCCCTGCCACAGGACATTTGCACAGACTGTTCCTGTTTCCTGGATATTCCTTGCCTGCCAAGTAATTTACTGCTGATCTTTCTCATCTCAGCTCGTTGATCATATTTTTCTTTTTTTCAAGAAGCCGTTCCTGATACCTCCCCTGTACCGTGGACGAAGTGCTCTGTTTGGATCCTGTTATGACCTCGGATACCTTCCTTTATTACTCTGGGTACAATTGACATTTTGTAACTGGCAAGATTATGTAAGCATTGATCTCTCTCCTTCTTGAGAATAGAATCTAGGTATCAGGTTATCCCCAAACTATCTGTTGCATAAATCAATGAAGCCATGAAGAATTCTCAGGCACCCGCCTCGTCACAAAGTCCCCAGGGAGAAACAACTCCAGGCCACCATAGTGTAAATGAGTTCACTTGATCTCAGACCTCGAGTGAGAAAATGCACAATGACACACATTCAGGGCAGCACCCCACCTGGCACACTTTGGAACGTGTACTCAGTGGAAAGTGCATAGGGCTGGCAGACCAGAGTCATGAGCCTGAGTCCAGCTCTGCCCTCATCACTCACTGACCTTGGCGAGGCTCTTGGACTTCAACTCTCTGCCCCAGTTTGCTCAGTGGTAGAACTGGGAGGTGGGCTGAAGTGTGTCCTTGCCCTTCCCGTTCAGCCATTTCTCACTTCTATGATTTTCTGAGGATGCCAGCCAGACTGAACTCTAAGGACGGGCCTTGACAATCCAGGAGAGCAGTGCGTGGGGTGCGGGCAGTCCGGTGTGAGACCTACCTTAGCTGCAGCCTTCGAGTCCCTCTTGACCAGGGCGGAAGTGAGGGCCACGCCGCTCTCAGAGATGGCCCGGTGGAAGAGATTCCTGGCCAGGGGGTACAACACCTGGAGGACCGTGTTGAGAAGGGAGTTTATGCTCATGGGGCGGGTGGTCTTCAACAGCTATATCCACCCACAACCCTGTCCTGGACTGTGGAGACCATGGGCCCAGCATCTGTGAGAAAACCTCAGCTGGAGGGAGGCAGGAGCAGAGTGAGGGACAGAACAGGCGGTGCGTGGCGCCCACTGACTGTAACAATCCACAGGATCTGAAGGGCAGCTCTGCAACTCCTAGCAACACTTTAGCGGCACAGTTCTCATGGCAACTATACTCAAGTAAGAACTAATTTAAAATATTACGGTGAATAAAAATGTTTAAATGGCTGGGGAAATATAAAATANGCGGTGCGTGGCGCCCACTGACTGTAACAATCCACAGGATCTGAAGGGCAGCTCTGCAACTCCTAGCAACACTTTAGCGGCACAGTTCTCATGGCAACTATACTCAAGTAAGAACTAATTTAAAATATTACGGTGAATAAAAATGTTTAAATGGCTGGGGAAATATAAAATAAATAAAGAAAATAAAGGCACAGTTCTGACTTCCTGTTCCCATTACTCAGAATTTATCCTAAGGAAAATAGGCATGGAGGTACACAACAATTTTTAAGAATGCTCACGTTGTTTATAATAGTTGAAATTGGAAATAACCCAAGGTTTCAATATTATGAGATTGGATAAATAACTTACTTTTCATTCTTACAATGAAATTACTTGACTGTACATACAAAAAATATGAAAGAGAGTTTAATGCTCAGAGAAATATTTATGTCATTTTATAATGCTAGGGAAAGTTTGTGTTTAAAAATTTCTAGCTAGGGCTTCCCTTGTGGTCCAGTGGTTAAGAATCCACCTTCTAATGTAGGAGATATGGGTACAGTCCCTAGTCTGGGAAGATCCCACATGCCCTGGAGCATCTAAGCCTGTAGGCCACAGCTACTGCAGCCCTTGCACCTAGACCTGAGCTCTGCAACAAGTCATGGCACGGAGACGCCCCCACACTCAAACAAGAGTGTGAAGCAATGAAGACCCAGCACAGCCAAATATTTCGAAAAGGAATTATAAAAGTTCTAGCTAGGTTGACAGATGGATAGTCAGATAAAAAGGGTGAATTATGAAAAAGAATTAGAAAAATACAGCATGAGTATCCATAGAAAATGGAATTGTCAATGATTTTTTCTTCTTTGAGATTTTCTGTACCTTTCCTTTCTTCCACTTCCTGAAACATAAAAACATTTTCCTCTGAATGTTGAGCTGTGAAACCAACATAGATTCATAAAATACAGTAACAAGGACTTCCCTGGTGGTCCAGTAGTTAAGACTCCAAGCTCCCAATGCAGGGGGCTCAAGTTGGATCCCTGATTGGAGAACTAAGACCCCACGTGCAAAGCAGCCAAAAAAAAAAAAANGGCCGAGCGGAAACAGAGGTGTGGGCAACCTGCGCTCCCTGCTGTCAGGTTTAGCTGTGGTGCACAAGAGAGCCCTGGGGCCCCAGAAGACCCTTGGCCCAAGACGCCCCCACCCAGCACTGCCTTCATCCCCTTCCAGTCTACCCCAGCCTTGCCCAGTGGTTCCCGCTGCTTACCAGCAGCCTGCTTCTCTTCGTCAAGTCAGCAGGGGTGTATATATTTAAGTAAAGACAGTCTTCGGAAAATGTGAGACTAAAGCCCTCCTTTCTGTTGATAAAGAGACTCGAGAGCAACTGTGCCCCCACTGGGTCTTGGGAGCACCTAGGAGGGGCAAGGAGAGAAGAATTCTTGAGGTTCAATCAGAGCTGAACAAGGAGATGTCTCCTGTGGTCATCAAAGGCCTTGGATGAGCTTTAGGCCAGTAAATAGAGTTGTTCTTACCATACCTGGGGCNGAGACTCGAGAGCAACTGTGCCCCCACTGGGTCTTGGGAGCACCTAGGAGGGGCAAGGAGAGAAGAATTCTTGAGGTTCAATCAGAGCTGAACAAGGAGATGTCTCCTGTGGTCATCAAAGGCCTTGGATGAGCTTTAGGCCAGTAAATAGAGTTGTTCTTACCATACCTGGGGCATGCGATGGGGATCCTCAGGCTCACCAAGGTCTCCCAGGACCATGTATGGTCAGACCTGACCCTCTTCCCTTCCTGGGGCCTCTGGAATGCCCTGGGTCAAGGGAGGAGGCTGCCCTATGTGCTGATGGGTGTGAGAAAGGACTATTTCCTGCATCCCTGGGTCCACACCAGCGCTGTATGACACCTGCTGTAGAGTGCCTATATTCTGCCCACATGGAAACATGTTCTAGGCCACAGGAGACTTCCAGGAACCAGGAGAAATCAATCAAATGGCAGATATTTAGGGCATACAACAGATCAGGGTCAAGTATTTGTGGGGCAGCATTAGAACTGCATCCTAGCCCTGCCTCTTCCTGATACGCTTGGTTTCCTGGTGCAAATGCCTTGCCTGTTCTGGACCTCAATCTGTCTGGTGTAGTGAGGGGAGGATTTCTGTAAGGATTTTGCAGCAGGGACGTGCTAAAATTCTGTCAGCAACTCATCACAGGCTGGAGCTACAGGTTGCCGTAACAGGATATCCAAAATATGCAACATGTGGCTTCCCTGGTGGTCCAGTGATTAAGAATCTGCCTGCCCATGCAGGGGACACGGGTTCGATCCCTAACTGGGGAGCTAAGATTCCTCACGCCTTGGAGAAACTAAGCCCGCTAGCCCCAGCTCCTGAGCCTGCACTCTAGAGCCCTGCAACCACAACAACTAAGTCCACGTGCAGCAAGTCCTGAAACTCAAGCACCCTAGGGCCTGTGCGCCACAACACAGAGGCCCACGCAGTGAGAAGCTGGTACCAGCAAAGAAGACACAGCACGGCCGAAAACAAACACATTTACATATTGTGAAAGAAGTGGGTATATAGGAAAAATGCACCAGAGGTTATAACAGGTAATATTTGCTCAGTCCTCTCAACGTGCCAACTGTTGTTTTAAACACTCCTTGTATATTAACTCATTTAGTGTTCTCTGACATAGGTTCTATTATTATCCCCATTTTATGGTTGAGAAACTGAGGCATAGAGACGTTAGAGAACCTGCCCAAGGTCACACAGCCAGGAAGAGCCAGACTGTGCAGCGCTTACGTGTCCGAGGACATTACAAACCACCTTTCCAGATTTTCAGAAAGCAGGCGTGATGACCTCCAGTACGTCAATGAGGTAACGGAGGCAATGAGGTGCTCGGATGATACAGCTGTCAAGTGGCAGGGTCAGAGCGCCAAAGAGCACCTCCTGATTTACATCCCGGGCAGCTCTCCCCATATGAGCAAGACAGGGGGGTACAGTATTCATAAAAGAAGAAAGTCAATATTTAATAAGGGGAAACTGAGTCAGTCTCACTAATATTCAAATCAGTGCAGAATAAAAAAAATTACATAATGACTGTTCAATACCCAAAAGCCTTTTTTAAATAATCCCAAGCATTGCCAAAAAATTCAGTAAATGGAGGTTTTCATATATTAATTAAATGGGTGCAGTTGGAATATTTCTGAAGGGAAATTTTAAAAAATACTCTTACTTTAAAATATGATTTATTGGAACTTAATCCAAAAATATTTATGAACATGCAGGAAGATTTAGCTACAAAATGTTCAACAAAGTGCCACTTATATTGTCAAACACATCAACAACAATGAAGACTCTAAACCACGAGATGGGGTAAAGAAATTAGGAGTCGATACCCAATGTGATATAGTGATCAAGGTCAGATTGTGATATTTAATGACACAGAATGATGCTCATGATATACTTTCATGAACAAAACAGGCATCTAAGTTATCTGTATAGTGTAATACGATACTGTGATATAAGAAGAAATACGTGTTTGATCTTCGGCCAGCTCACTAAATAGCTAGCTCTTAAAACCCTTGTATTGGAGACGGAAATGGCAACCCACTCCAGTATTCTTGCCTGGAGAATCCCATGGACCAAGGAGCCTGGCAGGCTATAGTCCATGGGGTCTCATGAGTCAGACACAACTTAGTGAATAAAGAGAGAGAAAACCCTTGTATCTGTAATCTCCTGATAATCACATAATTAGAGAGTAGGAACCTTCTGTCACACACCCCTGAACTCTGGAAAGGGGAGATGGAATGCAGGGGAATGAATCGCAAATTATTTCAATCACTATGCCGATATAATGAAGACTCCATGAAACCTGAAAAGGAGAGGTTCAGAAGTTGTCCTGGCAAAACAGAAGGCTTTTTTTCTGTACTGTGTGGCATGTGAGATCTTAGTTCCCTGACGAGGGATTGAATCCGTTGCGGTGGAAGGCCAGATTCTTAACCGCTGGACAAACAGGGAGGCCACCGTGCTGGGTCATCTGTCAGGGACCTCACCTTATGGATCTCTTCATTTGGCTTGTGGTTTGTATCCTTCAATAGACTTCATGATGAACTGGTAACCTAGTGAGGAAATTAGTTTGTTGAGTTCTGTGAGCCGGTCTGGTAAATTACTAGAACCCAGGAAGGGGGTCACGGGAACCTCTGATTTACAGCCAGTTGGTCAGACGCACAGGTGACAACTTGGAATTGGCACTTGAAGTAGAGGGAGGTTTTATGGGACTGAGCGCTTCACGGACGGAATCTGATGCTATCTCTGGCAAAACCTCGACAGAATTAGTTGAATTGTTGGGCACCCATATGGTGTGCAAGAATTGCTTTTTGATGTGGGAAACACACATGCACACTAGAAATGGGTAGGGAAAGTTATGTGATTCCACTTTAAGGGAGAAAGTGTGCGACAGATAGAAGGCTGGAAGAACAGAATCTAAACTATGAATAGCAGTTCTTGCTAGGCGGTGGGACTGTGTGATTTTCAGTTTTCTTAACTTTACTCACCTGTACTTTACACTTTAAAAACACTGCTTAATTTTCTTTATTAATATGTGGCTGCACCAGGTCTTCGCCGTGGCATGTGGGATTTTTCAGTTGCAGCACAGGAACTCCTCGTGGTGGCACTTGGAATCGAGATCCCTGACCTCAGATTGAGCCCACACCCCCTACACTGGGAGCATGGATTACCACTGGACTACCAGGGAAGTTCCCTCACTGTTATGTAATAAGTATGTACCATTTATTACTTGTAATCAGGAAAGAAAAAGAATGAATGTTTTCTAAAAGAAAGGGAAGATGGAAGGGAGTAAGGACAGTGGAGAAGAAAGGAAAAGAATGCAGCAAGATGCAGGACCCTGGAAATAATTAGAAATCTCTTGCTGAGATAAATAATATGTGACTCAAAGCTTGCAGACATCCGAGATGCCTTGGGAAGCAGCTGAGCATCTTCTTTGCCCAACTTGGCCAGCTAACTAGAAAACATCAACCATGGTTCTGCTTATGCCGAGGTAGCAAGACACACTAGGCAGCTGAGAACTTGTGCAATCAACATCCCAAAGCACTACCACCCATACATTTCCTGGCCCACTTTACTCCCCACTATGGTGAAGTTCAAGAGGAAAATAAATAGAAGTGTGAAAATTAATAAAGGGAAACCTCACTAAAATAAAATGCAGAGGTCAGGAGGGGCAGTTCTCAGGAACATACCATTCACCTCAATACAGATTCCAAGAGGTAGAGACAGACTTTGCACCTCTGGCTGGAAGTGACAGGACTTCACTATGAGAAAGATTAACTCCTGGCTTGGCAACAGCTCAGCCAATGAGAGATTGTCATTCCTCATTCAATTAAAAGCCACTACATAACAAACCCCCAGTTTCCTCCAGTGGACCTTTTGTTTGTAACAGTGCCTCCTAACTTCCCCTTGGCCTCTATAAAAGAAAATCCTTTGTTTTACCTAACTTGCATGAGGTTTGCCATAGTTGCATATCCTCAATGGCAATTCTTTGTGGCTCCCTAGTAAACCCCTGGTTCTGCTGGAAAATATGTGGTTTTCTTGTTTTAGGTTAACAGAATCGTTACTTTTGAAACCCTTCTCCTGCTCCACTTTCTATTTTTTCCCACAGCACTTATCATATTCTGATACATTACATAATCTATGTATCAATTTGCATACTTCTTACTATCTGTCTGCCCCAGCTACAATGCAAGCTCCATGAAGATGGGATCTTTGTTCTGGTCACTAACGGATTCCAGGAAACTAGAAGATACCTGGGAAAGTTGCTCAATAAATATTAGTTGAAAAAAGGGCTCTAGAAAGCTATGAGAGTTCTGGAAGGTTGATAAAGATCTGCAATATCTTGAAGGTTCCAGGACAAAGTATGAGCCACTCAAGGACTGCCTTGGCTCCTTCCTGCATCCCTTTGAGACTAACATCCCCACTGAAAAATGCCAAAGCCATGCCTCTGACTTACATGGGAGGGTGAGAGGTGGTATTCTTCACGAAGGTCCATGGCTCTGCAGGCTGTGGTGGAGCAAACCTCAAGGATCCAAGAGGAGGCTTGGCAAAGGGGACTCCCAGGAAGACGGCCACAGGCTGAGCAAATCCCTTTAAGCTGACATGTTTCCCCAGGACTCTGCCCTGAGCGGTGTCCACGACAGGCGATGAGGGCGGCAGCCCTGCTGGACATTGGGAGGAAGTGAGGACTCGTCAGTGGTGACGGTGAACTGGAGTCTGCGTGGATTTCGTTACCTTTCCTATGTGATCTCGAATGTCCGCTCAACTCTCTAAGCCTCGGTTTCTTCTTATATAAGAGAGGGTGAAGCCAACTGTCCTTCCTAACTCACAGGGCGATCTGAAGGAACAAATTGCAATTGGAGGTGTAACAGCATCACGTAAGACGTAAACGCATGAAGAGGAGCTGCTGGGGATGAAGGTGGCACTCAGTCTCCACACTTAGGAGCCTCTGCAATCAGCCACCCACTGGATCCCGGCAGTGAGCTGCACGCCGGATGAGAGGATGACCGAGAGGCGGCTGCTCCTCTCAGACATCTGACCTTACGTGGGGAATGAGCGCACGCACACCTGACCCTCCTGTGCGGACACGTGGTCCCCGTCCTGGGAGAATCACCGAGTGAGGCCCTCTGACTGCTGGCTTCATGGAAGCAGCAACCTCGCCTCTGGGACTTGCTGTCGTGGAAGGGTGACCCCGGGAGGTGGAAGAGAGGGTGTAAGGGTATAAAGAGAGACGAGACTGTGCAGAGGGGAGGCTCTGAGACAGCAAAGCGCAAGGCCTGCCTGAGGAAGAGCGATGGGTCTTCCTCATGACTCCAGGAAGAGTCCTGGGGCTGGAGCATAATCCTGGAAGGTTCAGGGCTGGGAGAGTCCCAAATGAAAGGTCAACTATTCGGGCTTTATTTAGGGGGTAAATGAGTGACAGCGAACCACTCTGGAGTAAGACAGGCACACAATCAGCTTGAAGAGGCTCCTTCCGAAGACTCTGAGCAGGGTCATCACGGGGAGTGAGACTGGGGGTCACATTCTGTCTGTCCCATTCCCGTGGACCAGGCGGTTTTTTCTCACTGAGCTCAAATGTGTCTCCTGCACTTGCCAGGTCAGGCCTGGTTCTCCCTGCTTGGGGACATCTGCACCTTCATGAGGCAGGTGGCCTTCATGTTGATCCCTGTTCACACTTGTCCCTCAAGTCCTTTCTTGTTCATCCTCAACAGCTGCAGTTTGTTTAAGCATCCTAACAGGAATGATTTCCAGGCCCTCACCCTCCCAATTGTTCCCCGTTAGATACAGACAAAAGGCCAACCTCTCTCTCAAAGTGTGTGGACAGAACAGAGAAGAATAACCCAGATCTGGTCTTATAGACACATCCAAAGACAGCCTTCAAGGGACGTGAAGTGGACAGATGCCTGACTGGCAAGAGTGAAAAAGTGGGCATTGGGTTGAGAGGCGTAGGCAGTGATGGTGACAGCAGAGGTTGACACTTGTGTCACCTGTTTGTGTAGAGAGCACTTACTAGGACCACGTGGGGACTCTAATCACAAAGACCTGGCTAGGGAGACACCATTATGTCCATTTTAGAGATGAGATAATCGAGGAAATGGAGGAAGCCAGTATGGACTTTCTAAAGGTGGTAATGGTACGGACCTGTCCGGGTAAACCAGCGGTAAGGGGACAATCAGCTTCTAATGTGCTTCTTATTCAGCACTTCCCCTTGGTTCTGGGCCTCTCACAGTGTCACAGAGCCAGAAGGAAGATAAAACTCAGTGGAGGCCGGGCTGCCAGAGCACTGATGACCAGAGCACTGGCTCTGGACTCGGGAGACAGAGACAGAATTCACAGTGTGATTCTCCAGCTGACCTTGGCACGTACCTTTCCCTCCCTGAGCCTCAGCTTTTCCATCTATAAAGTGGTGCAGATGCATCTGAGGTCTCTTGCTACATTCTTGTCTTAACCATGTCCCCTGTGTTCTGTATTCTGATCCTTTGACGCCTAGAGCCTTGCTGATTCTGGGGGGACTGCCCTCCCCAGAGTGAGCCAATCCCTGGAGATAGGAATGAAGTTCCCCTTCCTGCCTGCCGTAGCCTGTACCCCAGTCCCCTTCTTTATCGGGCCCTCTACTCAGTCACTGTCACCCTGCCCCAATCGCTCCATTGCAAAATACCTGAAAACTGTGCACACCCCCTCACCTGCTGACAGCGGCTACCTTGGGACTCCCACACCTGCTTATCCTGCCTCACCTCTTTTTTGTCACCCGCAACCAAGATAAAGCCCCTTAATCCCAATTTCTTTGTCTTCCTTCTGCCTGGAGACCCACCCCTGTCTTCATCACCTGCACAACCATGGTAAGGCCAGGCCCTTTCCTTCAGGGAAATGTGTCTTAATCATCTTTTCAATGGCACTTGGCTCCTTATCCTACTTGCCAGTATAGGTAGGTGTAAGAGACATGGGTTCAACCCCTGGGTTGGGAAGATCCCCAGGAGTAGGAAATGGCAACCCACTTCAGAATTCTTGCCTGGAGAATCCCATGAACAGAGGAGCCGGAAGGGCCACAGTCCATAGCGTTTTAGAGTCGGACACAACTGAAGGGACTTAGACACACACTCCTGATCTGTGGGCCCCAGGATACCCCAAACTTTCTGTTAATACACTGTCTTTGAAAGCAATTCCTTTATCTCTTTTTTCCCTTTCTCTATTTCAAGCACTCTTTAGAAGCAATAGCCCATTTCCACCTCACAACAGCCCACTGAGGTAGACACAGTTGTCACCCCCATTTTCAAAATGCAAAACCAAGGCACAGCAAAGGGACATAACTTGTCTAAGACACACAGCTACTAGGTGCTGAGCCACGATGGCCACCCACACCGCTGTCTCCAGAGCTGGTATTAATATTCTGGTAAGGCTTCCCAGGGTGCTCAGTGGTAAAGATTCTGCCTGCGGTGCAGGAGACGCGGGTTCGATCCCTGGGCGCAGAAGATCCCCTGAAGAAGGAAACGGCAACACACTCCAATATTCTTCCCTCGGAAATCCCATGGATAGATGAGCCTGGCAGGCTCCACGGGGTTGCAAAAGAGTTAGACAGGACTTCGCCGAAAACCACACAGATCCCTTCCAGGATTCTGGTCAGGACACGCTCCATATCTGTATTAACAAGCAAGAGGGAAAGACACGGAGGAGCTCGCCAGTGTCCTCGGAGGGATGTGGGAGGTGAGCTCTGGAGTGGTGGCCCGTAGCCGAGTCCAGGGTGTGCACAGTCCCCTGTGTCTCCTGCTGCGAAACACAGGCTGGGCTACACCATCCAAGTTCACAGAGCCCGCGCTCTGCAGAGCCTGGCCTGTCACTACTTCGTCCCGTGCACATCTCCTCCCCCATGTTCCCCAAAAGGATTTCCAAAGAAGCCCCGGCCATCGGCATTCAGGAGGACTCACCCCAAGCTGTGAAAGTAGAGATGGAGGTCAGAACCAGCGCGAAGAGCCACATCGTGGAAAGACAGCTGCTCCTGTAGCCACAGGTCTCTGCCTTGCTCAGAGGGCTGTTTCACTCTGGGTCCAAAGCTCCCTCTGCAAGCTCCCACCCCAGCAGCTCAGTAACAGAGAAATAGGCCTCCCTTCCTTGAGGGTGGTTGGGTGTGTGAGCCACGCCCACCAAGACTTCACCCTCTTTTAAATCAAGAACCCGGACCTAACTCTCCAATTACAGGTAGCCACAGACACTTCAATTTGTTTCCTAAGTGCGTCTCCCTTCCTGGACTCTAAGCTTAGTGCTCTGTGAGATTCCCAGGGCAAGAACAAGCAGACAGAGGCCTTTAGACAAGGGGAGCCTTTGGTCTGGGGCCCTCAGAACAACTGGATACCTTGCAGAGCGACTCCTAGCCCCATAGCTGCCCAGCTAGAGAATTAAGGGGCTTATTTCAGAGTCCCATGTTATTTTGGAAGCATCTTGAATTTCATCCAGTCACCCTTCTGATGCCCAGATTACATTTACAGTGTTCCTGCCAAGTGACTCAGCCTCCTGCTGCACACCTCCAGGATCAGGGAACTCATTACCTCTCCAGGCAGTGATCTTTGGAGAGAATGTTACTACAGTAAAGGGACTCCACCTCTCCATCATCTTTGGCTCTAATTATTCATTCATCCATCCTTCTATCCCCCCACCCTTCCTTCCGTTTATTCATTATTTCATTTATGCATTCATTCTCCAAACATTTACCAAATGCCTGGCTCTGTGCTAAGCGTTATTCATCTTTCCAGGTGGCACTAGTGGCAAAGAACCCACCTGCTAGAGAGAGAGATGCCAGTTTGATCACTGGGTTGGGAAATCTCCTGGAGGAGGGCATGGCCACCAACCCCAGTATTCTGGCATGGAGAATCCCATAAACAGAGGAGCCTTGGCAGGCAACAGTCCACAAGGTCTCAAAGAGTCGGACATGACTGAAGCGACTTAACCATGCATGCCAAGTGTTATGGAGACAAAGACAAACCTAAGACATGGTCCATCTCCTGGAGGAGTCACCATATAATGGATAAGACACAGGCAGGGAGAGGTGATAGGCGGGTTGCTATGCAATGTGGCGGCACCAAAGTAGAGGGATGTGGAGCGCTCTGAGTGCACCTGTGACAGCGCCCTTACCTACTAGGGGAAAGAGGAAGATGCTCAAAGCCCGNATAATGGATAAGACACAGGCAGGGAGAGGTGATAGGCGGGTTGCTATGCAATGTGGCGGCACCAAAGTAGAGGGATGTGGAGCGCTCTGAGTGCACCTGTGACAGCGCCCTTACCTACTAGGGGAAAGAGGAAGATGCTCAAAGCCCGCCTAACAGAATCATTATACGTCCAGTAAACGGGACATTCTCTAAGTACACTCTGGTTCAGCCGGCTACAGCAATGCCGTCCCTTCACTCAATCTCGTGATGCACACCTCGGTTTCTTAACAGGGAAAGGCAATCATGATTTATTGCTAAGGGGAAAAACAATGATCATATAGTTTCGACGGCATTGGGATACTGTTGGCAGTTCCTCAAAAATCACACAGGGACTTCCCTGCTGTCCAGTGGTTAAGACTCCACTGCAGGTGGAATGGGTTTGATCTTTGGTCATGGAACTGCGATCCTGTATGCCATGTGGTGTGGCAAAATTTTTTTCTAAAATATTGAACACAGAGTCATCATATTACCCAGCAATTCCATGCCTAGGTATACACCAACAATAGTTGAAAATATGTCCCAGGAAAAACTTGCACACAAGTAGCAGTGATTTATAATGGCCAAAGTAGAAAAACCCAAATGTCCAGGAACTGATGAATGGACAAATGAAACAATATCTGTCTGTACAATGCAGTATTATTGAGCCATAAAAAAAATGAAGTACTGGTCCATGCTAAAGAGGGATGAACCTTGAAAATATTGCATATTATGCTAATGAAAGAAGCCAGATATGAGCGACAGATACTGTCTGATTCTATTCATATGAAATGTCCAGATTAAGCAAATCCATAGAGGAAGAAAGCAGTACAAAGGTTGCTGCAGACCTGGGGCTTGGGGGGCAGGGAATGATGTGTGAGTGCTATGGGGTAGAGGCTTCTCTCTGAGGTGATGAAAATGTCCTGGGATTATATAGTGGTGATGGTTGCACAACTCTGTGAATATACTGAAAAACCACTGAACTGTAAGCCTTAACAAGGTGAATTTTGAACTTCCCTGGAGGTCCAATAGTTAAGGCTCCACGCTTGTTCTGCAGCAGGTGTGGGTTCAATTGCTGGTGGGAGAATTGAGATCTCACATGTCACATGGTGTGGCCAAAAATGAATAAAACAAATTTTTAAAAAGATGAATTTTCTGGTGTGTGGATTATCTTTCATTAATGAGATATTTTAATAATCTAGTCTTCCTGAAGGCTCAGTGGGTAAGGAATCCTTCTGCAATACAAAAGACACAGGAGACACGGATATGATCTCTGGCTCCAGAAGATCCCCTGGAGGAGGAAATGGCAGCCCACTCCAGTATTCTTGCCTGAGAAATCTGTGGACAGAGGAGCCTGGCGGGAAACCCTTTACAAATGCCCCACTGTGAGACCAAACATGCCTCAGATGCTGTGCTTGGCATCCCCAGAGGGAACATCAGTCTTGGCTTGGCCAGTTCCAGTGACAAGACACCTGTTTTTCCTGAGAGCTCCCTGTGCTGACTTGGCTCTGAATCTTTGAAAGTTCTTCCCTAAGTTAGGCTGAAGTCCCCTTCCTTGAAAATTCAGCCCTGCGCTTCCTGAAAGTCACAAAGCGATTTAGATTTGGAGGTACCTTCCAGTCTCTTTTCTAGCAAAAGCGAGTGTACCTGAGACTTGGGTCCAGACAGAGAACTTTATACCTTCCTCTGCAGGGTACTGGCTTTTCTGCAGTTTGAAGGGCCCGGTGCTTGTGTGCTAAGTGGCTTCAGTCCTGCAACTCCGTGGACTGTAGCGTCAGGGTCCTATGTGCTAAGTGACTTGTAATCAATTCCAGGTGTTTCGCCCCCTGGCGGTTGATCTGGAGGGAATTGCTATTTGATGTTCAAGAAAAAGGGTAGTCACGTGGCTCAGAAGCCCGGTCTCAGATCAGGTCCCCTTTGTGAAGAGCCAGCCTGTGTAGGGTGCATGGGTTTGGGAGTCAGGCATCCTTGTTCACAGGCACCTTGTCACTTCCTGAAAGAGGCAAGTTACTGATACACTCTGGAATTCCATTTCCTCTTTCCTGTAAAGAAGATAATAAGACTTCACTTGGTGGTTCAGTGGTAAAGAATCCTGCCAATGCAGGAGACGTGGGTGGGATCCTTGATCTGGGAAGATCCCACATGCCATGGACCATCTAAACCTGTGAGCCACAACGGTTGTTGGCATTTCTTAGAGATTCTACATCCCAGGAGAAGCCAGAAATCACCCCAGGCATTCTTAGAGACAGTTTTCAGGTGACACTTCAGGCACTCACTCCAAAGTGGTCACTGCTTGGCCCTGACGTGGTCCAGGCCGCAGAGAGGGTTCATATGAGTTGCTGGAAGAGATGGCCCCAGGGAGGGGCCTGGACGGATAACCCGTAAGTTGGAGAAAGCAGTGTAGACCTGCGGGAGGGCCAGGAAGGGCCAGGCAGCCTTGCCGCGTGTCGCCGTGCCCCGTCCCCCTCTTTCCCACTCCAGGACAGCCTCGGTCTCTGCCGCCTCCGTCTCTACAGGCAGCTCCGCAGGGAGGAGGGGGACACGGCACTCTGGTCCCCACGTCCTCTCACTGGAGCTGTGGGTGGCCCAGAGGCATGGAGCGAAGCAGCGGCTCCTCAGCACCTCCCGGGGCCCAGCCCGCCCCACTCTGCACGTCCGGAGGTCAAGGCAGAACGGCCAGAGCTCCTTCCTGCCGATGGTGCCCACTGTCGTCATGCTTCTCTCACTGAGGAGGATGATTTACCCCAGCCCAAGACAAAGACATGACTTGGTCTCCAAAAGAACATTTATTTCCAAATTGAGGCCACAGAAACAGAAACTACCCCTCCCTGACCTCTGCCACTCCCATCGGATAATTCTTCAGACTTCACAATAAGACGCCTCTTTGGCACATAAACACTTCTATAGAAACCTCCGTCTGGGGGCCCGGTTGAGCCTCCCGTTCACAGCTCAACATGTTTTAAGTGTGGTGCCTTCTTTGCCACCTCCCTGGACAGAAGCTCATTCCAGAAGGCCACTTCCTTGTCTTTCAGCTTCTCAGCTGCCTGAGTGTTGACACCAATCTGAAGGTACCCTTCTTTGTGGTCATACGCTGGCCAATGGGGAAGCCCCTCCCCATTAGGGTTCCTGAAACAGAGTCAAACAGAAACTCACCAAAGCAAAGGTTTGGTCCCAACAACCCTCTTAGATGGTCAGGGACACCATGGCTTCACTTCTGCCAAAGGCTCATGTGCTGCCAGAGACAGGAGGCTGACCATGTCGTGGGCACCCAGTCCATCACAGGGAGCTCTCACGTCAGAAGTCACAGGGCCTGGTGTTTGACCATCGCACGTTGGAAGCTCCCCCCACCCAACAGATACTCTCTGTCCCTTCCCACCCCTACTCCATGTCTGCCAGCAGCTCACCCATTCCGAGCAAAGTTGGCCCAGAATTTCATCACCATCTTGCTGAGATTGATCTCTTCTTCTGAGGCACCATCTGTGGGGAGGAGACAAAGCCAATGCTGCTCAAAGAGTGGTTGATGGGCAACAGCAGCACTTGAGAAATTGTTGATAAATTCAGAAATGGGGGCCTTACTCCAGACCTACTGAGTCTAAAACTGCACTATAAGATCTTGGGTAATTCAAATGCACTTTAAGCTTGACAGTTCCCGGCTGAGGCTGGGCTCAGTGAAGGGCTGCAGTCGATCCATAAGCTGACTGCCTTGTCTTCTGTGCCCACCCGACTGCCCTTCCCCCTTCAGTGTTTCAGGGACACACCCCAGGGTTGCTGCTAGACTAACCCCACCTCCCAGGATGCTCTCCTTTGGGCCTTTTCTCAGTTTCCTTCACCCATATATGTTTTCACAGAATCTGATGAATAACCAAGCTGCAAGATCCCCAAATAGTCATCCATCAGAAAGTGTCCAGAGGCACAGTCCTGGGGTGTGCCACACACAAGCTGTCTGTCAACTGTTGATGGTGAAGACATTAAAGACATTTGTGAGAGTTATTCCTTAAAATATTATAACGTTAAAGATATTTAATTTAAAAAGATATGCGCTTTAGATGGATGGTTGGGTATACAGTCCAGGTTCACTCGCACGCTGATGTGCTCTTGTGAGTGTGGCGTGAGTAACGGCCTTCTAGCTCTGAGCAGCGCCTGCGGGTGACACACTCCCGTCTTGCTGATGCCCAGGTCTGGATTCTAGAGTGACCATGAGTGAGGGCACAAGGATATGCATTCTCCATCATGTACGTTAGAACAACAACAACAACAAATGGTCGGGCCCTTTGTCCTTCCACCCTGTTATGGTGAATTCAGGAAAGCAAGAGCTGCAGAGAAGGAGGAACCTGCCCAAGGTCACCAAACCAAATCTCGGACCAGGAGCTCCTAACTCCAAGTTTATAGTCACCAAAAGGCCATCACCTTTTAAAAATGGAGCCCCGAAGACAGAGAAGAGCTCATCCCCGTGGTCCCCTATCACTGTCTTGGGTTTCAGCTCTGATGAGAAGCTTGGGCGATACTGAAACTCATACATGTAGGTGGGGGCTCCAGCATCTGGAAAACAAGGATTCATACATGGTTCATTTCAGCAGACACACAACGGGATAGTATCAAGGGCTCCAGGGGGCCATGAGTGGTCAGGAAATTGGGGGCACGCCTGGCTGAGTGAACAACAAGAGCGTTAAAAACAGCTGCCCACTGTGAGAACCCACTGTGTGCCAACCTTGCGTGATCCTGCAGCAAGCCCCTGGTTATTAGCACAGTAGAGAATACGGAGCTTGGAAAAAATTCTATGAGTTGCTTAAGGGTACATTGGTGGCAGAGGTGGGACTACATTTGAACCAGTATTTATTCAATGACTGAGCAAGTGAATGAATAAACAAGTGAATGTTGAAACTCTGGGGAAACTGATTAAAAATAACTATCATTATAGAGGCATCGGGTCAATTCATATAAACCTCTTTGCCCTGATGCATTCTCATTCCAGAACATCTAGATACATACAGTTTATGTCCACAGAAACACCCACTACATTTCATTGATAGCAGGCTGCTTTTCATTCCTGTGGAGAATACCTGCAGAACAACAGGTGCTTTCAATTCCGCCTATTTTTGAGCACTTCAGGCCAAATGCAGTTAGTTTCGGATGTACACTCTCAACAGTTTCCCGCACGTGTTTGTGCTGAGGGCCGGGCAGGAAGCAGTGAAGGTGGAATGGTGGCGACCCTCTCCTGCCTAACGCCCAGGACTCACCTCTGTAGCGACGGACCATATTCACAGATGGGACGCCGAATATCACATCTGCTATCAAGTCCTGGAACAGGCCTTTCTTTTTGACGGGGTCGTCTGTCCCTCCTAAATACTTGTCAGTGGCCACTGGAGTCAGTTCCTCAGGAATGCTCTGAAATAGATCGAGTGAAAGTGACCACTGTTAAAATTAAATACAAGATAGAGACCAGACTTATGAACTATCTGTGCAGACAAAACCATTTAAGCCATGGGAGCAAAACTAACTCTCACTTATTTCATGCACCTAAGGAAAACCTAATTTAGGTTATTTTTCTGTAAAGCCCTCTGATAATCACAAAATAAACTTAAGTCATCTGCCTAAAATGGTATGAGAGAATCACTTTTCACCATTCCCTTGACACCTGAAAAACTCTATTGTGATAAGCAACCTCTGAAAAGGTGAACAACTTCCTCATTTTCACTTTGGAAGCCATGCTGTAACTTCATGTCCTCAAACCTATCAGCCTTTGAAGTTGGAAGCTCCCAGAGAGAAAAGTGGTGCTTATGTACAATAAATTCTTCCTAAATATTATTCATTCACTTGGTGGTTTTAATTTTGCTACTTCTCAATTTCTGACCTCACCACCCCTGCACCTCACTACCACAGCATCTCTTGTTTGGTTAATGGTGATCCTTTTAAGCCCACTTGAAACTTTCTCCCACCCCTCAACTTGAGTAATAATAAGAAAAGTAGAAAAAGTGGATCAGAATCCCCCAGCTCCAGACTTCACTCTGCCATTAATTGCTCTGCAACTGGGGACAAGCTTCTGGCCCTCTTTGGGGCTCAACCAGTTCCTGTGATTCCCAGAGTCTTACAAGGAGAGGATAGGACTGCCACAGGAGTGATGTGGCCGTCTTCTGGTCCAGCTTGTCTTCAGGCAGAGTGTAGCCTATGAGCTGTTAAAACAAAGGTTAAACAACTGTGAATCATTAAGCAATGGCAAGAAAAACCCAAGAGACCAAACCAGTGCAGACTTAAGGTCACTTTGTCATGTCTTGATGGGCATGGGTCTTTGATGAGTTGGGCAAAACCAATGAATCAAATGGACTTTATATCTAGAGGTCAAGGAGTGCAAAGAGGATAAAGTAATTGTTAAGGGAAGGCGCCCCAGTCTTTGTGTGTGTGTGTGTACAAATAATTAGTCTAGAGTCCCCACGATAATCATCAAGACAGAAAGGGAAGGTTTCAGCCAGCCTAGTGTTGAAGTGGAAGGCTCTGGGGCAGATGACACAGACCTCCACAGATACCCTGCCTGTGTCAGACAACTTAGAAAGCTTCAAATCCTGCCATTATGACTTTGGTCCTTTGGTAAAACCTCTGAAATCGTGCTGAAGAACCACAGAACTCTGCACATAATGACTCCATCAAAACTCTGTCCTAAGAGACTTGACCAAACTCCAGGACAGCTTCAGGGAGCTTAAGGCCATGTCCCCAGGATGACCACCGGCCCCTTTAAAGAACTCTGGGCTGCCAGGAGATTTTACTGTTTGTTTCAGCCCAAACCTGGTGATAGGCAGATGGGTCCAGGAATCCCTTCTAAATCTTTTCTTTGTCCCTTTAGATGTAAATCTTCCACCCAAAACTGTTTCCTCAAGGATCTGAGAGCCATCTTTATGAAAAACAAACATTCAGGGATAATTCTTGCCCTGTCCTCCAGTCCCTGTGAGACGATAAAGGCCTAACTTCAGTGGGGTCTTGCTTCTACTTACACCACTCCTTCCTGTCATAAAGGCAGGAGTTGTTTCTTCTCCACATAAATGCCAGCTGATAAATCCAGGGAGCCCAGTCACACAGACAATCCGCCCCCTGCTCACCTATGCCTTAAAGAGGCTCCAAGCTTTCATTTCACGGATTGGGTTCAGTTCACAACGGATTATTTCCTTAGAGCAGGGATGTAACTGAATCAAATCTGTTACCACTTCCCCTAGTATCTGGCTTTGTTTATCTCTGTCAGAAGGGAAAGCCCTTCCTAACTTTTAGAAGTCAATTTTAACTCAGGAGGAAGCAGGCTCCTCTGACTCTTTCCAGTGAGATGAGTGAGAGCATGGGTGAGGCGGGGGTAATTTGTGGAGAAAGCATGAAAGCAGCAAGCCCGAGGCGAGAGGCTGCGGGTCCCAGGCCCCACTCTCCTTAACTCCGGAGCCCCTTCCCCTGTCCAGGCCTTGGGCTTTCACCTGCCCCATGATGAGCTCTACCAGCCCCCCTGGAACCGACATTTTGGGATCCGTGGATGGAGGACATTCACAGAGTGTGTGGGGACGTGGGTCCCCAGAACTACACCTCCCAGATGACAGTGTGGACCATCAGAGATGGTTTCCATGGAAATGTCAACTTGTATGAAGGGGACAGCTGGCCTGGTCCCAGAGAGAGGCCTGTGACCACAGATGGGAGCGTGATGTGCTGGGAGACAAGTCTCCAAGGCCTGCACTTTCTCACCAGTGGAATAAGCCAGCCAAACTCTTCCTTGTTGATTCCGACCATGTAGGGAACGGGGTTGAAGTTCTTCTCAGCCAGCATCTCTTCGGGCATCTTTGGCAGCAGCACTCCGTCAACCACGGTGGGCAGGAAAGGATGGCTCTAGGGAAGAGAGCGAGGGAGTGTCTATGCTTCCCCTTCCAGGTCACACCTGTATCCCCCTCTCCACCTGCTGGAACTCAAGGCCAGTATCACACACCTGGGTGCCTGTGGGTAGTGGCCACACACCTGGGTCCTAACAGAGGGGGCTAAGTCTGCAGATCTGAAAGGGCTGAACTCTGACCAGGGGACAGCAGTGGTCACGTGATGGGGACAGATCGCCACTCAAATTGGTATGAAAATGTATAATATAATGTGCCTTTAATTTGAAGTGTACATGGTAATATATCGACGTGCATTTCTCCATCTACAGTCCTTGCAAGCATCTCTTTACAGGAAGCCACCCTCAGCAGGAAGTCCCTTTACTCTGGTCGCTTTAGCAAAGCTATATGATAACCAACTTTTAAACCAGGCCCCTCTGCCATGTTCTATTCATCTCCAGCCCAAGCACCCTTTTCAGATCTTTTAATCACACAATACCTTGCCTAACTTTTTTGGTCCTTCCCATAGATCAAAGAAGTAGAAAGGAAGAGTAAGTAATTAACAGATGACCAGGTCTCCTCCCTAACTTCCCCTTTAGTAATCTCCAAAATAAACTGTGTGAACAAGATGATATCCAGAAGGAGATTATGAGGAGTCAACAAGCTGTGTATGAGCCTGCAGACAGAGGGCAATGGCAACCACTCTGACCTCCTATCTCAATGGCGAACTGAGATTACTTCTCTGTTGCTCTTTAAAAATTTTCATGACCAGGGATTTGCCTGGTGGTCCAATGGTTAGGAATCAGCCTTGCAATGCAGGGGTCTCGGGTTTGATCCCTGGTTGGGGAACTAAGATATCACATGCCTTCAGATAGCTAAGCCCACGCACTGCAATTACTGAGCCCACGTACCACAACGCGAGAGAAGCCTGCATGCCGCAACAACAAAAAGTTTCACGGCCAAACAGAAACCTGGGAGGTGGTTTTGGGGGGACGCTGACTTCGCCATCTCTCCAGATTGCTGCATTCTGATTAAAGTCACCTTTCTTTTTTATGATGTGTGAATATGTATTTGATCTCATAACCAGTAAGGAGCAAGACCCCTGATTGGCTCGGTAACTTTCTCATTATTCACAGCCCTTAAGTTCTGTAAAGTCACCATGACTCTGATTTAGGGACTGCTCTGTCACTTCAACAGGGGAAACATGGGGCCAGGTTCCTGAGCCTCTGGTCACATTTTCTCAACCTTGTGTTATATATGTTTCTGTTTAAAGACACCTTATGTAATATACATTTCTTACAGACAATTAGTTATGTGTAATATATTTATTGATAATAAAACACCAACCGACAAGGCCTCAATGTTTTCTCAGCCTGGGGAGACTGCTGTTGGAGTTTCCTGCATGACTGGGAGTGGGGTGGTGTCCTGAGGACTGATTCATGGTGCCTTTCCCCACACGCCTGCGAATAGAGTGACTTGCACAGCCAGTCAACCCTGCAGTCCCCCCAGGAGATAATCTGGGCTCCTGAAGAGCCCCTTACCCAGTCATCTCCACTCCCCATAATGGAGGTTTCTCGTTCACCTTCTCCCAACAGGGCATTTTTAGGAATGTAAACAAGACCAGGGGCTGGCTGGGGACAGGGACACAGAGTTCAAAACTGGGGGCATTGGACTAGGAGTCCAGGAAACTGGTTCCAGTCCTATATCTGGTCTTCCTGGCTGTGTGACCCAGGCAGGGTCACTGCCCCTCTCTGGGCCTCAGCAATATGAACACAAGGAAATACCATGATTCTACAAAGAAGAGTTATTTCATTCTTTCCTTTTCATTAACTGGAGCTTAAAGGTGTCAAGTGGAGAAGGAAATGGCAACCCATTCCAGTATTCTTACCTGGGAAATCCCATGAACAGAGGAGCCTGATGGGCTACAGTCCATGGGGTTGCAAAGATGAGACTCGACTTAGTGACTGAGCAAAGGTGTCAAGACTTAAAACGTGTACTCAAGAAACCAAAGGTTCTTACCTCTGTGGGGTCTCTGTGTAAATCGAGAGTGAAAAATTTCTGTGAAGACAAAGACAGCAGTTGTGGTAAGGAGGCTGAGAAAAGGAGCTGACCTATATGAGAGAAAAGCTGACCATATAGGAGAAAAGCTGACCTATATGAGCTGTGCTCAAAGATATCAACTTCTCCCTCCTGGTGCCACCCTGGCTGGGCTGAGAGGAAGCGGGCAGAACACTCTCCCCCGGGCACCAGCTCAGGGAGCAGGTGGGGGGCGGGAGAGAGGGCTCTGCAGAGGACTGCCGGTGGTGCCTGCCCTGCCCTCCACCCACTTCCCCTTCTTCCTCCTCCAGGCAACAGCACCCCGATTTTCCCTTGGGGAACCCCCTCCTCCTGCTCTCACTCCATGATTGCAGGCATCTATATGTGACCTCAGGTGCACCAAATCCCTGAATACAGGGACTGCTTCAGGGATGGGCATGTGTCCATGTCAGTTCCATGGAGTTTACCCAAATTTTTGCTGCAATTGTTGGGAAATAGGGTTTCTAAGCAGATAGTATGTAAGACTAGAGTACTGTTGCTGCCTTTAACCTCCCCAGGACAAATGTGTCTGAGAATGATGCCAACACCCAAAGGTAAAAGCTGAGATATACAGACAGCTTCTTAACCACATCATACGTGCATCTGGATCCAGCCAGGCCTGAAGCCATCCACTCTTGGACTTGTCAGTGAGTTCCCTGAAGCTTCTGTCGCAACATGTTCCTTTCTCTTCTCAAGGCACTTTGAGATGAGTTTACTTATCTTGCATTAGAAAATTCTGACTCATACAAGCTGACTGAATTTCAGCTCACCCCACACTTCTCTTTGTTGTGAGCTTACCAAGACTGTGCTAGTGTTATTGTGACCCTGTAGCTAACAGGCCTGACCACTATGCAGGAAATCCCATTAAGGATCCCTCCATTGTGTTTAGGCCCACAGTCCAGTGATGTGTGTGTGTCCGTGTGTGTGCTTGTGTGTGTGTGTGTACTGGGGCGAGAGGAAAATCCTGGAAACACTTCCACAGGATCTCAGAAGATCTTATAAGAATAACCTGGACTCTTACGTTCCCTGGATTTTCCCAAAGTCACCGAATCTCCCCTTATAAGCTGGATCTCTTGTGCCATATGGAGAGTTTCTAAAAGAAATTTACCTCTGAAAGAAATGCACACAAGCAGAAAACAGATGTGTTTTTATCTTTGAACACAGTGGTCACCTTATTTGAGCCTAAGAAACCAGGATCCAAGGCTACATTGGACTTAACCCGTGGAAATAGAGCAGAGTCCAGTGCTGGAGTCTAGCCCCGGGGAGTCCAGGAGTAGCCTCAGGATTCCAGGGTCCAGACAGAGAGTCTAGGTGCTCAGCCTACTCCAACGGTTCCCACTGGCTCTAACTGTGTTCTCTGGGTATCTGTCAGGCTGTAACTTCCTGTGATGACCCACCACCATAGCCATCAATCCTGAAATGTCACCTTCTCTGTGAAGCAGCCCTGCTTGTTATAATGAGTGCATTCCCCTCTCTGTACTCCCACCATACCTAATCCACTTAAGTCAACGTGTGTCTTTCTCCTTGCATAGTTCCTTGTGAATAGGGACTATATCCAATTATGTCTGCATCACCCACTCTGTTATCTCCCTGCATACACTTTGCAGAGATGGATGGATGGATGAAATTAGTCAATCCAAGGAGTATGGGTGAACTAGGGGGATAAGTGGATAGATGGATAATAGTCAGCAGACTAGGTGATGGATTCATCATTGATTTTGGAGAGATAGGTGATGAAATACATATATATGGATGATTGGTAACAGATGAATGAATGCTATGGATGAATGGATATTATTTAAGGTTGATGAAAAGATACTGATAAATTGGATTCATTGGTGGATGGACAGATAAAATGACGGATGAATGGATGCATGAATGGATGGAAGGTTGGGTAGATGAGTGGGTAGACACACAGTTATATTATTAGTCACAACTGAGGCAGACACACAGAAAATCTAGAAAACTGGACCACCACTGGGTTATAACTGAGGTGGTTTCTAAATTAATCAAAACAAATTGTGACAATACTTCTGAAAATCTTTGTTCAAAATAGTCCCATGCCCCAAATTCAGGGTGGTAATTATCTCTGAGAATATGTAATGTTCTGAAGCCCCCATACCTCGAGCACGTGCTCTACGATAAGACAAGGCATGGCAATGAGAAGCCTGAGCACCGCCAGCTAGAAAGCAGCCCCCACTCACCAAAACTAGAGGAAGCCCGCACATAGCAAAGGAGACCCAGCACAGCCGTTTTATTTATTTCAAATAAATAAAAATTTAAAAAATATTAGAAAACAATATTGGGAAAAGTACGTGTTGATAGGTATGAGGAGTCATTACACAGTTGTTTATTATGTTATTTTTTTGTCTTTGCTAACATCTGAGATAGTCTGTAATAAGGAAGGAAAGAAAGAAATTTCCCATTCAGATCTAGAGGCTAACACTTCTCCTGGGAGGTGAGAAACTGTCCCAGGTAGTTTTTCCAGGGCAAGAGGACTGAGGCTGAAATGATGAAGCCTGGGGCCATGTTTCTAGGGTGGGGGGCTTGTGTTTCCAAGAGAGCGGGTGCACCTACCATTTTCAGGGTTATCTCCATGAGCTCATCCTCTGTCTTCCGGCGCAGGCAGTGAACAAGGACAGCTGAGGTGGTGGTTTTACAGCCAGCAATGACAGCAATTTGCTGTAGAGATCACAGTGACAGTAGAATTCAAGAGCCATCTCTCTTCCCTCCATCAATACTGAGTATTCTGTCCCCACCTCAACTTCTATAGGCAGCCGGTGATAGCAGAAAATACTCCAGACCAGTAGGTCTTGGGTCCCAGGCATGCCACTTACATTCCTCAGCCTCTGCTGCCTAATCTCCGGTAAAGTGGGCAGAATGATCTCAAAGCTGAACATCTAAAGAGAGGTAGCATGGAAGGGGTGCTAAAGAGCTGGAATCCAGAATCCCAGTTTCTAATTTCAAATCTTGGCTCATCCAATTAATAGCCATGTGGCCTCAGGCCAGTCAGTTGCAAATTGCAGCCAGAGGGGAAGATGCAGAAGAAGAGAAATCAGGCACCACGATGACGGGGCCTGGAGAGTGTGCACGGGCTGCCCAGAGCCTGGTCCAGTGTCTGACATACATCAGTGCCCAGTATGTATTTGGTGGAAAAATGTAAAGGCACAGGAGGAAGTAGAGGAGAGAGTAAGAGCGAGAGCACAAAATAAGGGACTTAAGATTCTTTATTTCTGCAATTTCTGGTCCTGTTCGATAACAAAATCCAGGTCCATCTCTACCACATCCATTTCCTTTGAATAACCGCCCCCCCCCTTCTTAACTTTAGCNAATGTAAAGGCACAGGAGGAAGTAGAGGAGAGAGTAAGAGCGAGAGCACAAAATAAGGGACTTAAGATTCTTTATTTCTGCAATTTCTGGTCCTGTTCGATAACAAAATCCAGGTCCATCTCTACCACATCCATTTCCTTTGAATAACCGCCCCCCCCCTTCTTAACTTTAGCTTGATTAATGGGCTTCTGTTGTCAATAGCCAAACAATTCTGAAAAAAGTTCCCCAACATTCTAAACATTCTTGGGCTCTTACCTCTTCCTCTCCTACTTGCCAGTCATCCCTTTAAGTCTGGCTGCTGCCTCCACCCCTCCACCAAACCAGCTCTCACAGCCGGACCAAACGTTCCACGTCACTGACACTAAGGCCCACTCCTCAGCAGGGACTGTGCTGCTCATCCTTTCTTGTCTTTGTAACAGTCTCCAAATAAAGACAAAGCCCTCACCCGGTCTTATGTAGCATGGCCCTGCCAATGGTCCCATCCTCAGCTCTCTCCAGGTCCTATCTGCACTTTCTGCCCTGGACACACCAGCCTCCCTCACTCTCTATCTTGAGATACCTGCTCCTGCCATAGGACATTTGCACAGGCTGTTCCCTCTTCCTGGATATTCTTTTCTTATCAATAATTTACTACTAATCCTTCTCATCTCAACTCATGATCATTTTACTTTTCAAGAAAACTTTCATGATAACCTCCCCCTACAAACTGGACTACGTGTTGCTTTTGGATTCTGTTGACATCAGGTACCTCTATTGCTCCAGTCACAGCTGACACTTTCTAAGTTGTGCAATTACATAATTATTAACTGCCTCCTAAATTATAATAGAGTCTTCTCCAACACCACAGTTCAAAAACATCAATTCTTCAGGGCACAGCTTTCTTCACAGTCCAACTCTCATATCCATACATGACCACTGGAAAAACCATAACCTTGACTAGATNGACAAACTTCAGTTCAGTTCAGTTCAGTCGCTCAGTCATGTCCGACTCTTTGAGACCCCATGAATCATAGCACGCCAGGCCTCCCTGTCCATCACCAACTCCTGCAATTCACTCAGACTCACTCCCATCGAGTCAGTGATGCCATCCAGCCATCTCATCCTCTGTCGTCCCCCTCTCCTGCTGCCTCCAATCCCTCTCAGCATCAGAGTCTTTTCCAGTGAGTCAACTCTTCGCATGAGGAGGTCAAAGTACTGGAGTTTCAGCTTTAGCGTCATTCCTTCCAAAGAAATCCCAGGGCTGAACTTCTTCAGATTGGACTGGTTGGATCACCTCGCAGTCCAAGGGACTCTCAAGAGTCCTCTCCAACACCACAATTCAAAAGCATCAATTCTTTGGTGCTCAGCTTTCTTCACAGTCCAACACTCACATATATACATGACCACTGGAAAAACCATAGCCTTGACTAGATGGACCTTTGTTGGCAAAGTAATGTCTCTACTTTTCAATATGCTATCTAGGTTGGTCATAACTTTTCTTCCAAGGAGTAAGCATCTTTTAATTTCATGGCTGCAGTCACCATCTGCAGTGATTTTAGAGCCCCAAAATATAAAGTCTGACACTGTTTCCACTGTTTCCGCATCTATTTCCCATGAAGTGATGGGACCAGATGCCATGATCTTCGTTTTCTGAATGTTGAGCTTTAAGCCAACTTTTTCACTCTCCACTTTCACTTTCATCAAGAGGCTTTTTAGTTCCTCTTCACTTTCTGCAATAAGGGTGGTATCATATGCATATCTGGGGCTATAGATATTTGTCCCGGCAATCTTGATTCCAGCTTGTGCTTCTTCCAGCCCAGCATTTCTCATGATGTACTCTGCATATAAGTTAAATAAACAGGGTGACAATATACAGCCTAGCCATACTCCTTTTCCTCTTTGGAACCAGTCTGTTGTTCCACGTCCAGTTCGAACTTTTGCTTCCTGACCTGCATATAGGTTTCTCAAAAGGCAAGTCAGGTGGTCTGGTATTCCCATCTCTTTCAGAATTTTCCAGTTTATTATGACCCACACAAAGATTTGGCATAGTCAATAAAACAGAAATAGATGTTTTTCTGGAACTTTCTTGTTTTTTTGATGATCTAACAGATGTTGGCAATTTGATCTCTGGTTCCTCTGCCTTTTCTAAAACCAGCTTGGACATCTGGTTCAAGATGGTAAAACCTAATTACCATCTGTATATATGTACCAAATATAGGTGCACATAAATATAAAACATGTTTTAATAGACATAAATTGAGAAATTAACAGTAATAAATATTCAAACTACTGTACAATTGTGCTTGTTTCACATGCAAGCAAGGTAATGCTCAAATTTCTTCAAGTAAGACTTCAATTCTTTGTGAACTTAATCTCCAGATCTACATTCTGGATTTAGAAATGGCAGAGGAACCAGAGATCAAATTGCCAACATCTGCTGGATCATAGAAAAAGCAAGAGAATTCCAGTAAAATATCTGCTTCATTGACTACACTAAAGTCTATGATTGTGTGGATCACAACAATTTGTGGAAATTTCTTCAAGAGATCGGAATACCGTACAACTTTACCTGTCTTTTGAGAAAACTGTGTGCATGTCAAGAAGCAATAGCATGAGACATGGACAATGGACTGGTTCACAATTGGTAAAAGAGTACATAAAGGCTGTATATTGTCACACCATTTATTTAATGTACATGAATATATCATGTGAAATGCAGGGCTGGATGAATCACAAGCTCGAATCAAGATTTTCGAGAGAAATATCAAGAACCTCAAATATGCAGTTGAAAACACCCTTATGGCAGAAAGTGAAGAGGAACTAAAGAGCCTCTTGATGAAGGTGAAAGGGTAGAGTGAAAAAGCTGGCTTAAAACTCAGCATCAAAAACACAAGGATCATGGCATCCAGTCCCATCATTCATAACAAATCAAAGGGGAAAAAGTGGAAGAAGTGACAAATTTTCTTTTCCTGGATTCCAAAATTACTGTGAACTGTGAATGCAACCACAAAACTTAAAGACACCTCCTCCTTAGAAGGAAAGCTATGACCAGCCTAGACAATATATTATAAAGCAGAGACATCACTTTGCTGATAAAAATCCATATAGTCAAAACTATGGTTTTTCCAGTAGTCATGTAAGGATATGAGAGTTGGATTGTGAAGGAGACTGAGCAACAAAGAGTTGATGTTTTCTAATTTTGGTGCTGGAGTTGACTCTTGAGAGTCCCTTGGACATCAGGGAGATCAATCCACTCAATCATAAAGGAAATCAATTCTGAATATTCATTGGAAGGATTGATGCTGAAGGATTTGGCCACCTGGTGCGAAGGGTTGACTCATTGGAAAATACTCTGATCCTGGGAAAGAGTGAAGGCTAAAGGAGAAGGGGAAACATTATTATAGTAATGGTGTAATAATAACAAACAGATTGTTGAAATAGAATGAAGAGTCTAGAAACCACCCCATACATATACGAGTGCTTGACTTATGATGAAAAAGTTGGCATTATAATGAGTTTATAAAAGTATGTCTTTTCAAAAGTGGTTTTGAGCCAATTAGATATCCATATGGAAAAAAATGAATCTTGACATACAAAATCAGACCATATAAAACATTCCATACCAGATGGAATGTGAAAGAGCTGAATATAGAGGCTAAAAATTAAAGTGTTTAGAAAAAACATCAGAGGAGCACATGGAGGATGTCTTCAAGCACCTGAGTGAGGCATAAAGCACTAATTATAGAAAAATCATTTGATTAATTGTACTATTAAAACTAAGATATTTTGTTATCAAGACATATCAAAAACCTTAAGAGATTGTAGACAAATTATAGAATGGAAGATATTTGCTACAAATACATATTTAAGTCAAATTTTAAACTATGTAAAGAACCTGCAAGAATCTAGGAAAAAAATTGAAAAATTCAAAAAATGGAAAAATGTCTTAAATAAGCACTTCACAAAAGCTGATATCCCAAAAGCAAATTGATATATGAAAAAATGTTAACTTAATTTCTCATCTAGGAATTATAAATTAAAATTTACAGTGATATATTTCAACACACTAACCTAAATGGCTAAAATGAAAAAGAAAATTAATAAAATAAGTGAATTTTAGGCTGTACAATAGCTGGTATACTCACATTGCTTGTGTTAATTGACACAACCACCTTGCAGAAGTCTTTCATAGTATTTACTAAAACTGAACAGACATATACAGTATAGTCAGTAATTAAGTTCTTATAAATATGTAAATCAGAAATATTCACTGAAAGATATATACAGATACTTCCTAGCAGCAATATTGGTGTATGTCTATGCTTAGCCATCTCTGATTCTTTGCGACACCATGGACTGTAGGCTTCCAGGCTCTTCTGCCCATGGAATTCTCCAGGCAAGAATGCTGGAAGAAAATTAACAGAAGCAGAAGATATTAAGAAGAGGTGGCAAGAATACACAGAGTAACTGTCCAAAAATATCTTCATGACCTCGATAATCATGATGGTGTGATCACTCATCTAGAGCTAGACATCCTGGAATGTGAAGNAGAACCAGTGCTGTGGCCACCAGTGATCTGACAGCCCAGCCTCCACTGGGTTTAATCCTCTTCCTGTTGTTGTGACATTGTGAGAGGCCTGGAACCGAGAGTAAGAACAGAGTCAGAACCAAATTAGGAGATGATTATCCCCTACTGCTGCTTTCCACCTTTAGAAAGTCTATATTGGCTGACTCCATCTCCACAGTTAACTCATCTGTAAAATGGACATATTAATGTCTACTTAGTGAGGCTTTGAGCTTCCCTGATGGCTCAGTGGGTAAAGAATCTGTCTGCAATACAGAAGACACAGTAGACTTGGGTTCCATCCCTGTGTTGGGGAAGATCTTCTGGAAGAGGAAATGGCAACCCACTCCCGTAGTCTTGCCTGGGAAATCCCAAGGACAGAGGAGTCTGGTGAGCTGCAGTCCAAAGGGCATCAAAGAGTTGGACATGACTGAAGTGACTGGGCATGGATGTGGACAGCGAGGCTTTTGTGAAGATTAGTTAAAAGGGACCTGACTGCACATGGAATAATTTAAAAATTGTTAAGAATTTCAAGATTACAATAGAGTACTAAAGCAATCACAGGGCCTGGAGGCTTCTGAGAGTGGGTGTTGTATAAAAGCACAGGTCTCACATCCATGACACAGCTGGGATACGACGCTTGGTTGTCTGACTCTAGAACCTGAGTCCATAGGTGCAAAGTTATTCTTCCTTCCTACACAGAACATGGTTTAAAGATATTTATCTGGGCTTCTCATGTTTAACTTCATGCCTGAGCCTGGCCAAAGGCACCCATTTGACTGACAATTCTCTGCTGCCCTCTTGTGGGCAGTGTCAATAATAACCACACCTCCTTCAAGGGTGGTGGCTGACCTCCAGGGCAAGACTCTCAGCAATGATCCCAAAGAATGGTGACTATGCCTGAGCCGACACACCCAAGGACAGCATTCAGATTGCTCCCTTGTCTCTTGCAGCCTCTAGGGCCCTAACCATGAAGCAGTTGCTTGGGGCCAGGGTGGGGGTTGGGGGTGGGAGGGGGGCGGCGCAGAGATTTTCAAATCTTATTCCTCCTTCAAACTGAGATTAAATGCCTTCTGGTCCAGGTGACCTCCCCAGGCTCCAAGATGGAACCAGTTCAGTACTTAGCACCTCAGAAGTGCTGAGGCAACTTGACTCAAAATCATTTGTCTGAAAAGGATCTATCCTTTGCCTCTTACCTGGGCTAACTGAGGATCCTATTTAGGTTGGCTGAAAGGCCCCTTTGGGTTTCTTTCCAGCACGTTTTACAGAAAAACCCAAATAAACTTCTGCGCGAAGTTTTTAGTGCTTCCTGCTGCTGTTCACCCTGCAGAGCCGGAGCGATCCATCTGAATGGCTACAATCATTTTCGCTTCTCTCTGTGCATGCCCTTTGTGATGTGATTTTGTAACTGCACTCAGGAAGCATCTGGACTCTTAACTTACTTTGATAATAACATAAGCAGATAATAACATAGAACAGCTGGTTTGCCAACTCTTGACTCAGGACTCAAGAAGGCTTGCACGTGAACCCTTACTCTCCTGCCCCTGTGAC
>SJYA01002395.1:298037-429114 GCA_006410615.1 Neotragus moschatus | reverse complement strand
GAACAAGTCCAGCTGAGCCTGCTGGAGAATGAGACAGCACCCGGAAGCAACTGCAGACACATGGATGAGCCCAGCCAAGATCCGATGAGGCTGGTCCAGGTCAGCAGAACTTCCAAGGTGGCCCACAGGCTCAGGAGCCAAATATATGGTTGTTGTTTTCAGCCTGGGGGTGGTTTGTTATGCAGCAACTGCTCACTGATACACTATATACAACCAAGTATGATCACATCGTGAAAGGGCTTCCCTGGTGGCTTAGATGGTAAAGAATCTGCTAATAATGCAGGAGACTTGATCCCTCGGTCACATTACTCCAGCGAAAAATATAAAGCTTTTCACTGGCTCCCTGCTATCCTCTGAAAAAAAATTCCAACTCCTTATCCAGAATAGGAGGGCCCTTGTCTTCCGGATTTCTCTCTGCAGCCCTTCTACTTGGACACTTCAAATCTGCAAGTCCTTGTATTCCCTTACTGCTTCCTACTTCTGTGCTGTCAGAAGTGACTCTCGTGACCTGGAATTTCCCTCATGACTCAGCTCAAGGGCCACCTGTTATGGGGAGACCTCTCTGTCTTCCTAGGTGGGATTCTGTGCATGATCTCACTGCCAGGTTGAGATATGGCCTTGCTTCATTCATCTGTAAACCCAGCCATCCACTGAGGGCCGACCATATGCCAGATACTTGCCTAGGCACTGGAGATACACATAAAAGTAAGTGGTTGTGACCTCCTGTACCAAAAGTTGTTAGTTCTCTGAAAGATCTTTGACAAACTGTGGTAAGTGCAGTGACAAGGACAGGCTCAGAAAGGCTTTTATAAGAGATGACATCTTAAGGGACAAATAGGAATTAGCAAGTTTCAGAGAAAGACACAGGGATGAGGTCCAGGGGCCAGGTGTGCTTGGGGACACACCTGCAGTGAGTCCAGGTGATTGGAGCGGAGAGGTGGTTGAGGAGGGGGAGTTTGGATTTACCTTGAAGGCAATGGGAGCCATCAGAGGGCTTTAGAAAAGCATGCAGTCAGTGGTCAACACACGTTTCCTTACTGGCACACCATCTGTCTTCTTCATCAGACTGAGAGTTCCTGAGGACAGGGTTATTCCTTCCTTATATTCTCTGGTTCCTTCCTGGAATAATAATGGGACTGAGTATAATTCTGATCAAAGAATGAATGAATAAGTGAATAGCCCCACCCAAGCTATAACAATACAAAGCCCAGGGGAGTTTTTTCATCCAAACCAGAGTGGCTCTTCACTATCCTGGTCAGGCAGGTGTTGAGGGTTCAGAGAGGCTCTGAGATGGGTCCAGAGAACAAAGAGCCTTCGTCCTCCCCGAGTCCCTGAGGCTCTGCTTGGCAGCCAGGAGTGTGTGCTGGTGCCACCTGGTGGCCCCAGTGCTCAGGTTCTGTTTTGACTGTCTTCCTTCATTGCCAAAGTGCCCTGTCAGTCCAGAGAAGGGGAGCAGGAGCCTGGAGACGGCCAGAAACGGTCTGCCCAGCTGTAACTGAAAAGTTGATCCCTGTTCCCAAAGCTGAATGAGAACGAGGACAAAGCTTTGAATAAAGGAAAGAAAAAAAAATTTTTTTTAACATAGCCACACTCCTTTCAATGCACATACATCGCTCTCCTAGATGATACCATTCCACTGGCCAAAGCAGGGTCTTCAGAATTCAGTATTAATCATAATACCACCCCATAAGGCTATTTATGGCCTTAGAAACACTTTGTGCTCTTTAGATGTGGGGGGCAACAGGAGAGAATGGAAAAGAACAGTGGCTTCTCCGGATAGCTTCACCAGAGTGCCAGGCTATCTAATCCAGTTGTTTGGAGTGAGACAATTTTCCTGTCAAGTAGTTCACCATCTTTTCCAAAGCTCTGCAGAAACCCTGTGCTCTTCTGCTCTTGGCACTTAGAAACATTCCAGTCTGTTAGCTCATTGATTGTTCCTTCATTCAACAAGCATATGTTTTTCACTCACACGACAGTCCAAATGGGTTTTGCCAATTGCAACTTGCCTTCCCCAGTGATTTGGCATCTGGATTCTCCATCCTGGGATGCTGAGATCTTCCAGGGCCTCCTGAGTCATTTCCGCTGTTCTAGAAGAGTCCTGGAGAGGTGGGAAGCAATTGAAGCCCACCCTGGGGACATAGAAGCTGGCAGTAGCCATTTTGGGGGCAGCTCTTGTTACAAAAACACACCAGTCCCAGCCAGTGCCTTTCTGGACTCCTAAATAATTTGTTCATTTATATTTAGTTTTTGGCTGCCCTATGCAGTTTGCAGAATCTTAGTCCCCTGATCAGGGATCTAACCGGCACCCTCCAGAGTGAAGTTGCAGCACCCCAACCACTGGACCACCANAATAATAATAATAATAAATCCTCAAAGGAGAAATCAAATATTGTTTATGATAAAGCCCATGCTCTCTTTTTGTTAAATGTGGGTGAAAGGTGAACCCAGAAGGTCTGCCAACACCTCCATGAGAACGTCCACGGGTGTCCCAGGTCCCCCCACCCCCAGAGCTGCTCCCCAGGCTCGGGAGTCAACTTTCCCCAGAAGGCAGCACTACTGGGTTGGTTGGTGTTGGGTCAGCTAGCACCACATTTCCAATTCACCCTGACATGTGTCTGGAAGCAGAAGGGCTACATACAGACAGCAAAGAGCAAACTACAGGATTTGTCTGAAGGGGGCCCCTGGTACACAGGCTTTTCTGACTCGTATCTGCCCAGCAGACTCAGCTCTTCACATGCCCCTGCCCCTAGAGCAGGGGTCCCTAACCTCCAGGATCTAATTCCTGATGACTTGAGGTGGAGCTGAAGTAATCATATTAGAAATAAAGTGCACAACAAATGTAACGCGCCTGAATCATCCTGAAACCATCCCCGAAAAACTGTCTTCTATGAAAGCGGTCCCTGGTGCCAAAAAGGCTGGGGACCATGGCCCTAGAGTGGCTCTTTTCATCGAAGGAGAGCAGTGAAATACTTTCCTCCCTGGCAAACAGCTAGAGGGAAATAAATGACATCGCCTCCTCCCCTCTTCCTTTCTTCCCACACGTTGCTCTTTTGCTAAGAAATAAATACTCCCTGGCCACTTGACTGGATGGATTGTTTACATTTCATGACAGCCCTGGGTATGGTGAACTATACTGTGCTGGGAATTTCAAAGTGCTCTCAGCTGAGAGTCAGAGCTGAGAGTTGAGGGTCCGACTGGATCCCTTAGTAGCTGAGGAACTTTGAGCAAGAATGACAGAAATGTTGGACCTTGGTTTTCTCACCTGGGAAATGGGGACAGAGAAGCCAGCCTTACAGAATCTGCTGGGTGGATGGGAGGCAATGTGAATGAAAGTGCTTTGTAAAAAAAAAAAAAAAAAAAAGGTCATACCTAGGGAGGAATTATCCTTCAGGGGTGGATTCAGAGCCACAGGTGAGACCAGATAACCACCAGGCACCGGTCACCCTGCTCTCATTTCCACACCTGTTTATTCCACTCTGTTGGGTGCTTCCAGGCTGTACATTTTTCACGGTCTAAGACACCTGCTANAAAAAAAAAAAAAAAAAAAAGGTCATACCTAGGGAGGAATTATCCTTCAGGGGTGGATTCAGAGCCACAGGTGAGACCAGATAACCACCAGGCACCGGTCACCTTGCTCTCATTTCCACACCTGTTTATTCCACTCTGTTGGGTGCTTCCAGGCTGTACATTTTTCACGGTCTAAGACACCTGCTACTTGGATTGTCTCAGATTTTTAACTGGACTTTTTTATATGAAAAGATCTAAAGTCTCCTGAGTTTCCACTTTAAAGAATGACATAAAGGAGCCTGACTCAACAGAGCTCTGACTCTGAGAGAAAAACCATTCCCCTGCCCCCAGCCTGCCCCTGGCCTGCCCCCAGCCTGCCCCCAGCCTGCCCCCAGGTAACCATCTTCCACTGACTCTGCAATCAGTAGATCAGTCTCAGTGACTGCCTGCCCCCTCCCCCTGCCCCGCCCCACTTTCCCTAAAGCACCTTTGGGGTGTGTGTCACCCTGCACGCCCAGTGAAATTGATGTGGCCTCATTTTTCCCCCCAAGATTCTGCAACAAGACCTCTCACAGTCAGAACAAGAACCCACAAGTCTAGATTTCCGAGAGTATAAGAAACTGATACCACAAAGAGAAATTCCAAACAGATGCCACCGACTGACCAAGCTATAAATCACTCCTCTGAATGAGCCAACACTAACCAGCAAGCACCACCAGAGGGCAGCACTTATGAGTGTGTATCAGAAATCAACCTAGAAATTCTCCACAACAGCCAATCTGCTCCCTCAGCTCAGAATATGATGAGTGACCTCAACCTGAGTGACCGGGGAGCTGTGTCTTGGGTTCCATGCTGCCCTCATGAAGAGAGACAAAGGGAGTTTTCAGGGCCCACTCCCCCTCACTCAAGAACCCCTGGTCCACGCTGGGTGGGATTCCCACAGAAAGGCTTTGAAGATATCTGTGAACACCACAGAAACAGCTGTCTGTCAGATGGCCTTTGGACACTGGCCTGGCTCTGTGAGGACGGCAGAGGATCCTGTAGTGGAGACACACAGCTGGCCTTGCTGGCTTCCCATCCCGAGTCCCCGAGGAAGGTCCCAGCAGCCACTGGCAGCTCTCTGGGCGTCATGCCCCTAACAGAGCAAGACCCGCATGTGGCCTCTACAGACTCGCCTGGCTCCTGTGCAGAAGCCACTTACTATGACACCCACAGCTCTGGGCCCTCTGAGCACCAGAAGCCAGAAGAATGCCCCAGAACACACATAAATCAAACCCAGGTCAACTGGAATGAAAACCATGGAGTGCTCATGATCCCCCCAGAGCTTCTATCCATGGACTTCATAACAGCAACAAATATCCCCAAAGCTCCCTGATCAAGGTTCAGTACTGACCAGGGCAAACAAGGAGGTAAGATCTATGTACCACTCCCTTGCCCCCACCACAGCCTGGCTACTTGTGCATGTTTTGGTTTTACGGTGTCTGACCCAAAGAGCCACATCCTGTCTGATTTGGTGGACTGAAGATTTCTTCTGTGGCCCAAAGTACCAGCCAGCACAGTAGGGAGTTCTGCCCAAGACACAGACCTCAGCCCCAGCTGGCTCCCACAACTGGGGGAGACTTCCTTGAAACTAATAGAGGTTCAACAGAAGTCATTTTTCCTGTTCCCTCCTCTCCTCTTCTCCCGCGAGGCTTAGCAGTCCAAAAGCCCACAGCCCTCAGGCCAGGTGAACAGAAGGTGAAAGAAAACCAGGTCACTAAATCAGTGGTAACTTGGAAAAGAGGAAGAAGAGGGGGTCAGAGAGGAATCCCAAGACAGTGTCCGGGGTGGCCTTTGACCTGAACGTTGGCGCTGCAGGGTTCCTCCTCGGGGCCAGGTTCAGATGGCCAGCCAATGTTGCAACTGCAGAGAGAGACAGCAAGGCCAGGGTCAGGGGGGGCAGGGACTGAGGGACGAGGGCTGTTGAGAAAGACAGCAGGACCACAGAGGGAGCAGAAAACATAGCCGCTTCCTCCAAAGACTTGGAGCACACCTAGGAGGGTTCCCTAATTGTCACATGGGGACTCCCGGGTGTCTGTCTGGTGGCTAAGAATCCACCTGCCAATGGAGGGGACATGGCTTCAATCCCTGGTCTGGGAAGATTCCACATGCTGTGGGGCAAGTATGCCCATGTGCCATAGCTACTGAGATCTAGAGCCCGCGTGCTGCCACTGAAGCCCGTGCTCTGCAAGAAGAAAAGCCACCGCAGTGAGAAACCCGAGCGCCCCAGCCAGAGAGTCACCCCCTCCTGCCGCAACGAGAGAAAGCCCGCACAGCAATGAAGGCCGAGCACAGCCAAACATAAGTAAAATAAAACAGAGCAAAGTTAAATTATAATTTTCACTGAGACCCAGAAAGGGCAAAGGAGGCTTTGCAAAGTCAGTCAATCTGAAGCAAGGGAGTCATAGGGAAACTCCCCAACCCCCACCCCCACATTCTGAAAGGGAAAAGAGTAGGGCTTACATCACCAAGTTACTGATGTACTTGCAGCGCTTCCTTCAAGATAAGCAAGCCTCAACCTAATCTGGGGATACTCCACGGTCACAACTCAAAGAGGGATAACAGAGCTGAGGAAATTGGGGCATCTGGTACCTCAGGACCAAGGAGCAGAGGGGCAGGCGGAAGCTGGTAGTGGTCAGAAGACAGGCCCCTTTTCCTCCATTCCTAGTATCATAACCCCAGGCGCTCTGGGGTTTCTGGCGGGTATGGTGTGTGGTCGCAGTGGGTCCCCACCCCGCAGCCCCCGCCAGAATGGTCCAAGCTGCACCTACTTGGAACTGCCTGATGTCCCTCTGGGCCACCAGGTGATGCTCGCTCTCTGGAGTTATGCCATAGGCCAGTCTCTGTGGGGATGGAGAAGTGGAGGAGGCCTCAGCTTGGCCCAGGGATACCCTTCCAGCAGCCTGGAGCACACCCCACATCAGGGCCACCTGCTGCTTGTCCCTGCAGGCCCACATGGACAGCAGGAGGGGTTTGTACAAGACACTCTCCACCCTGCTTTATGGAGCTGGCCAGTTCACCTTGAGATATGCATTCGGTGGATGCTTACTGAGCCAGTGACTGCTGTCACACACTGGCATCGGCCCTGGGGGTCCAGGGCTGAAGGACACCCACACACTCTGCGTTGGGGGAGTTTACAGTTCACAGAAGGGGCTGACACTGAACACACACACACACACACACACACACACACAGGCAATTTTACAACCACGACAGGAGGCAGTACTGCAGACAAGCTCAGAGCACAGTGAGAAAACAGTGACAGAACCCCAGTCCTGCCCGGGGACCGGGGCCACCTTCTTAGGGGGCTAGACACAGGGTGCGCTCAGGGAATGTGTCTGGAATCAATGTCTGATCACTAGATGGGGGGACCTCAAATTGTGAAGAGTAAAAAAACTCAAAGTAGGTCCTGGTTCCACGTCCAGGATGAGCTCACTGAACACAGTCCTCCTAGGGGCCCCGAAGTTCCCGGACGGTAGGATTTCATGAACAGGAGACATGTCTCAAGGGGGTGGGGGTGGACACAGCCCTGCCTGGGACCCTCTTCCCTAAGTTCCTGTACGGCTCACTCTTTTAGGTCCTCCTGTGTGTATCTGTCCTTTCATGAGAACATGAGTCCAGGGGAGTGTGTCTAGTGCTGAGAATATGGTCTTCCCTGTACAGATTTTCAGTAAGTATGAGTAAAGACAGTGGATAAAGAAGGAATGAAATCAGAAGGACACGAAGAAAAGACTATCACCATTATTTATAAAGAAAGGGCATTTAACCGAAGAATAGGGCAGACATAATTTCAGTTAAAATTCTTTGGTTCCCAAATACTGATCCTGAATATATGTATTTGCAATGCACACAGCTCAAAGAAGAAATGTACTTTGGAAATTTCTGGTTTAGGCTGATCAGGTATCAGGTTCAGGACAAAGGCAGATGAAACCCAAAATACAAGGTCATGGTGAACACAGATAGGGAGAGTGGGAGACATCTAGGGTTATGAGAAGCCTTAGGAGACGGGACACAGGAGTGGGCATAGTTAATGCAGACTAACTCCTCTGGCTGAGCCCATCATGGTGACGATGGTGGGAGCACACTACATATGACAGACAACATAACAGCAGGCACCATGAGGCGGCAATCTCCAGTGTGCCAGGCACCGGGCTAAGCACTCCCTTTCACCTCTCAGGTTCACCTGATTACCCCAGGGTGCAAAAGTGGAACCGGAGGCTTGGGGTAAACAACATGGCCAACATGGTGGGTCCGTCTGACTCTAGAGTCTGTGTCCTGTCTGTCTCTCTTTTTTAAAGATTTATTTTATTGAAGTATAGTTGATTTACAATGCTATGCAAGTTTCTGCTATACAGCAAAGTGACTCAGCTATGTGTATTCTTTTTTCGCTGTGTTTTTTAAAATTTTTACAATGTTGTGTTGGTTTCCGCCATACAACCATGTGAATCAACCACAATCACACATACATCGCCCCCCTTTCCTTCCTGTCTGTCTCTCTCACCCCAGCAGGAATGACCTGGGATGCCTCTTCTCCTGCTGTCCCCACCCTGCCCGGCTGTCCCTCACCCTGCCCAGCTGTCCCCTACTCTGCCCTGGGCTGGGCCAGAGCTCACCTCTCGAATGGAGCCCCGGGTGCTGAAGAACTTGTAGACGACGTAAGCGGGCACCAGAACCATGGAGGAGCCTGCGATGCCCCATCCGACCCAGTTGGCCCAGAGTGGGAAGATGTAGTCATCGTAAGTGAGTGGCTTGAAATTGATGATACTGACAACCACCACAAACTGGGGGGGAAAGGATACAAGGATGAAGGAGAAGAGAGACAAGGAGAGGGGAGGAGGTGGGAGGGAGGGAGAGATGCAGAGAGGAACCAGAGAGAAGTGAGGACAAATGCATGAGGCGGATGCAGGGGATGGAGACAATAAGGATGGAGGGAAAGAGAGAGAAAGGATTCAAGGAAGGGTGGATAATGAAAAGGAGACAAAGAAACAGGAGCAATACAAATAGAAGACTAGAAAGGCGACCTTGGAGCTGGGCTGAGGGGTGGCACACACAGCCCCCACCCCAGACCTGGCTCCAGACTGGACACCCTGCTCACATGGAAGCCCCCTTGGAATCCACAGGGCAGGCGGAGCCTCCTGAGCAGGTCTCTGCATCCCAACCTCCTCCCCTTAGAAGCAAAGATCCCCACCTCCACCCTCACCCCAGGATGCTCCCACCACACACTACACACCAGGAGGAAGGCAGGGCTGACAAACTTCCAGCAGAGTCTCCAGTATAGGCCGGGCTTGAACCCCATCATCTGCTGGATGTCGTTGCTGAACCTGTCCACACCTGCACACACACAGGCAGGCCCGTCACCGTGGCCCCTACAGAGCCCAGGGCTACCCACTTCCCTCCACTGCCTCCCTGGGGGGTCTGCCCCTAAGTGGAGAGCGGAAAGCTGGGGCAAGTAGGGGCACCCTGGCTCACAGCAAACCTGGGGATGGGCACTTGGCTGGTTCAGAACAGGTGAGAACTCACTCAAGGGTAGCGTCCCCTTGTATGAGTAACCCCAATTCACTTTTCAGAAGGGAAACCAGGGCTTGGGGAGGGGACTTGTCCCTGTTACACAGCCAAGGTGGCCTGACCCCAAAGCCCAGCTCTTTCCTCTTGCTTCCTGAATCTTAAAACAATGATGACCGTGGATGCAGAGGCTTCCCGGACTTTGATCTGGCAGAAGAGACCAGACTTTTTCTGGTGAGCGGAAAAGAGTGAAAACAGGATAAACACGTTAACTGCGACACACTGGGGACTTTCCCTGTGGCGCTGAAGAACCCGCCTGCCAGTGCAGGAGACATAAGAGACGCAGGTTCAATCCTTCGTTCAGAAAGATCCCCTGGAGGAAGGCATGACAACCCACTCCAGTATTCTTGCCTGGAGAATCCCACAGGCAGAGGAGCCTGGCGGGCTAAAGTCTATAGGGTCACAAAGAGTCAGACACAACTGAAGCGACTTAGCACACATGCACGGGGAAAAAAGCGAATGACAGCACATTTCACTTTCTACCGAGTTCTCCCCGCTCAGCTCCAGAATAAGATTGCCAGAGAAAATACAGGACACTCAGTTGCATTTGATTTTCAGAGACAACAATATTAAATTTTAGTTTAAGAAATTTCATGCAGTATTTGGGACATACGATTAAAAAACAATTACCCATTATCTGAAATTCAAGTTTAACAAGGTGTCTTGTATCCTGGATTGACTAAATCTGGCAGCCCTACTCTAGAATGAATGGCATGGCTCAGGGAGCAGCAGTTTCCTCTGAATTCCTCTCTTAACAGCTGANTCATGCAGTATTTGGGACATACGATTAAAAAACAATTACCCATTATCTGAAATTCAAGTTTAACAAGGTGTCTTGTATCCTGGATTGACTAAATCTGGCAGCCCTACTCTAGAATGAATGGCATGGCTCAGGGAGCAGCAGTTTCCTCCGAATTCCTCTCTTAACAGCTGACACTGATGCCTCTGGGGCCTTTGCCACCTCTTGTTAAAGGGAGTTCATGCAAAGATGAGTTGAGAGCTATGACCAATATAAGCCACTTATACAACTCTCGGTTCAGCCAGTGACAGCCCTGGAGATGAGAAGCCCCTTTGCCTGACCAGGTGAAAAGTCTCCAGAAGCCCAGGGGGCCGAGGCTTTTCCACACACAGGGCCCAGCACCTACCATAAAACCAGGAGACGCCGATGGCTTCCATGAGCACAGCAAAAAGAATGGAGGTCCCCGCCGCAAACGTGTCCAGCAGGGTCAGCACATATATTCCACCCTGGGGCGTGGACAGAGAGAGCCTGAGGCCTTCATGGCTAGAAAGAGCGATCAACTGTTCCATCCATCAGACTGAGCTCTCCCCTGTCCGGCTCACTCAGAACTCACCCCTACCCCATACTCAAGTCATGAGGTTTAGGGTGCTACTGTGTTGCTGCTATGTATTCTAACAAAGACCTTCTGGGGTCACTGAGTCTGAGGGTGGGGACTTCAGCCAGTAAAAAGCAAGCTGGGAGACTTCCAGGATTCAGTCCCTGGTCAGGGAATAAATTCTGCATGACACAACAGGAAGATCTCACTTGCCTCAGGAGGTCAAAGATCCTTTGTGCCACAGTGAAGACACGGAACAGCCAAATAAATAAATAAATCAGTATTAAGAAAAAAAAGCAAGATGCATTTTATCAATGAAAAAAATGTTGCCTCCCATGTAAGTAACAAAGGATGCTGCAGCTATCAAGCCATCACATTACAGCTGCCCTGAAGGTCAGCCCTGAGGGAATTCAGGATAGAAACAGGATGCCTGCCATATAGCAACCAACTGCTGCAGTCACCCCCTGCGGGGGCACTCAGCATGAAGAAGTGTGGATACTGGCCCCCAGATAGCAGAGGTGTATATCAAAGGAATGCTTTCAATGAGCCCAGACTCCTGCATCTTCCTATAGACAGAAAAGCCCTAAACTCCTGAACTTGAGATGTCTGGTTTTCTTTAATTAAGAGTAATTTTTGGATCCAACTTCCTTATTTTTTGTTTCAAAAACTCATATATCCTTGAGGCAGGAGATAGATGGGCTCCAGGTCTGACATTTACAACTGGTCCCCTGTTCACACTTACTGGAGTGATGAAAAGACAGGTTCCAGGCCAGACTACCAGCCCTGTGTTTACATTTCCTGAAGCAAGAGACTAATGGGCTCTGGGCTACATGTTTAGGACCAAAGGCCTGCCTACATTTTGAGATCCGCACTTCAACATGACAATAGGAATACGGTGGTTAACCGGGCATTGGGTACTTCATTGGCGTGAGCAGAGAGGGGCTAAACTCTGTTAAGAGATCAAGAGGTCATACGTTTTCCATCCTTGGGCCAGGGAGACACTATAAATGTGCAAAAGGCTTCTTGGGGTCAAAAATGCAGGGAATGCCAGACCATAATAATGCCAGACCCCCTCCATATGCCTCTGCAATGAAATCCATCTTGACTAAGAAATGTGTGCACACCCAGGGAAGGGTCCTGAGGTAAATTAGCCATGGCTGGGGCGGGGGGGGGGAGTCAAAGCAAGACGACTGGCCAAGAAGAAGATAAAGACCTGGAAGACTTCCCCTTTAACAAGGATTTAAACTTCCCAAAGGCGCGACTCTAGCAACTCTGAGTTCACCCATGCATCTTTCCACATGCACTCTGCTTTTCTAATACATACTTTACTTTCCTCTATACATTTCATCTCCTTGTCTGATTTTTCCTNTAGCCATGGTTGGGGGGGGGGGGGAGTCAAAGCAAGATGACTGGCCAAGAAGAAGATAAAGACCTGGAAGACTTCCCCTTTAACAAGGATTTAAACTTCCCAAAGGTGCGACTCTAGCAACTCTGAGTTCACCCATGCATCTTTCCACATGCACTCTGCTTTTCTAATACACACTTTACTTTCCTCTATACATTTCATCTCCTTGTCTGATTTTTCCCTACAAGGCAGACAAGGACTAGGGATGGAGGTTCTAGGCACCGGCCCCTACGGTCTAATGGTTAGGATTCCTTGTTTCCACCCAGGCAACCAGGGTTTGTTTCTAGTCAGGGAACTAAGGTCTTGTTTCCAGCCACGGCTTATTGCAAGCTATTGCTTACTGATGCATGCATCCGAAATCATCCTGGCTCCTCCCTGACCTCGTCGGAACAGCTCCTCAGAGCTATCTGAGATGCTATGCTAGGCTTAGGGCTTCCTTAGTGTTCAGATGGTAAAGAATCTGCCTGCAGTGCAGGAGACCTTGGTTCGATACTGGGTCGTGAAGATCCCCTGGAGAAAGGAATGGCTACCTGACCCAGTATTTTTCCCTGGAGAATTCCAAGGAAAGGAGCCTGGTGGGCAACAGTCCATGGGGTCGCAAAGAGTCAGACACAACTGAGCAACTAACACTTTCTGGCTAAGTCCTCAGTTTGGTTCACCAAATAAAACCTAATTCTCAACTTTCAGGTTGTGCACTTTTTTTCAGCTGACAGTTTAAAATGGCCCTTTGCTGCTCCCCACCCCAAACCAATAAGCAGGTTTGCCTGGATGTCCTCAGGCTTAGAGGGGATAGACGACAATGGGATACAGTCCTAGAGGACTGGACCACAGAGTTCAGGATACCAGGTACTGCCATGGTCCCCCTAGTCCTACCTTCTGCTTCAAGTCTGGGAATATCTGGCTGGATTGAAATGCGGCCTCACAAGCCCCAGGTGACCCAGAGCCAAGCTCCCCTCACCTTGGTTATGCAAAACAGAGCCAGAAGGAAGGTTCCAAAGGAGACAGCAAACGTGAAGAGTTTCCGGTGTCGCTTCAGAACCTGGAAGTCATCGGCCAGGCCCGTGATGACTGCCTCCATGCCTCCCATCTAGAGGGGACCAGGCGGGGTGGGATGCAGAGGTGAATGAAATTGTGGCCCGCCCTATCAGCAAACAAAGGATGCTCCAGCCATCAGCTCCCAACCAAAGGTACACCCTGAGGGGACAGGATGGGAAAAAACAGGATACTGGCCCTAGATTGCTGCTGCTGCTGCTAAGTTGCTTCAGTCGTGTCCGACTCTGTGTGACCCCATAGATGGCCGCCCACCAGGCTCCCCCTCCCTGGGATTCTCCAGGCAAGAACACTGGAGTGGGTTGCCATTTCCTTCTCCAATGCAGGAAAGTGAAAAGTGAAAGTGAAGTCGCTCAGTCGCGTCTGACACTTTGCGACCCCATGGACTGCAGCCCACCAGGCTCCTCCGTCCATGGGATTTGCCAGACAAGAGTACTGGAGTGGGGTGCCATTGCCTTCTCCGGTGGCTAAGATACATATGAAATGATTTCAGTGAGCCCAGACTCGTGCATCTTTCCCTTAAAGAAAAGCACTATGTTTGTTAACTTGAGATGTTTGGTTTTCTTCAGTTAACACTGACCACCTGGTTTTTGTTGCAAAACTCCTATAAATGCTAGCTCCTCCCTTACCTCTTCAGAGCAGTCTCAGAGCAATCTGATAGGCTGCTGCCCAGGCTTGAAGTCCTTAGAAAATTTGCCAAATAGACCATAATTGTCACCATTAAGGCTGTGTAAATTTTTTTCAGTCCCTGGGGTCCAGGGAGTCCAGTTTCAGGTACCCAGCTCCCTCGAACCTCCTAGGAGCCCTGGACTCACGCACCCCAAGAGATTTCTAGAGAAATTGGCAGGTTTGGCTTTCTCCCTATCCTCTCACCCTACTTCTGCCCTGTTGTCAACCAAGCTCAAAACTCAGAAACCATGTGAGAGGGAGCCAAGAGTTAACTCCTATCTCCCCCTTATCAACAGGGTCTTGACTCCTGTCTACTCACTCAGCCTGAGTGGATGCTGATGAAATACCAAGGGAAGAATGGTTGGTGAGAGAACAGGAGTTACGAAACTCTGAATTCAGTTTCCCCATCTGTAAAAGGAGAGTACTGGGCTGGCTTATCCCAGGTCCCTTCTAATATAAATTTCCACAGTGCCAAGGGGGTTTCCCCTGGTTCCTGGCAGGTGGCTCAGTGATAAAAAGAAAACCCGCCTGCAAAGGCTGGAGATGCAAGAGATGCCAGTTCAATCTCTGGGTTGGGAAGATCCCCTGGAGGGGGGCACAGCAACCCACTCAGTATTCTTGCCTGGAAAATTCCGTGGACAGAGGAGCCTGGCGGGCTGCAGTCCATGGAGTCGCAAAGAGTTGGACACAAGTGAGCATACACGCCATCATTGTTGCCTTTCCGAGTACTGATTTCTTTGTTTGCATTTAAATAGGGCCTTCTGGAAACAACTACTAATCAGGGATTTGAATGGGGAAAAACTTGAGACTAAGCAGTGTGTGGTTATTTGGGGAGGGAGGGTCAGAGTCTAGTGGTGTCTGTGGGCAGATGATATCCCGAACAAGATCACTCACCGAGCTGTCAATTCCCAGAGCCAGGAGCATGATGAAGAACACAATGGCCCAGAATGTGGATCCCGAGAGGGTAGAAATGGCTTCTGGGTACAGGATGAAGACTAGGCCAGCTCCTGGANGGTCAGAGTCTAGTGGTGTCTGTGGGCAGATGATATCCCGAACAAGATCACTCACCGAGCTGTCAATTCCCAGAGCCAGGAGCATGATGAAGAACACAATGGCCCAGAATGTGGATCCCGAGAGGGTAGAAATGGCTTCTGGGTACAGGATGAAGACTAGGCCAGCTCCTGGAAGAAACATCAAGGACCTCATCAATGGCTGGCACTGTGGGTCTGAGCTGCAGATGACAGGGGAGCATTTTTGAGACCCAATAAGCCCTAGTCCAGCCCCATCATATTTGGTCAGTCATGTGTGGATAGAGCAAACCAAGTTTCTAAAGATGATGGACAGGGACTTCTCTGGTGGTGCAGTGGTTAAGATGCTATACTTCCAATGAAAGGGTTGTGGGTTCGATACCTGGTTGGGGAACTAAGAACCTATATGCCATGTGGCGAGGCCAAGAAAGTAAATAAATAAATATGACTGATGAAGCCAGATCCAAAATAAGGCTGGAAAGAAGGTGGGAGCATCTTAACAAAGCTCTTGAATGCATAGGTGAGAAGCTGAGAGGCGCTTGGGAGCCATGGAAACTTTGTTGAAGAAGGAGGCTGGTGACTTGATTTCCCAAGAGTTTGATACCAGTTTCATATCACCAGAATGTCAAGGGTTCGATCCCTGGGTTAGAAAGATCCTCTGGAGAAGGTAATGGCAATCTACTCCAGTATTCTTGCCTGGAGAATTCCATGGACAAAGGAACCTGGTGGGCTATAGTCCATGAGGTCCCAGAGAGTCAGACACGATTGAATGACTAAGCAGGTACACATGTGCCAAGGAGGTTGACCTTAAACAGCCAAGCCAGAGAGCCGTACCTCTCCTGGACAGCTACGGGTCTCAGACCCCACCTCCTACACCTCGTGAGGGATCCTCTTACTCCCAAAACTTTGTGAGTTTTCAGAGTTCATCAGAGGCAGCCCCTCCCCACGTCTCAGCCTGTCTGTGGCCATAAAAATACGAGAAGGAATAAAAAAAGAATATGAGAAGCAGTGGGGAAGCATAGGCTCTAATGTAGGACTGCTCAGGGTTCAATTGCTGACACCATGACTCACTAGCTGGGTGACCTGGAACAACTTTAATAGACTGAATTTCAGCTTTCTAATCTTGAAAATGGGTCTATTAAGACTTGCCTGGCAGCACTGCCAGAACCAAACCAAGATATGTCAAGTGCTTAGCTCAGGGGCTGGTACAGACTGGGTGCTCCAAAAACCTATCTGGTCTGGCCTGATTCAGAAGATTCTGCCTGGAATTTCTTCTGAGGGCCTCAAAGAAAGTCCATCCAGCAGCAGCAGGGAAAGCCCCGTGTCCAACTCCCTTGGGTCCCACAGCCACAGGAGAACTGTGCAGCTGAGAAGAAAGTGAGTTTCTCAGCCCCTTCCTTCTCAGCGGGCAGGACTACCCACCCACCTTCAGTGGCAACATCCTCAATGTTGACCTTGTGTTCATGGGCCATGTAACCAAGGATGGAGAAGATGGCGAACCCGGAGATGAAGCTGGTGACACAGTTGATGGTGCTGGTCAGCAGGGCATCCCTGGGGAAAAGCAGCACTGTTAATTCAAGTTGTCTGACTCTCCACAACCCTGCTCATGGACCATCTATGGAATCCACAGCTTTGAATGCCCCTCTTCTGTTTGCTGATGCCATCCAGACCCCAGTGCCCCACCATCCCTGGGTCAGAGCCTGTGGAGGTAGGAAATAGGTCAACTGCTGGATAAAACACTTTGATACCAGAAACTGATTTCAAACTCTTGTTGGAAGACTGAATCACCAGTCTTCTTCTTCAACAAACTTTCCGTGGCTCCCCAGTGACTCTCAACTTCTCACCCTGGCATTCAAGAGCTTTGCTAAGATGACCTCACCTTCTTCCCAGCCTTCTTTCATGGGACTCTCTAACACGCACTCTCTGAGCAAGCCAGTCAACTTGCTGGTTCACAAACATACCACCTCTCCTGGCTCTGCTCATGCTGTTTGTGATCCACCCACTCCATGTCTGCCTATCCCAACCCTAACTCTCTACCAAGGCTCACCTCAAAGGCACCCTCTATGCTCTCATTGCTCCTCTATCACAGGGCTGATTGCCCCATTTCCTTAGCCTCCCCATAGCCTGTCCCACTGGCATGCATTCATCCTACTCTGTCTTATACCAGGGATTCTGTCTTAAGCCTTTGACAGAGAGTGATGAAGCAGCCCCATTTGTTCTCCTGTCTGAAGCCTTCAAGGCACTGGGCCAGCAGGAGGCAGCATTAAACGCTTGCAGAGCCAGCTGATCTAGAGCACTGCCTTCTGACTTTCCTACCCTGAGCAGACTTCTTATTCTTCCCTGTGGTCTTAAGTTCTGACCCTGCCAGGGCCCTCACCCTTCAAGCAACCAGCCTGGATATTCCGCCCTTGTCTGCCCCCAGGTGTCAGACGAACAGAGGGGCAGTGCTGGCTGCTCTGAAAGCCACAGTGTCCCTCTGTCACAGCTATTACCTCCCATGATTGCCCAGGGTTAGTGGCCTCAACTATCCCAGGTCCTCAACTTGCACTATTTAAGAAGTGTCCTGACATGACATATGTTCACCAGGACCCCCATAGGCCGTGTCAGAGTTCATAGAAGATCCAGGATGATCTTTACTCTGCCTCATCTCACAGGGAAAGAAACCCAAGAAGAAAATCTGACTCGTTCCAGACCAGAACCCTCGCTTCCACCCCTGTGAGGGTCCCCAGGATTCAGAGCTTTCTGGAATCCCAGGAAGGATCTTACCTGTAGCAATTATTGTCAAACTTGTTGTAACTAGCAAATGCAATCAAGACTCCAAATCCAGCCCCCAACGAAAAGAATATCTGAGTTGCAGCATCAATCCACACCTGAAATGGGCAGATAAAGGCCATCACCCTTGGCTCCCAGAGAACTGGACTACCTCACTGCTTCAGACAGGCTGAGAAGCCCCAGGGATGCTCTTAGACTCGAAATGAGATCTAGCCAGAGATGGGCAGTCACACAACTCCTGCTCCCCAGCAGCCTGTACAAAATCACTGTGGAGAGAGGTTGGGGTCTCTCTGGCATCATCCAGCATTGAGTGGTCATGAGTAAGCTCACCCTGGAGGAACTCACTGGCTCAATTTGATATTTTGATTTTCAAAGAAAGTTAAAAACTGAAAGTTAATAAACTAAACGTGGCTTTAAAGTGGATGTGGCAAGGGTAAAGGGTTAAGACTATCTCGGGTGTTATGGAGACAACAGCTTCAGGAAGGAGTTACGATTCCTAGTAGCTTCTACCAACCCACAGAGAGTGGGGACTCCTTGATGGCCAATGAGGCTTACTTCCCTCATCTGATGGATGATGAAATTACATGGCTGGAAGCCTGGAGATCTCAGCTCCTCTAATTGCTCAGCCTCATGGTCTAGCCCTGGTCAATTTCACTGTCTATATCTCAGTTTCCTCATCTGTACAATGGGGATAATTTTACCTAGCTTGCCAGGACTAAGCCACAATCAGAGCTATGAGACTTCTGTCATGTCCCCACTTTGTAAGCAGAGGGTGTAACAGAGAAGCCATCTGATGGAGGAAGACATTGCTGCTCCTTCAGATGGTACTCAGGCTATTTCTACTGTTGGAAAGATTTAAGATGTGTAAACAGTGCAGAACAGATAGAACTCTGACTTGCTTCACAATTTACAAGGCTAATTTGTATTTTTTCTGGCAGTTACTAAGGAAGCAGGTTTTTCTCTTGGTTATTGGGCTATAACACTGAGGTATGCCTGGACAGTGGAAGCTGTGTCCCTCCTAAACCTCTGTTGGTCCTCCCTGCCAGGCTATTGTGGGTTCAAAAAGAGTATGGGGATGTTTTGGGGGATTCTGAGGGGAATGTGTTGAGGTGTTCTCACTGAGGTGCACATGAGGGAAGAGGTTGGAAATCATCTCAGCTGTGACCTGAATATGCTCAAGGCCCTAGGAACCTCCAAGGTGTCTCTGCTCCTGGCCTCACCCCGCTGTTTTGGACTCCACTCCAAATTCACCCCACCTGCATGGTAGTCTCTGGGCAGGACAGTGAGCTAAAGGAGATGTGAGAAGAGAAAGCCAGTAGGGTCTGGGTCTCCCTATGGCTGATGCTACTCCTTATACTGACATCACAGATGGTACCAGAGGCCAGGGTTGGAGACCAGAGTAGAAATAGGTCTGGGGTGTTGGAGTGGGTTAGGGGGCCATGACATTGGGCAGGGGTAAGAACCCAGGACAGGATAGTGCTGTCTTTGAAAAGAAGGGGTCTGCAAAGGCCACTTAGTAGAACCACAGATTCCAGGTCATCAGAGCTGGACAGGCTCACGGATACTGTTGGATGCAGATGAAACCCGTCTTTGCTCAGATGGAGATGCCGTTGCTCAGAGTCGGGAGGATCCATCCCAGGCCACATAGAGCACTGAGAACCCTCTTCACCCTGGCCCAAGGGTGGGTGGTCGCTGGGCACTGACCGTGGCCTCTTTTAGGCGGTAGAAGTCGATGTGCAGGTAGGCATTGATGCCATTGGAGGCGCCGGGCAGCGTGATGCCATGGACCAGGAGCACGAACAGCACGAGGTAAGGCAGCGTGGCAGTGATCCACACGACCTGGCAGTGGACAAGCTGGCCGTGAGAGCCTGGCTCTGCTGCCCGCGTGGTGCAGGGCTGGAGTGAGGGAACCAGTCACACCCTCCCCCACCTCCTTCCCACAGTGCACGTGCTAAAGGCTCCATCACTAGGTCAGACCTGGGGCATTCCAGGACAGAGTGGACAGACCAAGGCTGCACCTAGCGAGAAATCCAGCCTACCGGAGGTGCTGCCACCAGGAAGGTAAGGGCTGCAAGAAGACCAGGTTCTCGCAGTGCCCAAGGCCTCCTCTTCTACAAGCTGCCTGTACTGACCCCCAAGAAGAAGTAGGCACCCCCACCTTTATGCCCTCCATTGTCCCTCCTCTCTCTCTGTCTTGTTTACCTTCATTCAAACACATCCTCCTAAGCTCACTACCCAAGGAGGGAGGTGGTTGGGCAGAAAGCCCCATCGGTAGCAGTTCTTTCTTTTGGGCAAATACAAACTGCCCTGTCCAGAAACCTGTAAAGGAAGAGGCTGTCCCCAGACTAAGAAGAGACACTTGCCTGTCCTGCCCAAGCTGAAGAAACAGAGAAGTGGGGAGAGGAGAAGGTTGTGTGGCTTCCTCTTTGTTGCTTCTCACTCCTGATTATACATGAGAATACTCTGGGGGAAAGTATACATTGAAAATGTCAAAGTTCAGATTCCATTTTTGGAGTTTCTGATTGGATTGGTCTGGGATGGGTCCTGCACTTCAGGCTTTAAAATCTCCCCCTGGCACTTTCCTGGTGGTCTAGCAGCTAAGACTCCACGCTCCCAATGCCAGGGGCCTGGGTTCGATCCCTGGTTGGGAAACTAGACCTCCCTGCATGCTGCAATTAAGACTTGGCATAGCCAAATATATATATATATATAAATTTTTTTAAAGCTCTCTCAGGTTGCAGGGGACAAAGACAGATGAGGAACATTTATGAAGCTATTTCCATCAGCTAGCCGAGCACCGAGGACGTCTCACCCCATCCTCCCAACTGCCCTGGAGGCTGGCAGGACCATTAATGGGCCTCACTTTGCAGGTGAGGACACTGAAGCTTAGGGGGTATCATTTATCCTGAGGTTACCCAGTAGGGAATAATGGTCTGGACTCCAACACGGGTCATCTGACCACAAAGCTGTGTTCTTAATCCTTCATGCTACTTTATGTTTGAGCCCCAGGTTCAAGTCTTTTCTGTCAAGACTCCTTTGAAACCCTGTCTGTCTTTTGGCCTCAGCATCCCCATTTGTACAAGCACCTGGAGTAGATGGTCTTGGAGAACCTTTTAGGTCAGCATTTAGATGTTCAGTACAGGCTTATAGTTGCTAAGGCTGGTTCAGCCAAGGACTACGAGTTCGAGGAGGCAGACAGGACTCTAGGACAGCAAACAGCACTGTGTTTGACACCCTTGCCTGACGCCCTGAGAGCTAACTGACTCCTGACTCAAACCTCCACCCTCCACCCTGCAGTGGTCAGTGGGCCAGGGTCACAGAGTGTGTGGTCTGTGGTAACCCCGTTTCCTGAATCAGACTGTACCCGCCCCTTGCCATCCTAGGTGCCAGCTGTGAAGTCATGCATCTTCGCAAACAGAGCCTTCACCAGCCAAGACAGAAAGTGTCAGCATTTGCAGTTCATCCCAGGTCAGTTCTGTGGCTGGAGCAGCCTGCTAAGAGAAGGTCCCTGTCCTGTTCTACATGTAGTCTGGGAAGAAATAAGCAACACTTGTGGTCTTCTCAGGAGCCAAAGTATAAAAACAAAGAGCACAGCAGTGTCCTGTGTGAAGCTCCTTATTCTGGAAAGCCCCGCCCCATGGACTGCAGGGCCCCTTGCCCACTCAGCTGCCAGAACACTGGAGGACTTAGGCAAAATGTGGGCAGGGACTTTGGGTGATGTATCTTCATCTGGGGCGGGGCTTCCTAGGGCAACACCCCTGCCCTGCTAGACCCCTCACTACACTCCTCAGGGGAGGGGATGATTCCTCCTCTGAAGGTACCTTTGTACAAAGGAAAGGAACATGCTTAGCTCCACTCCTTTTCTCTTTAGCATCGGTCCTCTCAGAGACAACTTTTGCCTGCTCCAGTCAAGTGCTAAACCAGGTGGGGCAAGCTGTACCCCTTCAGCGAAGGTAATAGGAAACTTAATTTGGGGGTACAATATTAGAAGTGCGTGGTGGCCCCTCACACAGGCTGGCAGCAGCAGTAAAACTCATACACCTTCTGCAGCTCTGCTGTCTGCAGAGGCCAGAAGAGCCCTGCTCCGGACCCCCAGGAGAGGCACGAAGAGGCTGGATGAGGCTGGCCTGGGGCTTCTGTAGCTTCGCTTGCAGTTCCTTCCATTGACAACGCCTTCCTTCTGTTCCATCTCCACCTGCCCCTGTCCTTTGAGTTCTATCCCCTCCTCTCAGTCTGATGAACTTCCTTCTGCCGCTCATGTAGCTTTTTGGACCATAAGAACCATGGTAAGAAAAACCTTATATATTAAGACACATGGATTGCTATAACTGAATCACACATTCAACAAGACAGCTCTTACTTTACTGCAGGCAATGTACACTGCTATTATCTACACAATTTCGTTTTGAAAAACTGTGGTGACCCCCCAAGTTGATTTAATGACAGTTGAAAAACCCAAAGTTTGTATCTCAAAGTGCAACCTGACTACCTGTTGAAAAATTATCTTCAAGGTAAAGAAAGTTAAGTTTTTAAAAAAGTAAGATCTGCAATAGTATGTGTAGTTTGTGACCATTAGTGTTTTTTGAAATGGGGACACACGTGTCTCTGGATGGGAATGCAAGAACAAACGTGATTGACCTACACCTGCCTGTAACACACATAGTACTACAATCAACTGAATCTGTCGTATTTACTCTTGCACCACTAATACTAGCACCAAGCCTGGCACATAGGAGGTATCCATAAATGCTTAAAAAGTTGAAGTGGATTCAAAAGAACACTTAGTGAGGTTCCCCAAACTCATTTACTCATCTACCCTTCCTCCTACCTTCCCTTCTTCCCTCATTAGTTCTTCAGTAAATATTTACTGAAGACCTACTATGTGTCAGGTATTGGGATGGTTGTGGTCCAATCCAAATTCCTCCAAGCCCTGGTCTGCATTTCATTTGGGTTCTTCCTTGGAGCAGATACCACGTCTCCAACATTCTAAGAGGAAGTTCCACTTCAGGCTCTTCTTGACAGATTTCATTCTCATTCACTGCTGGTGCCTTGCTCCATCTTTGCTAGCTATCATTTAACCAAGACTCTTGGAGAACCACAGAGCAAGTTCCACTTCAGGCTCTTCTTGATAGATTCCATTCTCATTCTCTGCTAGTGCTTTGTGCCATCTTTGCTATCTATCACTTAACCAAGACTCTTGCAGAACCACAGAGATGCCTGATGCATCCCACTTTCCAAAATCAGTTGCCTAATGAAGCTTCTCATAAACTCAGGCTGCCTGATTATGATAGGTTGTTGCCTTGTAACTCCCAATGAACACACACTCCGTGTGTTCCATGTTGACTCTGGGCTTTACCACAAGACTTATTTTGGCCCCTGGGACAATAGCCAGCATGACGTAAAGAGAGACTGGAAGAGCTGCTTGCGCATGAGAGTTTGCTTCCTTGGAACGTGCTCTTAGAACTCAGCCACTACACTGTGAGAAGCCTAAGCCACACAGCAAAACTATGTGGAAACAACTCAAGGTGCTCTAGGTTGAGCTCCTAACCAGTACCAACTGCCCTCAATGAGTATGTGCCATCTTAAAGGTTCCAGCCCAGTCATGCCCCCAGACATGTAGCCCAAGCAGTATCATATGGAGAAAAGGAACCACCTTGCTGAGCCCAGTCAACTTAAAGAATCATGAGAGGGCAATAAAATGATTGTTGTTTTTCCATCATGAAATCTTGAGCTCTTTTATTACACAGCAATAGCTAACCGAAACACTGGATAGAATATTTCTAAAGAGCTACAGCCTCTTTAATACAGTCAAGCTCTATATAGACCCATAGGGTCCAAATGGAGTTGTTGTTCTCATGATGTTTCTCAGGCTCAGAATCGATGTAGGTGATGACCTGACTATACTCCACCCTGAGGGGCTGGCTATGGGGAGCAGTGTCACCTTAGTCAGAGCACCAACTCTGGCAAGCTGTCGTAGGTCACCTAACTCTATACTCCTCTCCCTAGGAAACCTAAACTCTTGTGAGCACTGTGTCAGAAGATGTCCCAGGACTCATCCGGATATCTTCTAGAGCGTTCTCTTTTACTCAAAAATTCAGGGGTGAGAATGATCAATTTTATAGTGAAGGAAATGGTTATATTCTAGAGAAGGCTGCAACACTGGCATGCAATTTTAGTCCCCCAGAATTTAAGGTTTATTAAATACATGTCAATAGATTGCTTTGGGCTTTAAGTGTCCTCATTCCCTGGTCTCTGCTATTAGGGAAGCTTTGGAGGGAAAGTGTGAGGAACCCTGATCCACTCACACCCCCTCACCCTACTATTGGAGAGCCCGGAGCTTAGGAAAGGGAAGGGATTTGTCCAAGGTCTCCAGCAAGCTGGTGGCAGAGCTGGGATGAAAATCCAGACTTTGTTCTTCTAGCATCACCTTTGCCTTTCACCAGCTACCTGAATTATAGGTAGGAAAAAAACATTTCTCTCTCTTTTTTTTTTTTTTTTTTTTTTTTTGAGGCCAACCTCCCAACTAAAAGAGAAACAAAGACATTACCTTTCCTGATGTCTTCACTCCTTTCCAGAGGCTAAAAAACAGGACGATGACAACGATGACCAGACAGAGCAAAAGCTGCCACTGGGGCAGGCCAATGTCATGAATCCCACTGCTCTCATGCAGATGCAGGACACCACGCCTGTGGGGAAGATGGTGTCATCAGGGAGGATGCCCTAGGCCTTGGCCACAGGCCAGCCCCTGAAAGTGCACGTCGTTGGAGACGGGCCCAGGCTGCCCCAGTCCCTGCCCCGCGCCACCGGACCTGCTCTGCACAGTCACAGCCTGTGCCTCCCACTGCCCTGCTCTAGCCAGCAAGCCTTCTTGGAAGACACCCCCACTCGAGGCTGTTTTTTAAACAGTTACAGAAGTTTTCAACATAATAAATATCTCTGCTTGCCAGGTCCTGGAGGGATGGTGGTGAATAAACAGAGGAAAGGCCTCTGTCCTCACAGGCTAAAGTAGTGGATACTGGAACATNCTTGGAAGACACCCCCACTCGAGGCTGTTTTTTAAACAGTTACAGAAGTTTTCAACATAATAAATATCTCTGCTTGCCAGGTCCTGGAGGGATGGTGGTGAATAAACAGAGGAATGGCCTCTGTCCTCACAGGCTAAAGTAGTGGATACTGGAACATCTGGCAATGTCTGGAGATATCTTTGATTGTCACAACTTGGGCAGAAGGCATCTAGAGCAGCAGTCCCCAACCTTTGTGGCACCAGGGACCAGTTTCATGGAAGACAGTTTTCCCATGAGTTCAAGTGCACAATATTTATTTCACACTTTATTTCTATTATCATTATGTCACACCCTGCAATGCACAGGACAACATAAACATCCTCTACGGCACGAAACAGCCTCCAAAATTCCCATGTTGCTGAGCTTGAGAATCCCTGGCCTGGAGACTAAGAAGTAAATGTTTCTCCTATTTAACTCCAACTAAATGTATGTATATCCTCTGCCTTAGCAATTCTACTCCTGGGTATCTGTCCAATAGAAACATATACACATGTTCATCAAAAGACATGGTGTAGAATGTTCACAGTGGCATTATCCATAACAACTCCAAACTGCAAAATACTCAAATTTCTATCAACGGTAGACTAGATAAATTATGACATATTCTTAAAGTAGAACATTATACAGCAGCTAACTCTGTATGGATGAATCTCACATACATAATTTCACGAGAAAGAAGTCAAAACCNAGTGGCATTATCCATAACAACTCCAAACTGCAAAATACTCAAATTTCTATCAACGGTAGACTAGATAAATTATGACATATTCTTAAAGTAGAACATTATACAGCAGCTAACTCTGTATGGATGAATCTCACATACATAATTTCACGAGAAAGAAGTCAAAACCAAAAGAGGGCTGCTGGGGGCTGGTGACAAGGCCGGGGACGAGGAGGTAATGGCTCCAGCTACATAGAACTCCTGGGTGACAATAGCTGGTGCAAACGTTCCCCATCTTGAGCTTTTTTTTTCCCTTCTACAGTAGAAGGGCTCTCACAAGGTTTATACTGCATAATATGAGACAGTGCTAGAACTTGGGAAATGCTCAACACCAATGATCAATGGAACGACCAATCTGATTGAGTCCCAGCTTTCAAAGGAACAGCAAAGAAGCTGAGGGGGGCCCAGAAAATTCAGCCAAGGGAGTCAGCAGGGCAGGCTCCACAGAGGGGGTATCTGGTGCCTTCTCTGCAGNAATATGAGACAGTGCTAGAACTCGGGAAATGCTCAACACCAATGATCAATGGAACGACCAATCTGATTGAGTCCCAGCTTTCAAAGGAACAGCAAAGAAGCTGAGGAGGGCCCAGAAAATTCAGCCAAGGGAGTCAGCAGGGCAGGCTCCACAGAGGGGGTATCTGGTGCCTTCTCTGCAGGCCCATGGGAGAGCAGGTGAATTGAGCTGGAGTGCCTGGGTGTGGTAGGAATGAGATGGGGAAGGTGGGGTGTTGACAGGCACACAGAGAAGTCTGCAGTGAGTGAATGAGCAGAGCTGTGTGGCTGATCAAAGGTCACCAAGACCTGTGTTCCTATCCCCAGAACAGCCTTCATCCTGACCACACTGGGGCAGGATGTCATGGCTGTAAGTTCTAGCATCAGCTTCCCCAGCAATGTCTCTATGTCTGGTCCCTCCTAATCTTATCTCTTGGTCTGCTACCAACACCTGATCCTCAAGGCCCAATGTCAAGCCAGACCCATATTCCTTTCCTCCAGGACTGCTGTAAAAACCTCCCCATTCCCCATCATCCCAGTCTCTCCAGTCAGCCCCCTTAAATCCACAGGCAATGCTGCTGTAGAACCATCTGATCCATCTCAAATTGTGTCCTAACCTTGTNAAAAAAAAAAAAGGCTCTGAACCAACTGTGCTTGCCCTGAAACATGCTAAAACGACTCCAGCATCCCATCAGATGGCTGACATGTCCCCTAACCAGCCCGGTGACTCACATGTGTGCGGGGTCCGCTTTAAGGTTTGCAGTGGCTGTCTAGATATTTCATCAGTGAAAAAAGCTAGACTCCAGAACTGATTTCCAAGAAAAGTGAATCCAGCCTCCTCCCCACTAGCAGCCCCAAGCCTTGAGGGTTAGGACAAGTAACTTGGGTTTGTTGCAGTTTTCCAGCAGTTTAATGAAAATGAATCATCGTTAAGTATATGATCCAGACTTTCCGAAGTCTGCGGGCCAAATGGGCTCAGATCTCACTTGACATTTACGTGCAGAGGGTTAGTGCTGGGGTGGAGGGAGAGGTCTTTTCCCCACCAGGAACAGGCAAGGAGGAGAAGTTTTCTATTCCTGCTGCGTGTTCACCAAGGGTGCCCTTTTACAGCTAGAGTTACAGAGCATCAGGGTTTCTTTTTGCCTCGGGCTGTTTGGCTTCAGGCCTGGAGCCTGGGGAGTATTGCAGTTTTGTTCCCTTAAATGATATGTTCAGTTTATCAGCTTAAACGAGCACAAGATGGTAAGAGAGTTGGCCAGCAGGCTCCAAGGAAAGAAAAAAAAAAAAAAAACAGCTAGCCTCCTCAGGGTTGGCACTGGGAGTCCTACTTGCTGGGTTCCCAAGCTGAAAGTGAGTAACTTTTAAAGCAGAAGCATTTAGATAAAAGGGCCATTAAAAACAAATCCCAGAGGCAGCTCATGACTCAGATACTGAGAAGCACACAAAAGCAGCCTGAAGGTGAGAAAGAGATGCATGAGAAGGGCTCCGATCTACCCATAGACACCTCTGCACTCCTGTCCCGAATACACCCCCCTGGAGACTCTGAAGGGACAGAGAAGGCAGAGGAGAGGCTCATGGATGGAGGGAGAGCCTCCACCCAAACAGCCTGGATTCAGATCCCTTCCGCCACTTCCCTAAAACCTGAACCACCACATTCTTATCTGTAAAACAGGAGTAATTTCCACCTTCATGAACTGTGAAGACTAAGTGGGACGTGGACAGGAGGAGATGCTGATGCCTGGATCACAGTAGATACCAGACTTGGGGTGGAGGTGGGGGCACTTAAAAGGATGGAGGAGGGGAGGGAAGGGAGAGGAGAGGATGGGAAGGGAGCTCTATAGAGCAAAAAGCTGCTGAAAATAAGCCTTGGACTCTGCCCTCAACGACATCCCCCAAGAGAATCAGCCCAACGCAAGAGAATTTCTTTTTCTACCTTCTCACAGCCAAGCTCAGAGGAAGTTTAAGGCTGTAATTAAAGCAACCGGAGTCTCAAAACCCAACTCACCTCTCCTTCCTCCAGCAGCAGATCCGCTGGCCATGAAGATGTCAGAAGAGGAATCAAATAATAACCAGGCTAGAGATGAGACTATCATTTTCCATTTTAATTTATAAGGACGAGGGTTACCAAAAACAAAAAGAAAAATCGTAGATTTTTCTCTATGATGAGATGATAAAGGAGAAAGCCCAGAACCAATTACATGTATCAGCAGCACCCTCAGCTCCACTATCCTCTACCATTCCAAACTGCACTCATAAACTGGGAAGACCGAAAACCTCTGCCAGCAAGCTCTCCACTGGTTCTGGGATTGTCTGAGGCCACACCACCCCAGGAGACGACTAAAAGAGGCCCGAGATTTTCCATGACATGATACTGTAAGCATGTCAGACTGACCCCAGTAAGAATCTGTCTGAGATGGGAGAGTGCAGTGGCCAAGATGGGCTGTCAGCCTTGGTGGTATATTAGAATTGCTGGAGGAACTGTTAAAATCCCCACACCACAGTTGCACCTGGACCAATAAAATGAATCTTGAGGCATAGGATCCAGGCATCAGTGTGTTTTAAGGCTCTCCAGGCGGTTCCAATGAGCAGCCAGTGTTCAGCATCACTGGGCTAAGAGCTTGGACTTTGAAGCCAGACTTCCTAGGTTCAAACTCACTTTAAATGGCACTTCTAAATGCATGGCTGGGACATAATCAAAGCTGGATAAATGTTAGTTTTGATGACAATAATAATTTGATATCATAATAGCCATTCAAAATGTCTGGAATCCAATATAACACAGAGGTGAAGCCTGCAGGTTCTAGAGTTTCAGTGCCTGGAAAGGCAGGGGCTAGGGTGAAGAGAGTGAGGATCATGGAACAAACGGTAAGGAGGAGCTCACTCTCAAGAGTCCAGCAGGTGCCATCTGCCAGGGTCCAAATCTTGGCTCTGCACAGGACTAGCCGTGTGACCACGGGCCAGTGATTTACTGTTGCATCTGCAAAATGAAGCTAATGTTTGCAGCCGAGTCATGTATGGAAGAGTTACAGAAACCTCACTGGGTTGGGGTGAGGTTTACACTGATATAATACACATAGAGAAGTTAGCAGAAAGCCTGATGCACATGGTAAGTGATTAGCTGTTGATGTGATGGAGAAGACAGGGGTGATGATACTAACTTAAATGGATGCTCACTTCAAGTTATAGTGGTTCTTTAGATTCTTTGGGGTCTGTAGAAGGATTTCAAGTTCTATGACAACTGTGGGCCCTCTCCCCACCAAGTTTCCAAATCTATATAATTGTGCACTTGGTCCTGAAAGTTCTCAGGAAACACAGATGGAAGCAGGTGGACATGTAGGTCCAGGATACTTAGCAAATTCTCAGCCATGGCTCATGGAGGATACTTCCTGAGTCCTGAGAACCCTGACTCCCCTCCCCTGGACCCCAGGAAGCAGCAGACTTCCCAGAGGCCACCTTTAACCACATCAAATCTCCTTGGTCCAAATGCACCGAGATGACAAAGCTGTGAATGGTCCTAAGGAACCCCATTCTCTGGATAACCCCACTCTATGGTCTATGGCTTGGCAAATATACAGGACCAGAGAAGACTGGCCCTGAATTTGTGAACTTGTCTTTCATCATCCTCTAGACCTGCACTGTCCAATATGGAAGCAACTGGCTGTTTAAATATAAATCAGGGAACTTCCCTGGTTAAGAATTGCTGTGCAATGAAGAGGACGTGGGTTCAATCCCTGGTCAGGGAACTCAGGCACTGACTGCCATCAATCAATTAAACCCACATGCCATAACTACTGAGTCCCAGCGCCACAACTAGAGAATCCACCCGCCGTAACAAAAGGTCCTACATGACTCAACTAAGACCCGATACAGCCAAATGAACAAACAAATATTTTTAAATGTAAATGAATGAAAATTAAATAAAATTACAAATTCAGCTTCTCCATCACACTAGCCATATCTCAACTACTCACTAACCACATGTGGCTACTGCACTGGGCCACGCAAACACAGGACATTTCTATCATCGTGGGACATTTCCATTCTCCTGGGTAGCACTGCTCCAGACCAGGAGTCAACAAGCCACGCCCCCTGAAACTTGGCTGTGACCCATTGAGTGATGCCTGTGAGCTACAGGTTTCTATATTTTTAAAGGGTAAAATTAAATAAAGAATATGCAAGAGAGATGTGTGGCCTTCAAGGCCCAAAATGTAATCTTTTACTGGAAAGTTTTCTAACCACTACTCTAGACCATGTGTCCCTTGAGAGTGAGGTTCGAGTGAGATTTACCTGTCTTGCCCCACACCTTGTGCCAGGGACTTTCTGCTTATCTGCTAACACTTGTTGCAGGGATTGCTAAAATGGGGCTCACCCCCATCCCCTGAGGAATAAAGATAATAGATGCTACATTCTGAAAGGACCATCATGCAAACTTTCAAAATTAGATGGCTGACAAGTTGACTATCACCAACCTCAAGGACTTCAAAGGATGGAGTAGAGGTTGAAACGGTTCAAGGAAGCAACAAAATAAATAATGATGGTTATGGGTTAAACCACAGAATAAAGTAAACTCCAATGAGCTCATATAGACAGAAACGAGTAAATGAATGAATGGATAAATAAGGGGAAAGGGACAACTTTTCCCTTCAATTAATCTAGAGGGAATGATGAGACTAGAAATCACTTTGGACCAACAGTATAACAATAATTCTCATTTGTGGGACTTCCCTGGTGGTCCAATGGCTAAGACTCTGAGCTCCTGGTGCAAAGGGCCCAGGTTCGATTCCTGGTCATGGAACTAGATCCCACATGCCACAACTAAGAGTTTGCATGCTGCAACTAAATATCCTGTGTACCTAGCCAACGTCAGGCCTGTGGTGGCTGCTGAGCACATATTACAAGGACTGACGTGGCCCCTTCCTCTCCAGTGGCTTCCTTTAGTGTTTGGCTCAGGTTCTGCCCAGTACAGGTCTTGATGTGAACAGTACAGGTCCCCATGCGAACAGGACAAGGGGTCAAGGACTTACTCATAAAACTCTGCTGCAGGTGTGAACTTGTACTTGGAGTACTTGGTGTGGTTGCCCAGCACGGAGCTGTTGAGGAGCTTGGGGTCTGTGCAGTTGGGGCTGTTCCAGGCGTGGCCACAGTCGGTCCAGGGCAGGTTCGGGGTGAAGGAAGAGAAGAGGTAGTAGAGGGACCAGGCAATAATGACATTGTAGTAGAAGCCAACGTAGAGGGCGATGAGGATCACAGCATAGCCAACTCCTGGGTGGGGGCACAGCGGGTCAGGCAGGGGCTTCCCTAGGCCCACTTTCCCTCCTAGAGCCACGTCTCCGAGGAAGCTGGCTCCAACCATTGCACCACCCACCCCTATGCTTGTCTTTTTTCTGTAGCAGACCGTCAGAGCCTAAATCCCCCAGGCAGAAGAATGCAGTGGAGGGAGGAGGGTGGGAGATAGTTAGGGAGTTTGGGATCGACATGTACACACTGCTACATTTAAAATGGATAACCAACAAGGTCCTACTGTACAGCACATGGAACTCTGCTCAAATGTTATTGGTAGCCTGGATGACAGGGGAGTTTGGAGGAGAATGGATACGTGTATATGTATGGCTGAGCCCCTTCACTGTCCACCTGAAACTATCACTACATTGTTAACTGGCTATACTCCAACATAAAACAAATGGTTTTAAAAAAATTCCCCAGGCTCCCACCATCCCTGTGCCTGAGGGCTCTCTCTTGTCGCTGGAGCCCCTTTTGTCCACTCATCAGGCAGGACAGAAAGGCCAGGATTTTACTGCTCCCAGGGAGCAGCCAGGCCAGGTGTTGGAGTACAAGTATCCCAGCTCCCTCACCCCTTGGGTAGGACAACACTGAGACACGATGACATTCTCTCCCAGTGGAATGAAGCCCCTGGCCCAGGGTGGAAAGGTGCATGATTGATTTATCATGTCTGCCATGGGAGCAAGAGGGAGAGAGTAGCGTTCTGGGTACCTCTGACACTTCCATGAGTATTTCCCAGACAGGAAAACAGACTCCCTCTGGTCACTCAGCTACACAGCCTGGACTGGAACCCAGATTTCCAGACTTTCTGCTGCTGCTACTGCTGCTAAGTCGCCTCAGTCGTGTCCGACTCTGTAATAGGCTACAGCTCTTCCTGACATCTCCAAAGTGCTCCATGTAACTTTGAATTGTGGATGTGCTTGACCTCGCCAATACTTATAAATTCCACAAGGGAGCTGGTCTACCAAGGATCCCACCTTTGCGGTAGATTCTCCAGGGGCACACAGAAGTCTTTTAGAACAACCTCTGACTCCTTCTTTACCTTTGAAGAATGGGCAGATCTTCCACACGGTGGCTGCCCCTTCCCGGTTGTACTGGCCCAGAGCCAGCTCCATGTAGAAGAGGGGCATCCCAGCGATGATGAGGAACAGGGTGTACGGGATCAGGAAGGCACCTGGGGGACATGGAGGCAGAGGGTGAGCCCCAAGACCCCCGTCCAGCTTTGGGCCTGCCCCTCAGAGTGTGTGGATCAATGTCGGTCAGAGTTGTAAGGGTCCCATCTGTCACCTGGCCATTTCTCAAGCAATGTCTTGTGGTAGGAACACCAGGGCAATTAAACAAATAATCGTAATATAATGAAAGTTATAGCATTAGTCACAATCATAATCATGAGGTTCTCTGGTCAAATTAGTAAAATCTGGTTCATCAAGTCTAAGTAGAGGACTTCCCTGGTGGCCCAGTGGCTAAGACTGCTCCCAATGCAGAAGACTTGGGTTTGATCCCTGGTCTGGGAATTAGATCCCACATGCCACAACTAAGATCCAGTGCAGGCAAATAAATAATAAAATTAATATGAATAAATATTTTTTTAAAAGCTAAATAGGCTTGTTCCTTGCAGAATTCTCCATGCCTCTGATACATAAGCACATGTTGTGGGAGGCTATGAGGAAGATCAGCTGCAGTCTTTACCAAACTTATTTCAACACAGAATCCCTTTCATGAATCACCACTCTGGGGAATGCCAACCACCCCAAACCCTTCCTTTAATAGGTAAGGAAATTGAGAGCAGAGAGGGAGAGATACGTAACTAGTGCCCAAAGTTACATATGATTGAGTGGGATACATTTTGTTTATTTATTTTTTTTTAATTTGTTTGGCTGCACTGGGACTTAGTTGAAGAATGTGGGATCTAGTTCCCTGACCAAGGATTGAACCCAGGCCACCTGCATTGGGAGCTTGGAGTCTTAGCCACCATGTAAGGTCACCTGGCCATCAGGATGGCCGAGCAGTTTAAGGCGCTGCGTTCAGGTCGCAGTCTCCCCTGGAGGCATGGGTTCGAATCCCACTCCTGACAAGCCAGCCTTTCGGAGAAGGCGATGACACCCAACTCCAGTACTCTTGCCTGGAAAATCCCATGGACGGAGGAGTTGGACACGACTCAGTGACTTCACTTTCACTTTTCACTTTCATGCATTGGAGAAGGAAATGGCAACCCATTCCAGTGTTCTTGCCTGGAGAATCCCAGGGACGGGGGAGCCTGGTGGGCTGCCGTCTATGGGGTCGCTCAGAGTCAGACACGACTGAAGCGACTTAGCAGTAGCAGCAATGTCACCTGGGACTTTCTCAAATATGACCTCACTGGATTGTCCACAATCTCTCTTCACTTCACAGACATAATCATAGAGGGTCATTATTTGTGCCCCTGAGCCACCCCCACCCCACACCCTGGGGGAAACTGAAGGCAGAGAAGGCCACTTGGTTTTGTTTGCACAGCTGCTAAGTGACAGATGCAGGATTCACGTTCATGTCTTCCAACCCATCAGACTCACTCTCTTACTGGCAGCTGAAGGTAAACAAACACTGGAGCAAAGACGCCAGAGGCTCCAGTCTCTGACCAGGAAGATGCCCACCCAGAACACTGCTGAAACTAGAGGGAGCCCTTGTCGAGATGGGCAGCAACAAATCCCTGGGAGAATTCCTGGTAGAATGAGACAAGTCTGAGCTCCAGAGAAAGTTCTCGGTATGTCTGGTAGCCTGGGGTGAACTTAACAGGTTCTGACGGCGTGAGGTGACTCACGGGATAGATACCACGTCAGCCTAGACTGCAAGCGTGATCAAAGCAAAATGCCAGCTTCTTGGCCTGGGTGCAGCTGGAGGTGGCCAGGCCAGACCACGCTCCTCCCGCTATTGGCCTTTGGCTGAGATGCTGTAACCTTGGAAACCAAACACTCTCTGACCCGCCCACAGTAAGAAAGTACAGAAACTGGGAAATGATAATATTCCCAGCTGTGCTCCAGGCAATGTCTCATTCCATCCTCACAACAACCTTAAAAGTATTACTACCTCCAATTTATGGATGTGGGAGCAGAGAATCATGGCAAAGTTGTGTACACCCAGGGTTAAACTCACACAGCTACTCAGGCTGTCAATCTTCACTTTCTTCCCAGGGCTTCTCCTCAGGAAGCCCAGGGCTCTTAGGGACAAAGCATGAAATTCTGGCCCCAGTGCTCTGAGACCCAGTCCTTTTGTAGCAGGAGATGGACCAGTAGGGTAGGCAGTAGGGAAGAAACCACTGGAAAATGAGGACCTCCTATGTATCCAGCAGAGCACTGGGCACTAGACAGCTGTCATCCCATTTACCCTGCCCAGAAACTGTCTTGGGTAGCAACTCCTATATCCATTTTTCAGAGGAGGAAATTGAGGCTTAGAGAAATTAAGTGACTTATCTAAGTTCACTCAATTGGTCAAAGATAGATCTGGGATTTGGACCCTTGTCTGCCTGGCTCCAGAACTCCAGAGCCATTCCCAAAATATTCTGCCAATTTCAGACTGTCTCAGCCAAGATGTAGGACATGAGTCTGAATAAAGTCTCAACAGAGGACGTTCTGAAACTGGGACTCTGGGGGCCAGGTGATCCACCTGGTCTATTGGCCATGTTCAACATTTCAGCCCCTGCTCTAGGCTGGATTTTTTCTTCCTTTTTTTTTTTTAATGGGCCATTTTATAGTCTTTAGATTGAATTTGTTACAATATTGCTTCTGTTTTAAGTTTTGGTTTTTTTGGCTTAAAGGCATGTGATATCTTAGTTCCTTTCCTCGAGGATCAGGGATCCTTGATGAGGGGGACTAGGGATTGAACTCACACCCCTACATTGGAAGGTGGAGCCTTAACCACTGGATGCCAGGAAAGTCCCAAGTCTTAGACTTCTTTGAAATGGTCACATGCCAACCTTTCCCTTCTCCTCTTCATTTCTTACTTTCAATCTCTACCCTTCTCTTTCCTCACACAGAGAGGACTAGCCTGGCTTCAGAATGCACATCTGTCCACATGGCCTACATCAATGTTCATGATGCTGACCGAGGTCAGGGTGGTGGTGGTAATGATGGAGTTGGTAAAAGTAACAGGTACCATTTATTAAGCCATCATTATATGCCAAGCCACACGTTAAGTTTTTGAATAATTATTCCTTTAGAACCATCCCTGAGAGAGAATTACCGCCCATCCCATGTAAAAGAGGAGGAAACCGAGGCTTAGAAAGGTCAAGTTGTTTGTCCGAACCAGTAAGTAGGCAGCTTGGCTCCACATCGGGATCTGTCTGCATCCCCCTTGTGGCCACCTGCCATTGCCCATGGGGCCTGGAGGCAGAGTAAGGGAAACAGACGTATTAGAGTGTTAACAGGCCTGAAGACTGAAGTCAGTGGCCCAAGGAACAAAAGGAAAGAAAACAGCCAGGAGTCACGCCTCAGATCTTGGCAGCGTGACTTGCTCCTGGCGACTGGATGCTCTTTCTACAGCCAGAGGAAAGAAGAGCGTCATCAGCCAATTTACCAGGCATCTCACATTGGCCGGTTTTCTCCACTCTAAGCCTCTGGGCGGGACTGCCAACAGGTAGGTAAACTGCCCAGTTTGAGATTCATCTCCTGTTGCGCTGGCTGGGAGGCCCAGTGGAGGGACAAGAGGAAAAATAATGGGTCTGCACAAGTCCAGGACTCTTCCAAGTGCATTTGATGTGGGCCAGCCGAAGCTTCAGCTGGCAACAGACCAGAAACACTCAAGAATGACGGAATGGCTGGGTATGAATGAAAACCAGAAAGCTGTCCAGTGGCCAGTATCTTATCCTAATAGAAGACATCAACCGGTGAGCTGGTCTAAGCCTCCTTGCCGAAAGATCTGGAGGAAGCCAAGGCAGAGCTGAAGATTCAGAAAGAGATTTATCAGGGGTGCCTAAAGGTCAGCAGAGGATGCTTCTCCTAGAAACAGCCCTGCACCAGCTCCTGGGACACTGAGACTGGTTGCACACTTAGTAGAAGGTGCTGTTCTGTAAGGCCCCAAACTGCCACCTTCCCATGGCCTGGCCTCATCTCCCTGTGTGGTGGTGCCAGCTGCATCCAGCCCCACACAGGGCTGCAGAGCTGAGAACCTAAGAGGCCACAAGCCCAGAATCCTGGCTCTGGCTGTGCATGTTCTGGGCTGACAGGCACAGAGCTGGAGAAACAGAGGAAGGGTGTACTTCTGAAGGATCTCAGCTCCTGGTAGTCTCCACCATTCACACACATAAACACATGCACACTCGTACATCTTCACACAAAGACTTCTGCACATCAACACACTCACATGAACACAGGAGCAAAATACTGTCAACTGCAAAAGGGACTCCAACGAGTGGCCTTTGGTAAGAAAAGTATCTGTCTGACACAAACTGCCTGATACCCCATCATTAGAGAGGAACTCTACTGGTCAGAGTGGGGTTCTGGAATCCTCTGTGGAAATGCAAAGTCCTCAGAAAGGGAAGCCAGTGGTCACTCAGTTTAGAGTGGGGTGTGCTGGAGCAGACCCCAGGTGGGTGAGGAGGACCCCAGGACAAGGGATCCAGCAAAACGTGGGAGGGGACTTAGTAAGACATGGCATGGCCCAGGCCTGGTGGGGAATCAGGAGGAGGTGGCAGGACTGTGATCAAGGAGGGGCTGCAGGAGGGAGAGGAGAGTCCCTTGAGACCTTGCTGGACTAGTTTCCCAGTCTGTGAAGGGCAGGATTCCTACCTGGCCACATCCTGATACATTAAGATATGAAAACCCACAGAACTGTTCACCTGGTGCCTGAAGCTCAGCTATAGGTTGTCACTGCTCATGGCTTTCACCAGAATTCCCAGAAAACCTTGGCCAGTGCCTAGGGCAGCAGATTTGTCCCCGTTCCTCAAATACCCCAAGGGTACAGACAGCAGGGAGAAAGAGAAGGTGAGATTTCAGTAGGAGACATAGCTTCAGCAGGCAGCAGGCCCACTCAACTGGCAGGGCCCAGGATAAGAGCACACATGGAGATCTACCTTACAAAGTCTACATATTAAAGATGACTACTCAGGCCACAGCTATTACACATGCCCCTTCATCCTACCTTGATGACTAGAACTTCAGCATGGTTCTATTCGTTATAAAGTTCAATTCTGGAACCTCAGTTCTTGGAGAATTTGTGCTAGAATGTGGAGGCATGGGGGGGGAGTGGTGGCCACATCCTGATTCTTCCCCATCCCAGCTCCATCCAGAGATGTGTGAGGCCTTTTGCATGTTCATGTGGATTCTTGTGCCCACAAGTCTAAGCTCTGTCCACAGCCTCTGCAGACAGCGGGCCCTTGGCTTCCCCTTGGCCTGAGTCTGCACGTGCCTGTAACCCAGTCCAGGCTAGGGTAGAAGGATCCATGTAAGGGGACCATGAAGAGATTTCCCTGGTGGTCCAGTGGCTAAGACTCTGTACTCCCAATGCAGGGGGCCCGAGTTCGATCCCTGGCCAGGGAACCAGATCCCACATACCGCAACTAAGAGTTCACAAGCTGCAATTAAAGGTCCTGCGGGCCTCACCTCTTTACTNCCAATCATGCTGGTAATGTCAGATCATGGTCCCAGCTTCAGCTCCTGATGAGCAGCCTCATTCCCACAGACTTCTTAGCTGGAGGGCCACACCAACTGGCGGCTCATGTGCATCTGAGCTGAATCACCAGCGTCAGGCTTGGGAAGTCCAGGATGTAGATGGCCCCCTGCAGCCAGGCCCAATGTGAGACCACTGAGTTTGCAAACTCCTGCCCTTTGCACCTGCCAGCACTTCTTCCTTGGCTTTAAGAACCCCAGACATTTTGACCTAGAGGATTCCCAAAGGTCTGTGGGTATCTGAGAGCCTGAGTTCACCTGAGGAAAGAAGGGAAACCTATTTGGGACCCAGAACTACATATCTCATGGGACCTCATATAGGAATGTTCATCCCCATTTTTCAGGTAGGGAAGCAACAGGATAAGGTTAGGTGGTTAGAAATTCCAGGGCTGGCACTTCCCTGGTTGTCCAGTGCCTAAGAATCTGCCTGCCAATGTAGGGGACATGGGTTCGATCCCTGGTCCAGGAAGATCCCACATGCTGGGCAACAGCTAAGCTTGTGCTCCATAACTACTGAGCCCTCGCTCTAGAGCAATAACAAAGACCTAGCCCAGCCAAAAATAAGTAAATAAAGTAAAAAGAAATCCCAGGTCCAAGCATGATTCCTTTCCAATCTTACAGCCCTTCTGACTTCCTCTTAGAGCCAAGTCTGCGCCCTCCAAAATCAGGACCTTTTCCTACTCCCAGATCTAGGCTGGGTCTAGCAGTTCCAGATCCAGGAACCATCAGTAACAACTTCATCTACTGAGCCCCTACTATGTGCCAGACACTGTTGTGAGTCTTTTGCTTGTATTGTCTCTAACATCACATCACCCTATGGGAAGATGCAATCACCCCCCCCCCTTTCCTGCACAAGGAAACTGAGGTCCAGTAGTGACTTGTCCAAGGCTACATTTCCAGGAAATGTCAGGTTCAGAGTTGAGCTCAGGTCTGTTGGAACCTAAAGGACATCTCTCTGACAGCTCAGAGCCATCAGCCGGACACGTCTCAAGCTCCCTGTCAGAATGACCTGCATTAAAAAGTCTACAAATAACAAATGCTGGAGAGAGTGCAGAGGAAAAGGAGTCTTCTTACACTGGGAATGTAAATTGGTAAAGCCACAGTGGAGAACAGTATGGAGTTACCTTGAAAAAGTAAAAATAGAGTTACATTATGATCCTACAAGCCCATCCCTGGGTATATATTTGGGAAAAAAAAAAAAAACCACCTGTAATTCAAAAAGATACATGCACCCCTATGTTCGTATCAGCACTATTTATAATAGCCAAGATGTGGAAGCAACTCAAATGACCATTGACAGATGAATGGGTATCTTTTGTTTAAAGCAGTGTTTTTCAATTAAAAAAAAAAAAGTCAAAAAAAAAAAAAAAAAGAGAGATAATTCTCTGGTCTCTTCTCTGGCAAGGAGGCAGACATGAGGGCCCAATTGATCTGTCCACTTCTCCCTGAGGACCAGCAGGGCCAGGCGCAAGACCACAGGAGTGGAGGACTTTGGAAAGAGCCTCACTGGCACTGCCTCCATGTTCAAGAAGGTTCTGAACAAAGCCTTGGAACTCCTGAGAGGGGCTTTCCTGGCCAGAAGCCACCTGTACCCATGCACCTCAGCAGTTAGCTTATGAGAAGATGTTCAGACAGGCTGATCTTTCTCAGTAATTCATTCAAAAAAAAATATTAGCCAGAGGCCTAAACTATTGGTACCTTTATATTTCAAAACATCCTCCAGTCTGGGCCAGCGTGAACAGCTAGACTTGGAAGCTACCATGTTAATACTGGCACCAGGAGAGCACACAACTTGTTAAGTAACAGGGCACGTGAGTCCTGGCTTGGGGGCAGTACTGATCCAGGCCTTGGAGAGGGATGGATCTCAGGGGTCACCCAAGATCACCACCAGCTTCAGGGAGGCACCTGAGCTCAGAGGGGGGTGGGGACTTGAGCTCAGAGAGGGTGACAGAGATGGGATTTGAACTTGGGTCTTTTGACTGCATCCAGAATCACAGGTTATCACCTACCAACCTGCTTGCCCATCTCTGGGGCTGATTTTTAATCACTGGATGAGAACTGACCCACAAGGAGCAGCCAGGAGGTCTCAGCAGAGACAGTGCCCAGAAGAGGCCTGCTGAGCATTCCCTGGAGGGGTGAGGAGTAAGTTAGAACAGGAGCTGCCTCAGACTCTGATATACGAGGCTGCCCTGCTCCACTGTGCTCCATGGACATTCTAGCCAGAAATGGAAATTTACTTGTGTAACTTTCCTCAGCCCGGAGCCTGGCAGTCAAGGTCTCCATAGCCTGGCCCCAACTTGCCTCTCCACCCTTATCTCTCCCGGTTTACCCTTCAACCAGTCTGTACTCCTAATCTCAGAGATGATCCCACCTACATTCTCACACAACTAGAATTCCTCCTCCCTTTCCTGAGGCTTGTGTGTGCACCACCCGTCTGTGCTCCAACCACAGCCCACCTCCTCGGAGTCTTTCCTAAGCAGCCCTTCCCCAGGCTCATTCATCTCACACATCATCTTAAAGATGTGAATAAGAAGTGGCAGCTATCTTTACTAAAGCCATACTTCACGTCAGGCCCTCCGGGGGCATTATCACCTTGAATCCTCACAATGACCCTCTGAGTTGAACATTTGTCAGACAGGGAAACCAAGGCTTGGAGAGTCGCCCAGTGTTACATAGCTAGAAGCTGGAACCCAGGACCCACAGCCAGGGCTCCTGGTCACTAGGTGCTACCCACCCCCCCCAACCACCAGCGCAGGCTGGGCATTAGGTCTCTGAGGGCCTGGACCATTTGATTCATTTACTCATTAGTTTGTCGGGCACCTTCTACCACATCCCCTGGATCTAGCCCTTATCTTGGGCATTAGAAATACAGGCACGGGGACTTCCCTGGTGGTCTGGTGGCTGACTCTGTGTTCCCAATACAGGGGACCTGGGTTTGATCCCTGGTCAGGGAACTAGGGAAATGCTGCAACTAAGATAGGTGCAGCCAAATAAACAAACAAAACTCAACCATAAGAACTTCCCTGGTGGTCCAGTGGTTAAGACTCCACCTTCCAATGCAGGGGCCCCAGATTTGATCCCTGGTCGAAGAACTAGATCCCACATGCCACAACTAAGAGTTTGCATGCTGCCACTAAGACCCCATGCAACCAAATAAAGAAAAAGTAATGTAACTAATAAACAGGAAAAAAAAAAAAAAAGAAATACAGGCATGAAAAGCCACAGTCTCTCCTCTCAATGTGCCCTACTCTGTTTGGAAGACAGACTCACAAAGAGACAAATGACCAAACAACCCAGAATGGGTGATGAGCAGAGCTAGCAATTCCAGGAGAGGGAGCGTCTGGCCAATTTTGCCCCAAAATTGGAACGTGTGACAAATGTGCTGTGTCTTGTGTCCTGCATACAGCAGGAACTCTCAGTTGGTGGCGATGGCCAAGGGAGCACAGTGTCAGTGAAAACACCAGAATATCCTTCTCGCTGACGTGTCCAGTTGGCCATCTGGGGTGCTTTTAGTTTCAACAAACACTTAAAAAAGAGAATGACGTGCAGCAGCATGACAGTGAAGCCCTTAGGTGACCAGAGTGCCTGGCAGGCAGAAGTGGCAGTTAATACATCTAGGTGACCCCTGTGGAGCCTAGCACTGTGCCTCATGCCAAGAGGAACCCAATAAATATTGCTGATTAATGACAGAACCTTCCTCTGTCTAGGGTCATGCAGGCTCGGACGGTCATGGAGGACACACTAGACAGAGTATCCTAGGTTCTCTTAGTCTGTCTTTCATTCCTCATCTCCCTGTCAGCTAAAAAATGACAGAGAATCCGTATTTCCTCCCTCCTTGAGTCTGAAGGGCCAGAATGCTTAAACCTGATTAGAAACTCATGAGAAGCTGCAGCAGCCCAATGAGGAAAAGTTTCACCTCTGGATCATCTGTTTCCCATTCCTTACCCAAAACAAGCGTCCAGAGTACACACTGAAGCAAACAGCAGGGGCCCAGACCCTATGGGACAAGGTCATGAGCTTTCCTTCCAACTCCAAACCCTTACCCTGCCTCCCTCTGACCCTCTGGAGTCCTGAATCAGAGCCCCTGCCAGGCAGATGGCCCAGTGGGCAGAAAAATGTTTCCGCTCTGGTTGGCCCCTCCCTTTGCCGACTTCTTCCTCTAGGTCATTTTCCCAGGCTCGCTACAGGGTACCCTTGAGCTCATCCCAGCAAAGAGGGGAGGTCTGGGGCAGTTTCGGCAAAAGCTCTCAGGAAGGAGCTAGGGCTAGGTCCCAGTATCCTGCACGCTGGGCTGTTTTCTCCAGGACTCTGCTCCCTGAGTGGGCTGAGGTTGATAATTAGGCTCTCATCCCAGGGCAGGCAGTATTAGGTCACCTGGCAAAGGAAGGGGGAGAGAGCCTGACTGCTGGAGTGACGTTTCCTCCAGGCCCTTCTCCTACTCTACCCTGCAATGTGGCCAGGACCCCAGGAGGTAGAGGCTTCTTCCTAATCACCCAACCCTCTTGCCCCAAGGATTAGGTCAGTTCTTGGTAGCAGCTGACACAACCCACCTAGGCTGTGCTCTCTGGCCCCTCCAGCCAAAGGACCATCAACCTGAGCAGTGGAGTTCTCTCTGCCACTAGCTTCTCTTTATGTGTCTTTGATCCAAGGGTTTCTGTCCCCAAAAGTGCAGGGCCTCAAGTGCCTTCAGGGAACCCAAATCCTTTATCAAACTCAGAGCGCGGGAGTGGAGTTAGGATTACCGTGTGCGCCTGGTTGTCACATTCTGTGCACTTTCGGCGCCGCGTCAGACGCTCTCCAGATCTCTATCTCCCTTCTTGCAGACCATCAAAAGGTTCGAGCTCCTCACCCAACTTGGTGCCCTGCAGTCTGTCCTTCTACGCATGCGCCCATCACTGTCCAATTTCATGCCAAGGTCATGCCTTGATTTCCCTCTTCCAAAGGGGACTCCTTTTCCCGTGAGCCCTGTTTGGTCTCTTCCTGTGCCCTGGACTTGCCCGTCTGTCTCCTAATCTCCTCCCGTGGGTATCCCCAGCTCCTCTCCGGCCCCCGTCGCAAATAGGTAGCTTTCCCAAGTCAAAACTCCCAGCCAGTCAGGGGACTCACCGCCTCCGTTCTTGTAGCAGAGATAGGGGAAGCGCCACACGTTGGCCAGGTCTACGGCGAAGCCGACCACTGACAGCAGGAAGTCGATCTTCTTGCCCCAGGTCTCTCGGGTCTGCTCATCGCCGTCGCGGGACGCCAGGAGGCACTGGACGCCGTTGCGCTCTTTCACCACCAAGACTTCTTTGCGCTTCCGCGGGGGCTGCTCCGACCCCGGGCCCGCCCCGCCGTTCTCCGGCTGCACCTGCGGGTTCATCCGCGCCAGAAGCATGGGTGCTGCTGGTGAGAGGGGCGTCAGGGATACTGGGAGTACGCAGAGGCTCTGCTGGGATCAAAGGAAACGATGTGATCACTGGGCCATTCCACCCTGCCTGTGGCCTCCCGGGAGTGCCGGGATACTGTGGTTGGCACGCGCTGAGCGGGCGCAGGGTGCCCAGAAAAGGCTCACGTCTGTTGGAAAAATTTGGAAACAGAGGTAGTGGCGCGCCCGACTGGGACGGAACTTATAAGTGGAGACCGCCCCTGTAGCCCTCGGGATCTTTCTTGGGACCCCGAGCACTTCCCTCATTCGCCCGCTCCCTTTTGCCCCCAAAAGGCGAGGTTTGGACACGCCCAGGCAGAGGTTTCCCGGGGCGGTGACTTGACCCGGTACAGCTGGCTGCCCCCTACCCTCAGCTCGGGTCTGCGCCACGTCCAACGCACCAGGAGCCTTCCCGGACACTTACTACCTCTGCCCTTCAAACTCGCTGACACCCTAGCTCTGCGCATCCCAGCTTGGGCCTCCTTGGCACACCTAGTCCGGTCCCGCGCGCAGGGCGCACTCACGTGTCCGGCAGCAAAGGGATCCCGGGTGCCGTGCGCCCTGCCTGCCCGCCCAGGACCCGCCTCGCCTCGCCAGGCTGTGGGGCACGGGCTGGGGCTAGGGCTGGGATCCGCCGCGTGGCGCTCGGGCGCGGCCGGAGCGCTGAAAGCGCGGGGCGGCCGGCGGGGTGCGGGTCTGCTGGTTCTGACCGTGCTGGGCGGGGGCCGGGCTGGTAATGTAGCCTGCGCCCCAGGTAACGCGCCGATTGCATTAACCCAGCGCCGGGCGCGCTCTGTCTGGAGCCTGTTAGCGCTAATGGAGACTGACAGCGCGGCCGGGGATGGGCAGGGGCGGGGGCGCGGCGCGGGCTCGGCGGACTGCAAGAGCCCGGCTCCCGGCGACTCTCTGGACCCGGGCGCCCACTGCCTTCCCAGCACGCACTGGGACACCAGACTCAGCTCCTGGGGTCAATAGGCTCTGACCTACGACTGTAGGAAGAGAGCGAGACTCTCAGAACTAAGATCTGAGTTTGAGAGGGAACAGGGAGAAAACTGGGGAGTGCAGTGGCGGTTCAGTATCAGTTCTGTCATCCGCTGCAGGCCACGTAAGCTACCTGGCCAGAGTTTCTTCACCAACAAGATGGGAATGTTCTGTTCAGTGCCTAGGAGGGCACACTGAGGGCTGGTGGGCCATCAGGTGGGTTTTGTTTAGCTTGTTCGGATTGAAAGGTCACAACGGGGCGCTTACTCCTACATCTGTTTGTTACAGGCAGGCTAGCAAGGCATTTGAGGTTCTGACCCCTATTACATGAGGCTTCAGTTCAGTTCAGTCACTCAGTCGTGTCCGACTCTTTGCTACCCCGTGAATCGCAGCACGCCAGGCCTCCCTGTATTCATTCATTTATTTAGCTATTCGTGTACCCCTTTGCACACGTGTTCCTACATATGTCTGTTGAGTGCCAGACACTGTTCTAGGCTCTTGAGATACATTAGTGGACAACTCTGTCAAATATCCATGACATAGGACTTCCCTGGCGATCCAGTTGTTAAGACTGCACTGCAAGGGGACTGGTTCAATCCCTGATGGAGAAACTAAGAGGCTTCCCAGGTGGCTCAGTGGTAAAGAATCTGCCTGCCAATGCAGGAGATACAGGAGATGCAGGTTTAATCCCTGGGTTGGGAAGATCCCCTGGAGAAGGAAATGAACGGAAACCCACTTCAGAATTCTTGCCCAGGAAATCCCACGGACAGAGGGGCCTGGCAGGCTACAGTCCATAGAACTGTAAACAGTTGGACACGACTGAAGTGATTTAGCACACAGGAGAGTGTTTAGAGCATTTTCATTAAGGTGACCAACATGACAGATGTCCTCTGTGAAGGATGCAGAAAGAAGAGAAAGGGGGAAAGAGTGGGGTGGTGGATCTGCCTGGCCTTCTGAAGCTGATGGTTGGAGGGTGATGGTCAGGGCAAGGAGGAGGTTCAGGAGGAAAGCCTGGGACCACACGCACCAGCGATATTTGTCTCCTCTGACCCCTAGATCATCCTGACAAGCCTATGAGGAAAGCAGAATTGGAACCATCATCCCATTTTGGGGGTCAGAAAACTGCGGCTCACAGGTTGGAAGTGACAGAGTTGAAATGAGAACGCAGGTCTCCTAGCCCCCTGCCCCTGTCTCCTCCACCAGCTTATGGATGGAGACACTCAGAAACTCACTACGAGTCAGGTTGCCCTCCTGCCTGCTACCCTGGGTCTCATCCAAGTGATCCTGAGGATCCCACCTTAAAACATGCTGTGAAGCCCCATTCCCACTGCTGAAGCATCCCCACAGAGGGTCCCCATCCATCGCCTTTCACTGCAGCAGCCTCCTCGCTGGTCACCCTGTGCCCAGTATCTTTCCAGCCACATGATATTCACCAGCTGCCAGAGCATTCTCTAAAACTCATCTGATCACCTCACTCTTCTGCCTAAAACTCCTCTGAGAGACAACAACAATCAATGTGATTTAATTAACCCCGGATTTGAAGTAATTTTATTTTCTTTTTTATACTTCTCTTTATCTGCCAACTTTTATACAATGAGCCTTTGATACTTATGCAATCAGAAAAAGATAACCCATGATTTCTTAAAATCTTCCCATCTTTCCAAGATAATATCAAAACACCTTCTGCAATACAGACAAGATTCTGCCTGCCTATTTAACCACATCTCTTGCTATTCTAATCTCTCTGTATTCTTTTAAAATCCCTTTACCATCTCCAAAATATGCTTTATTCTCTAGGAACAAGAGAGATACTCAACTACTAGTGATTCCTTAGATACTTTGTGGCTTTTTACACCTTTGAATTTTAAAAAATGCTTTCCATCTTCCTCTTGTCTATCTGGAGAACTCCTATTCATCTTTTAAAACCTCAGATGTCACCTCCACTGTAAAACCTTCCCTGATAACTACCTCCCACAAGAGAATAAATTCCTTCTTTATATTGTTTTGTATATTTGTCTAGAACTTTCTCTGCATGACTTCCCTACTAGGGATAAAGATAGTACCTGATATATCCTGTTACATAGCTTACACTCCAGAAATATGTACAGAACGGAACAAGGAGAGATCTCAATCATTGGTTGGATTTGGTGTCTTTAGCTGAGGCTTTTTTCTCTTGGATTCTACCAGAAACAAAATCTGAAACAAAGAATTGAATTCAAGTAGTTTATTTAGGGGGCTTCCCTGGTAGCTCATAAGGTAAAGAATCCACCTGCAATGCAGGAGACCTGGGTTCAATCCCTGGGTTGGGAAGATCCCTGGAGAAGGGAATATCTACCCACTCCAGTATTCTGGCCTGGAGAATTCCATGGACAGAGGAGCCTGACAGGCTACAGTCCATGAGGTCTCAAAGAGTTGGACACGACTGAGTAAGGTGATCCTGGAAACAGTGATAGAGGACAGGGGAGGTAAGGAAGAGAAGGAAACCAATAGAGGGGGCCTTAAGAAGCAGTCACTGCTGTGGGGAGCTGGTGGTCAGTCCTGCTGGAAACCTCTGGGCCAGGGGTGTCTCAGATCTATCCCATCCCCAGGCAAGAAAGCTGGTGTATTTATCCATGAAGACTGCTCCCAGGGTGCTAACTTACCAGCATTTCCATCCTGCCTGGTGTGTGGGCTGAGCAAATTCTTGTTGCCAGAGAAAGGCTCCCATTAGAGTCCCAGGTTCGGGCAGTAGGAAGCTGGTGGTTGGGTCTATGTTGGCAAGAAGAGTGGATTACAAGGGGTGTGGGCAGGCCCTGGAGTGTCCCCTACAGAGATGAAGGGAGACACTGCCTGCTCCGCCCCGCACCCTTCCCATGCACATCATTGGAGGGTCTGACAGCAAAACTTGAGGGTTCCACCTTGTGGTTTCATACACTTCTGGAGACTAGCCTGAGGCTGGGCTGAAGGGGAAAATGTCTCTCTCCATCTGAAGCCCAGACTCTCTGCCTTCAGATCCAAGAGCCATGGGGCCATGTGGCTTCTCTCTGTGCCCTGCCTCCTGCCCCTCCAGGTGGCCTGAGGGCAAGTGGGGGGCAGACAGCTGGAGCATTATCAGAGCTAACGTGATCCTTGGGGAAGCATCACTTCCACTTACCATGATGCTTGGTGACACAGGCCATGGGCACAAGGCACTGTTAGCCCAGCTCTGGCCATCTCCCCTCAGACACTAAGACTCTGACACACAAAGGCTGGTCTGTAGGATATTTGGAATCCAAGCGACTCGGTTCTGGAAGTGTCCTGAAGGTAGTATCAGAACCTGCACCTCCACTGCACTGATGGGGAAAATGAGGTCAGGGAGGAGGAGGAGTTCCCTGTACATTTTCTCCTTTCCTGTTTTCTTCCTTCCTTCCTTTCTGTTTCTTTATTTTGTTTTTCTTTTGATCAGGGGCATTAGACCTATGTCCTGACCACTGACCTGCCCTGGATGATTGGTGTACATTAAACTGCATTTCCAGACAGCAAAAAAGTGCCCTCAATAAAGACTCCAGTGAGCTGAAGTCAGTCTCCCTCAGGATATCTTCCTCTAAAGCCTCCCAGGTGTCCTCGAGGCTTCCAGCCTACTCAGATGGTCAGTCCTTTCACTCTTCTCTGTGGAGCCTGACCTGGGACCACATCCAGGCACTGGCACTAAAGAGCATCTATCTGTCATTGATGATGGATACATCCATTAACATCACCTGCCTGGATCCAACAACAGAACGACATCTCCACTGGGCAACAAAAGACACCTGGAACCCCTGTGTCAAAGATAGAATTCTCGACCTCCCCTTGTTTACCTGCACACACACACCTGCTTTTCCTTGTCTCCATTATTCCAAGTGATGGCATCGTCTTCCTTGTAGATCCCCAAAGGCCCAAAACCTTAGAGTCCTCTTTCTCATGCTCCCACAACCAATCCGACTGCAAACTCTCTTGACTATATTGTTCCCATCTTCCCATCTCTAAGGTCACCAGCCTGCTCCCAGCTATGTCATCCCTCACCTGGGTTAGTGCCGTAGCATCTGAATGGCCTCTGTCATTTCTCGCTTTATCCCTGAAGCTCTACACAGACACCAGGAAGACCTTCTAGAAATGAACTCAAATCTTATCCTTCCCTGTCTCCAGTGGCTTGTCTCATTTGGAATAAAATCTGAAGTTCTTCAGTGGGTGAGATGGATTAACAAGTAAACCATCCTTTTGCGCACTTGGCACTGCTAGCCTGGACACATGACCGCCCCCACGGGAGGACAGAAGTGCTGGGGGGAAGAGGACAGGTGTGCCAGGTGGGGCAGCAGAAAAAGCACAGGGCTGGGTCCTGACTCCTGCTCTGCTATATTAGGGCTTTTTGGAGAGGCCCAAGTCCATCAGCAAGGTGGGGATGGACAGGAGGAAGAAGATAGACAAAAGTTATGTCAGGACTGGGACTGGGGAGGGAGAAACGGATGGAGGTGTTCAAGGCAAAGGGACTTAGTCTCCTGGGAAGAAAGAAGGACATCCCCCTTCTTCACGAACCACCAAATGACATCCTTTGACCCTAAGGTGATCACGTGAGTTATGACGACAGAAAACTCACACCTGGTTCATGTCCCTCTCCAAGGCAGAGTGGGGTTGAGGTCAGCTGATCAGGATGAACCATAGTCAGGCTGACACAAGAGTTCTATCCATCTAGGGAATGAATATTAGAGCATGATGGGACTGTAGAAACCTTCATGCTCAGCTGCACTCTATGAGAAGACCAGACACTCTGATAATCTGATGAATGTAGACTCTTCCAGAAATATGCACACACACACAGCATTTAAAAATTTAGTGTGAAATTTCTCACACATAACAAAAAGCATATAAAATATATGTAAATAGTTTATAGTTTAAGTATCAGCAATATGAACATATAAGAACCCACCCCTTGGGGATTCCCTGGCAGTTCAGTTGTTACGACTCCATACTTCCATTGTAGGGATCATGAGTTCGAGTACCAGTCAGGGAACTAAGATCTCACACACCAGAGGATGTGACCAAAAAGGAAAAAATAATTTAAAAAATTTAAAAATGAATTAAAAAAAAAGAACCCATTCTTTTGGCTTAAGAAATAGAACATACCCTACAAGCCCTCCTGTGCCCCTCTCCTTGCTACTCTCCCCTACTCCAAGGTAACCACTTTCCTTTATTTAGTAAATCATTGTTTCTTTGTTATTCTTCACCATATTGTCACCTATGAATCTATTCCTAAGAGTACATTCTTTAGCTTTGTCCTTCTTTGAACTTTATATAAAAGGAATCACACTACAGATATTGTTCTGTGGCTTCTTTGGCAGAACACCATATATTTGAGATTCATTCATGATGATGGAGTTAGCTGTAGATCACTCATTTTCATTGTTGTATATATTCATTCTGGGCTTCCTTTGTGGCTCAGATGGTAAAGAATTTGTGCAATGCAGGAGACCCGTGTTGGATCCCTGGGTCAGGAACACTCCTGGGGAAGGAAATGGCTACCCATTCCAGTATTTCTGCCTAGAGAATTCTGTGGACAGAGAAGCCTGGCAGGCTACTCTCCATGGGGTCGCAAAGAGTAGGATATGGCTGAGCAACTAACACTTTCACTTTCTTTTCATATATTCATTCTATTGTCTGAATTATAACAATCTATTTATTCACTCAACTATTGAAGTGGACTTCAATGTTGGACTGTTTCTGGCTTTTTAATATTTTGAACAATGCTTCCTGGATTCTTTTGTACAGACAGCTCTGATGCCCATGTGTAGAGTATGTGTTCAGCTTTATCAAATAAGGTCAACTTTTTTCTCAAGTGGCACCAGCTGAAACTCTGTTATTTCTTCACTTCTAATTTCTTTACATACTCGGCAACTCTGGGTATTACCTGGCTTTTATTTTTTATCACTCTTTAAGATGTGATTTTAATGTGCGTTTCCCTGACTTCTAATAACCTGAAGCATGTTTTCACATATATGGGGGTCATTTATGTTTTGTTTCCTTCTGCAACATGATGACATGTCATTTGTGCAATTTCGTGTGTGTGTGTGTGTTTTTTTTAATTGATTCACGTGTGTGTGCTAAATTGTTTCAGTCGTGTCCGACTCTTTGCAACCCTACGGACTTTAGCCTGCCAGGCTCCTCTGTCCATGGGATTCTCTAGGTAAGAATATTGGAGTGGATTGCCATTTTCTTCTCCAGGGGATCTTCCTGATCCAAGGATCGAACCTGGGTCTTGTAGGTCTTCCGCATTGGCAGTCGGGATCTTTACCACTAGCGTCATCACAGTAGTTCTTAATATGCTGTGCACAAATCTTGGTCACTAATATTGCAAATATCTTGTCTTGGTTGTATGATAAGTCTTTTTTCTCTATATGGTGATTTTGGTAAACAAGAGGTTACTCATTTTAATGTATTTTATTTTTTGATTAATTAATTTATTTGGCTGCATCAGCTCTTAGTTGTAACACATGGATATTCATTGCTGCAAGTGGGATCTCTCTAGCTTCAGCACATGGTCTTAGTTGTCCTATGGCCTGTGGAAACCTAGTTTCTTGACCAGGGATTGAACCCACATCCCCTGCCTTGGAAGGCAGTCTTAACCACTGGACCACCAGAGAAGTTCCTATTTTACTGTATGTTAATACAGCAATCTTTTCTTTTGGTTTATGCATTTATGTCAGAAATCTTTCTCTACCCATTACTTTCCTAAACTATATTTTAAAGTTTGATAGTTTTCCCTTTCATATTTTGGAGAAGGAAACGGTACCCCATGCCAGTACTCTTGCCTGGAGAATCCCATGGACAGAGGAGCCTGGTGGGCTACAGACCACGGGGTTGCAAAGAGTTGGACACGACTGAGTGAGTAAACAACATTAACAACAACCCTTTATATCTCTAAACTAGATGAAAGACTGATGCTGAAGCTGAAATTCCAAAACTTTGGCCACCTGATGCGAACTGACTCATTTGAGAAGACCCTGATGCTGGGAAAGATTGAAGGCAGGAGAAGAAGGGAACAACAGACGATGAGAGGGTTGGATGGCATCACCCACTCAATGGACATGAGTTTGAGTAAGCTGCAGGCATTGGTGATGGACAGGGAGGCCTAGCATGCTGAAGCCCATGGGGTCACAAAGAGTCAGACACAATTGAGTGACTGAACTGAACTGATATGGAGTTGATTTTGTATAGGGTATGAGATAGGGATTCCACTTCACTATTTCTCAGGTAAATCACTGATAAACTGTCCTGGCCCATTCATTAAGTAGTTATATCTTTCCTGCTCTGCTTGGCAGAGACTGGTCACTCACCAACCAAGTCTCCTTGTATAGCTGGGTTTGCCTCTGGGCTCTTAATTCTGCTCCACTGGTCTGTTTTCTGTGTCTAAGTAATACCACATTGTCTTAATTAACATTGTTTTCCAAGTACAGTCTTTCAGTCATAAGATGACTATGTTCTAGGGCTCAAAATTATGTCATGTTGTTATAGCTAACAACCCTACATTGTATATTTGAACTTTACAGAGAGTAGAGTTTATGTATTTTACTATACACACACACACACAGAAAAGGTATGAGATGACAAATTTGCTAATTAAGTTAACTATGGTAATCATATTACAATGTATTTGTATATCAAATCACCACATTGTACACTTTAAATATAAATGTTTTGGTCAATTATACCCCAATAAAGGGCTTTCCTTGTGGCTCAGCTGGTAAAGAATCTGCCTGCAATGAGGGAGACCTGGATTCGATCCCTGGGTTGGGAAGATCCCTGGAGAAGGGAACAGCTACCCACTCCGATATTCTAGCCTGGAGAATTCCATGGACTGAGTCGAACATGACTGAGCAACTTTCCCTTTACTTCATATCCCAATAAAACTGGGAAAAAAGCAAACAACATTATTTTATGATAAGTTTTTCTCTCTGATGGGACATCACCAACTCAATGGACGTGAGTTTGAGCAAACTCCAGGAGAAGGACAGGGAAGCCTGGCATGCTGCAGTCCATGGGGTCGCAAAGAGTTGGACACAACTGAGCTACTGAACAACAACATCTAATGGGGCAAGATTCAGCAGCCCTTTTTCTTTGGAAGTGTCTTGGCAATGCTCTTCCCCACAAATTTCAAAATCAGCTTATTGAGTTCCATGAAAAACCCCATCAGAATTTCAACCGTGATTACATTGAATCTATAGAGCAACTTGAGGAAAGTTGACTTTTTTTTTTTTACAGTATTCAGTATTCCTATTCAAGAAAACAGTACTTATCTCTGTGTATTTTTCATTTTTAATATAAACAGCATTTTATTTTTTTCTTACATGTTTACTTATTTGGTTGCATTAGGTCTTATCTGCAATGCATGGGCTTACTTGCCCTGTGGTATGTGACATCTCAGTTTCCCGACCAGAGACTGAACCCACATCCCTTGTACTGCAAGGCAGATTCTTAACCTCTGAACTACTATNTTTTAATATAAACAGCATTTTATTTTTTTCTTACATGTTTACTTATTTGGTTGCATTAGGTCTTATCTGCAATGCATGGGCTTACTTGCCCTGTGGTATGTGACATCTCAGTTTCCCGACCAGAGACTGAACCCACATCCCTTGTACTGCAAGGCAGATTCTTAACCTCTGAACTACTATGGAAGTCTCTACACAGCATTTTAAATAGAGGTTTAGGGGACTTGCAAACCCTTGCACAGACTCTATCTTGGGATCCCTGACACGACGGCCCGCTAGTCTCTGCTGCTTCCTTTTTCCTCAGGAAACATTTCCCAATGGTGTCACCAGTGATAGATAATACATATGCACACACTTACCTTCCCACCCTCTTCCTACTCGTCTCTCTGGCCTTCTGATATCTATTTCTAGGAAACTTACCAAGTTAAGCTGTTTCTGCAGTCTGGAGAGACAGAATGGCTAAAAGCATGAACTTGGTAGCTATATTGCATGAATTTTAATTCTGGCTTCTTCCTATCTGTGAAATCTTGGCCAAATTCTCCTACTTCTTTGTGTCTCAGTTTCTTTGTCTGTAAAACAGGTAAGATGGTGATGACAAATAGAACTTAGCTCATAGAATCGTCGAGAGGATTAAATGAATAAATACATGCAAAGCACTTAGAAGAGTACCTGGGATAGCATGTGTATTCCTTGCTGTTGTTTCAAGAAGTTTAACCTCTTCACGTCCGTGGGAGGCAGGGATGTTCTTTAGAATTTTAAGTTAGGACATCTGACTTCAAATTCCTAGGCTGGGATGAAATAGCAAATATGGGGTAGTGTAACAATTATGCTTGTGGAATTGGAATTTTAAAAAAATGTTGGATAGTTTCAAAACCTTGCTTCACCATTTACCTGCTGAGTGACTTTGGTTTCTGAGCCTCAATTTCCTCATCTGTAAAATGGGAATAACACAGCTATTAAATAAAACAATCAATGGGAAAGACTTTGGTAATGCTTTAGGAAGGGACTCATTTAGCAAGGCTCCGTGATGTGAGTTACAGTCATGTCCTTGAAGGTCATCTGCTTCTTTCTAGAGTTCTGTGGCCTCTTTGCCACTTTCGCAGCTCACATTAGCCTAGCAGATTGTTCGAAGAGCAGATTCTTGGGCCTGGCCCCAGAAATTTAGATACAATGGGTCTGCAGCGGGGACCAGGAATCTGCATGTCTGTGACATGTTTAATTCCTATTTAAAAATATGCAATTCCAGTATTAACGATATGTTTCCAAAGCATGGTCCCAAGTTGAGAGTGGCTATAGCAATTCACACTCGTCATCTGAGTGCCTTCTTTTCCTAGCACTGGGGCTTCCTTTTACTCTGGCCACACTTGGCAAAAAACATTCAGCCACTTCCTGGCTGAGCCACTTTCTCCCTGGGAGAGATGAACGGGTGCCCTCTAGGGCATGGAAGGAGAAGAGCTGCTTCCTGCTCATTGTCTAAGGTATAGTGATAGAGGTACCAGGAGCAGCCATAAAATCCCCAGAGCAGGTATGGGGGATAGGCAAGGGGATGGAGGTGGGAACTGCACTCTCATCAAGGTGATCTTCGTGAGGCTTCAGCACAATGAAACCAAGGGCTGCGGGATCTGCCCCCAGTCTGGGCTGGTCCCACTCTTCTCTCGTGCCTGGGAACCTGAATCTAATAAGACACTTAACGAGGGCAGCACAGGCAGTAGCCACACTCTGTGGACCACACATAGAGAACACCTGCCCACGGCACATCTTATGTGAGGCCTGCCCCCTACTCTACCTGTTGTTTTTAGCCCTGTTAGCCTGGGCTGATGTGTGCTTCAGTTCTCTATACAATGGGGCTTATCATAGTACTTATCTCATAGGGTAGTTATAAGGTTTAAATGCTTCATGACTGTGAAATGCTTCATGCTGGGCACATACTAAATACACAATAGAAATCTGCAATATATTGGAGTCTTTCCATTCACTAATGCATGAATTACATGAATTTTATTGGTTTATTGGTTCTAGATGCACTACACTAAGCGGGCTTTCCAGGTGGCTCAGTGGTAAAGAATCTGCCTGCCAGTGCAGGAGATACAGGCTTGATCCCTGGGTGGGGAAGATTCCTTGAAGAAGGGAATGGCAACCCACTCCAGTATTCTTGCTTGGGAAATCTTCTGGACAGAGGAGCCTGGCAGGCTATAGTCCATAAAGCTGCAAAAGAGTCAGATACAACTCAGCAACTAAACAACAGCCAGGCTAAGTTTTATTTCACATAATATTCATTATCTCCATTTTACAGATTAAAGAATTAATGGTATTAACTATACTTCAATAATTTGTTTTAATTTTTCCAAAAAAATTTATAGTAAAAAAGTGGTTAAATGCCTTGCCCAGGATCACATGGATAGGATGGGGCAAAGGCTGGGATTTGAAACCCAAAACTAAGCTGGCTCCAGAGTACATGCTATTAACCACTGTTCTATCCTGGTGGCTCAGAGTCTCCCTTTTTGGCCCCCACTTTCTTCATCCGCCTCACTTTCTCTCCTGCCCCACTCAAGCCCCCTATTCTAAGCAGGTCTCCTCTCCCTTTTTGTTTGGAAATCTGAAGGCTGTAGCTGATGCAGTTCTGAACCCAGCATTGTCTGTCTGCAGCCACTGTCTTCTCTGGTCCCTTCTCCTCAGAGCTGGAGCCCTTCCCTCTCAAGGCTCACCACCTCCTCCGACCCCAATCCCTTATGTCCACCCTACCTGCCACCCCTGGGACCTGCCACAACGCCATCCTGCTTCTCTTCTATTTTCCTTCTCTCTCATTCCCGCTGTCCCACCCAGGTCTTCTCCATCCAGTGGCACCCTTGCGCAGTGCGGTATCATGCTCCCTTCCCTTCCTCACAGGGAGCTACCTTGAAGAAGACCCTCTATCCACACACGCCTCCCCCTAAGTCCCAAGGTCATTTGGGTAGTGGCAGAACAAGGATTCAGACCCTGACCCCTGACATGTGGTCCAGGGCTCTTCCACATGCCACATCCTCTCCATGGGGCATTTATCAGACTAGGTAGTCTGGGCACACCCTGAAGGGATGAAGCAAGGGACAGGGAAGCTGAGATGAGGAGTCTGGTCCTGATGGAGGGAGGTCCAGGCCAGGCAGGATTCTGGGTGATGACAGAGTCTAAAAGAGGTCATCATTAGACCTTCCCTGCTTATTCCAGAGGATACAGAAATGCACATACTAACCCTCCACTGCACTGCTTTCCTTGTGAGAGACCAGGTAGCCATTTCACACTGGCCAGGGACAGAAGAGGGCTCTTAAACTGATGTCAGTCCAGATACTCCTGTCCCTACCAAAATAAAATGCATATTTCTGCTTGTGTGTATGCTGGGAAGTTTGAGGAGAGGCAGTGGTGAAGGGACTTGCAGCCTTCAGGAACTGGGGGGCAGAGCTGCTGGCCTCATGGGGGACATGCTGTCAGAGAGGAGAGACAGCAGTTATACTCTCTGTGACCCAAGAGCAGGAGTGAAGCCCATACACACACCCTGCAGGGGGTCAGCACCCAACTCACCAGAGCACAGGAGAGGGCTTAGAGGGCTGTATCAAGGGTGGGAAAAGACACCCTGCCAGGTGTGGTGGCCTGGTTCCCAGATGCGTCCAGGCTGAGCCCCGGTCGGAGGACAAACCTCACAGTGGGGACTGTTTCCCTGACAGGTTCCCAGGCGTGCACGAGGCTGGGGAAGTGGGTCTTGGGAGGAAGAGGACTCTTCCTCAAGGCTTTACCAATTCTGCTCATCATTTTACTGATAATAATCCCTCCTGTTTTTCCTCCCTGTCCCATAGCCCACTCTGAACAAGACCTCACCTTACTCCCCAAACTATTTAGAAGCCAGGATGGCCAGAGCTTAGCAAGAACCTCACTGCTCCTTCCTGAAGTAGGTCATGAGACACTGATGGTTTAGGGCCACATAGGTCCTGCTTTAAATAACACTGACTCACATAGGAAGAAAGTATGACCCCCTTCCTACTATAAGAGAGAAGAACAAACCTGACTCCTCTTGGATCTGTTTTTTCTACTTTAACCTTTGTGTTCCATTGCTTTTGCTTTTAAGAATGTTGCCTATACCCTGAAATGTACAGCACAGTCCATTCTCAAGGCTCTGACCTTGAAGGATATAACACTTTTTCATTCATATAGAGATAAAACAGTGCAGAACAAGGAGAACAACATTTGCTTCATTGGAGGTTTATAGGAATGTTGTGACTGGACTTATGTGGACAATGGCAAAAACAAAGGATTCTAACAGCGAGAAGTTTGCAACAACCAAACATGCTCCTCCCTCACCTTGCCTTTAAAAATGCTTTGCCAAAACCCTTCAAGGAGTTCCGTGTTTTTTAGGGGAATGAGCCACCTGTTCACTTTGCATGTCTCTGCAGTAAGCCTTTCTCTGATCCAAATTCCAAAAACACTGGGTCTTTTTAACCCTGATTATTGAAGGGGCAGTTCTCCTTTGCTGATCCCCATTTCTTTTTTTTTTTTTTTTTTTTGATCCCCATTTCTACAGAGGGAAATCAGGTTTGGAGTCAGACCCTTTTAGCCCCCCTCCTCTGGAGCCCCCCTTCCTCAGCCTCATGAATGCCTGGGAAACTGTCAGGCCAAAGTCCCCACAGTGGGGTTTGTCCTCACACCAGGGCTCAGCCTGGATGCATCTGGGAACTAGGCTGTCATACCGGGAAGGGTGTCTTCTCCCATCCCTGATACAGCCCTCTAAGCCCTCACCTGTGCTCTGGTGAGCTGGGGGCTGACTCCCTGTAGCACAATTGAATAACAGCATTTGGTCTCCTTGCATATTTGTATATGGCATGTGGCAGTGGTTTTCTAGGGCTTCCCTGATAGCTCAGCTTGTAAAGAATCTGCCTGCAGTGCAGGAGACCTGGATTCAATCCCTGGGTTGGGAGGATCCCCTGGAGAAGGGAAAGGCTACCCACTCCAGTGTTCTGGCCTAGAGAATTCCATGGACTGTATAGTCCATGGGATTGCAAAGAGTTGCACTTTCTTTCTCTCAGTGGTTTTCTATTTCTGATGTTACATAAAGCTTTCCTCATTATTTACGACTTTTACTTAATGATTTTAGACTTAATGACTTATCTCAGACTTATATAAAACTATAGGCAACCCTATAACAAACAGCTAGCTGACTTAAGTAAGAGAAACATTAGATATATGGTTGAAGTCCCTGTGTCTCTCTCCCCAGTTGTATCCCGCTCCCTCCCACCTCTGCTGGCATGCCACCATCCTTATATAACGTTGGTTATTCCCAAGCAGGTATCTATGCTTTTACTAGGTGGGTGGTAGGTAAGTAGACAGGGAGACAGGTGGATGGATAAAGATAGATATAGGAATATACAACTATAACGGGCTTCCCAGGTGGCGTTAGTGATAAAGAACCTGCCTGCCAATGCAGATGTAAGAGACGCGCGTTCAATCCCTGGGTGGGGAAGATCTGGAAAAGGATATGGCAACCCACTCCAGTATGCTTGCCTGGAGAATCCCATGGACAGATGGAGTCTGGCAGGTTACAGTCCATGGGGTCACAAAAAGCTGGACATGCCTTGGTGACTGAGTATGCACGCATGCATACCTGTATAATCACCACCCAGGCCATTTAAAAAAGTGACTGGCACCCCAGAATTCCCCCTATGTTCCCCCTCTCAGTCAACATCTCCCCCTACCCCAAAGGGAACCATGACCTTACCCTCTAATGGCATGGATTGGTTTTGCCTGTCTAAACAACAGAAAGGATCGTTTTGCACATTTAAAGTTTATACAAAAGGCATCATTCTGCAGGAATCTTTCTGAAAATGTTCTTGAGCTTTTTTCATGTTGATACTCAAGCTTCCTCTTAAAAACAAATGTATTTGATTTAGAAGAGTGAGTTGACTTAAAGGAAAACATCAAGGGCACACTTGGGACAGTTTGAATATGGACAGCCAGAGAAACAATGGCTCTAACTCCACCGCTTTCCCCATTTACAGATGTGAAAACTGAGGCCCGACAGAGTAAGACCCGTACCCCCAGGTCACTTTGCAAGTTCAAAGGACAACTGGGATGAGGGCCACAGCCTCAAATGTTGGAAGCCAGAGATCTTTTCTACTGTGTCATGATGGCAAGAACTTCTCTCTTCACCCCACCCCCGGGCAACAGATACCAACACTATTTCCTAGCCAGGAATAGACAGTTCTTCACCTTGAACAGCAGAAAGTGGACTGATTTTGTGAGTAGATTGTTGGAGAATTAAGCCTGGGATTGGGATGGTGTGGTGTTGGAGGGGAACAAGACAGCTGTCCAGTCTTCAAAGTTATGACAAGCCTTTCACTTGGCAGCCCACCTCGGTGACCTATATTTTAATACGTGCTATTAGATTATTGCTAATGAGACATCTTAGGGATAAAAGAATTATGCTCACTGGCCGGGCTGTGGTAAAAGTACAATTGAATTAAGGGCTGAAATCGTTTAGGACTCTGCTAGACAACCTGTCCCCCAGGCTGGGCCTGAATGGAGATATTAAGCTTTGAAAATTACACAGGAAAAATAAGTATAATTGATCTAAGGTAACTTCACTCGTCTAAATTAAATAATGTGATTGTTACAGGCAGAAAGGATTGGGATGAGGAGATGGACAGAAAAGGCTCGCTATCTGCAAACAAAGTTATAAGGAAAAGCCGTAGGGAATTGACTTTCCCTAATGAGCTGAGCACCCTCCTGATGGCTCCAAGAGTCCACTTGGGCATCAACAGATGGACCTCATCTGAGCATCACAGACTCTGGTGTGGCAGGGACTCCAGACCACAGTCTTTACCATCTCCTACCGAATACCTAGGGGCTTCCCTGGTAGCTCAACAGTAAACAATCTGCCTGCCAATGCAGGAGATGCACATTCAATCCCTGGGTGGGGAAGATCCCCTGGAGAAGGAAACAGCAATCAAGCCAGTATCCTTGCCTGGGAACTCCCATGGCAGAGGAGCCTGGCGTGCTGCAGTCCACAGGCTCACAAAGAGTTGCACGTGACTCAGTGACTAACCCAAGCACTTTTTGCTCTCTTTGGCCTCAGAGTAGGAAGCTCATGCCCCCTCCAGCCCCCTAGGCAGGGTGTCCAATGTCTGCACTCTTGGTTAGAAGAGATTTCTCTGCCAGTGGCCAGCCAGTTGCTTTTGCGAAGTGTGTGTCCACTGACATGAGTTCTGCTCTCTGGAACACCAAAGACTCGTGCAACGCAACCTCCCTGGAACAAGGTCCCACCCCTCCTGAGTCACCTTGTGTGTGCAGTGCCTACCTGAGATCAGATCTTGAGTGATGTACTTCATCTGCATAACTTCAGAAGACCCCGTTCTGTCTCCCAGGAGCTCGGGGGTTGAAGGAGGGCAATTGTATTCCTCGCTCTGACCTAAATATTTGCATTCTACCAAATCTTTCATTGACTCTAGGTTATTTGGGGGTAAAGGTGATCCTGAAACTGTTTACACCATGGCAGATGCTACTATTACAAACCTGCCGGGCAGGGCAGGTGCTGCCCACCTGTGAGGATGGAGACTTCTCCCCTTCTCCATCCACTCCATCCATCCATCATGCCCCCTGGTAGCTCCCTTTACCTCCCCAGCTCCTGTCCCACCCCTGGGCTACACAGAGTTGGCTGCCTGGAAGGTGGGACTGGAGGTTCCCCATCACCAACCTGCCCCCCAGTACTGCTGTTTCTAATGCATTAAAGCCCATAGTTAATCCTTTTGTTTTAGTTCCTACTTCCTTTAAATTAAAACCAAACTAGAGTATGTAGATACAAGAGGCTTCCTCCCTTTATCCCTTCTTTTTCTTCTCCCTTTCTCCTTCCCTCCCTTTCTTTTTCCTTCCTTCCCACAGTATTTCCTGAGCAACTTTTACGTATCAGGAGAAGTTCTATGAGCCAGGACTGTTATAGTAAAGAAAACAGATGAGTTGTCTCTTAAACTCAAGCAGGGGGAAGGCTAGAAACAAATAAACAAGCAAACAAATCAGCTATCAACAGATACTGACAAAGCCTTGCAAACACTGGAGCACTGGGTTAGCTCAGAAAGTCTGGGGAGGGCCCTTTAGTTGGGTGCTCGGGAAAACTCTCTCCAATTGAGAGACCAAAAGGTGAGAGGGACCCAGGATGGCAGGGATCAGGGACGGGTGACTCAGATAGAGAAAGCACCTTGTGGGTTGGAGGACTGGAGCAACGAGGCCCCGCAGTGCCTCCCAGGGGTGTGGCCAAGGGCAAGGGGAAGGAAGGGGAGGTGGGAGATGGCCTGATTTTCAGCTGCCTCTGGGCAACCCAGAGGAGGATGGCATTTACTCAAGGCAATGAGAAAGTCCCTGAGGGCTCTTTAGCGTGAGCAGCACAATCAAAGTTGAGTTGAAAAGGTCTGTCCAGCCCTTTGTTCAGAGTGGCTGGCAGAGGCCTGGTCAGGAGGCTCTAGAGTTACTGGAAGAGAAATGGGGTGGGGGAGTGCGGTGAGGAAAGGGAATTGGGGCCTTCCTCCCAGGCAGGAGGACTACAACAGCAGGGGCAAAGGGTGGTTGTAACAATGAGTCTAAATCATACCCCAAAAGAACAGTCTGGGGTCACTTTCTGATCTTGAAAAAAATGTAAAGAAATACTGAAAGAGTAAACAGACCTGTTCTCTCTAGTTCCTTACAAAACCGCCTAATCTGCCCAGTCCTCCTGGCAACCCATCTGGGGGCTTCTTTCTGCCTTCAGAGTAGGACAAACAGGCTGCTTGCCCCTGAAACACCCAGGGATAGGCCTGCTCTCTGGATGGGTCTGTGAACAGGGCAGAACACAGAGCCTGGTTATTCATAAGTACATCCCCAAACCTCACCCTGTCAACAAAAAGGTGACTTTTAGTGTGTGGGACAGGAGAAATCTCTTCTTCAAAATCCATTTATTGAGTTGGAGAGGTTCCCATGTTAATCTTAAAGATGACTTTTTTTTTTTTAAATATGGCCACAGGAATCAATGGTTTTTTTTTTTTTTTTTTTTAAAGAAAGTGAAAGTCACTCAGTTGTGTCCGACTCTTTGTGACCCCATGGACTATACAGTCCGTGGAATTCTCCAGGCCAGGGTACTGGAGTGGGTAGCTGTTCCCTTCTCCAGGGGATCTTTCCCACCTAGGGATCGAACCCAGATCTCCTGCATTGCAGGCGGATTCTTTACCAGCTGAACTATCAGGGAAGCCCAAAGGGTCAGAAACAGTTGCCAAAACCTGGGATTGAACCAGGGACCTTTAGATCTTCAGACTAACACTCTCCCAATTGAGCTATTTCAGCCATTTGGCTGCTCTGGGTCTTAGTTGCAGCATGTGGGATCTCTTGGTTGCAGAATCTAGTTGGAAATTTCTTAGTTGTGGGCTCTAATTCCCCAACCAGAGATCAAACCCAGGCCCCCTGCATTGAGAGTATAGAGTCTTTGCCACTGGACTGTCAGGGAAGTCCCCTGAGGATTATGTTTTTTTAAAAGATGATTTTTTTTTTAAAGTAGAAGCATAAGCTCTAACTTAAGCAATATAAGCTTCTTTTCTATTAATTTAGGAGAGAAAAGGAATTGGCTTTTGTACACCTTAACCTTCCCTGTTGCACCTGACATAGGATCCACTCTTTGGGCCTCAGCTTTGCCTTCTGTACAATGGGCACAATGATCCCCAACGTTTACTTCTGGCATTCTGTGTCTTCACTGAGGGGGGAAGGATGAAATGGACTGATCAGCACTATAACTTGGGGTGAAGGAGATTGCTTTGAGCAAATGGTAAGGCTCCAATCTAACTGCGTCCTGAGGTGGGGGTTGCAGCTGCTACTGATCAGAAAGGAATACAGTGAGAGGGAAGGGCCGGAGCAGGACAGTCTGGCTGTCTCGAAGGACTCACCTATCAGCGTGTAATTAAATTTTCCCGACTTCCGTTGTTTTGGTCACCAGGGGTCTTTGCAAAGCTTTCATTACTTTCAAATTGTCTGATTTTCTTTTCTCCTTTTTTTTCCCCTGTTACCTTCAGACTTTGAAATTATCTCAGTGACTCAGCCATTTGACTTCTTATTAATTCCAGGATCCCATGTCCTATCTGCCCATTTTCCTTCCTGTTTTTCAGAAGCCTGGCTTGTACTTTAACTCTTCCCAGCAGCCACAAATTAAGGCACCGTCAGTGACTGCCTGCTGCCTTCACCTCGAAAGTATCGTGGTCCTGGGTCACCTTCCACTCGTCACAGTTCCTGGGCTGAGTTCACAGTCCTGTTTCCAGAGTGGAAAGAGAATTCCAAAGTTCCTGCATATCTTCTAAAACAAAATCCCAAACAAACAAAAACAAGATCCTAAATAAAGCAGGTTAATTGAATATCACAAACTGTGACTAATAAGTTAAGTCGAAGAATCTCAAGGATGGAAAGGACTCCAGAGTTTGTCCATGGCTGTGCTTCTCTCCACCATATTATCTCCAAACGTTGGCCACTGAACGTGTGCTTGGATGCCTCACATGATGGAGTGCTCACTTCTTCAAAGGCAAGCGACTCCACCTTTAGACCTCTCCGCTGGCCCTGGGTTTAATGCTTGGGTCCTCACAAAAGAAGCTCCTTCCCCCTCCTTCTGTAACCACCCTGCAGGTATTTAAGGACAGGTATAACCACTCCCTCTCCACCCCTATCACCACCTTGGGTTTTCTGTTCTCTGAGAAGTATCCAGACCCAAAACCTTCAAGTGTGTCTTAAGAGGCTGATTTCAAATCACAGCTCCTGGAATTGCCTCTGGAATTGAGTAGCTGCCAGGGACACCGATGATAATTGCTTAAGAGGCCACAGGGACACATTTCTTCCCCTCCCAGTCCTTGACTTTCTCAGGTTTCCTTGATCCGGTTTGTAACGATCTCATCCTGGTGAAATGCAAACATTTGTACTGTTTCACTGCCCCTGAGAGACCTGCCCAGTCTCCACACCAGAGAAGGCCATAACCCTTTGTGATCACTTAGGAAGTTACCCAAGGGCTCCTGTGGCATTGGATAGACAGATGTACAGATGGAGGGTGGAAGGATGCCTCTGGCACAGGGCATCACCAACCAGCGCCTTATGGGCCCAGCTCAACGTCCCAGTGTTTTACTTGGCCCACCCAGTGCTTACAGACCAGGAAATTTCTCGTAAACATCTAGGTCTCTGCACAGAAAACAAACATCGTTACCGAAGGGGAAGTGATGGGGGAGGGATAAATTGGGCGTATAGGCTTAACAGATGCACACTGCCATATATAAAATACATAAACAACAAGAATTTATAGCACAGGAACTATGGGGCTTTCCTGCTGGCTCAGACAGTAAAGAGTCTGTCTGCAATGCAGGAGACCTGGGTTCAGTCCCTGGGTTGGAGAGAGCTTCTGTAGAAGGAATGGCAACCCACTCCAGTATTCTTGCCTGGAGAATTCCATGGACAGAGAAGCCTGGCAGGGTACAGTCCATGGGGCCACAAAGAGTCAGACTGGAAATGAGTGACTTTCATACTTACAAGAACTATATTCAATATTTTGTCATAAACTATAATGGAAAAGAACAGAAATAGGAATATATATATATATATATATATTCTTCTAACTGAATTATTTTGCTTAAACCTGAAACTAACACAATATTGTAAATCAACTATACTTCAATTTTTAAAAAATCTAGGTCTCTGGCTTCCCATAAAGCATAGGGAGTTCTATCTGGCCACCCTGAGTTTTGAGAGGGCAGGAGCTCTCCAGTTCACCCCAGACCCCTTATTTTTTTCTCAGTCTTTTAAAGTCTTTCATTTTTATATTTGTCTGCATTGGGTCTTAGTTGCAGTATGCAGGATCTTTTTTTGTGGCACATAGACTCTCTAGTTGTGGTGCTCAGGCTTCAGTAGTTGTGGCACGTGGGCCTAGCTGCTCCTCAGCATGTGGGATCTTAGCTCACCAACCAGGTATCAAACCCACATTCCCTGCATTGCAAGGTGGATTCTTAACCACTGGACCACCAGGGAAGACCTGACCCCTCATTTCTTGACAGCCATACTCACTTCCCTTTTTGTCTAGTCTGTCATTTTGAGAATGTCCACTTGGTCACCAGCGTTGCCACCATGTTGTGGTGCTGCCTGGGGAAGAGTTATCACTTTGCCTCTACAAGGGGCTTTCCATGTGTATCTACCTCCCCGGTCATTGCTGGCCTTCTGTCTGCATCCCTACCTATATGAGTGTTGCCAGGTATTTCCTGACCAGATCAGGTGCCTTTGGTCCATCCTCTGGGTCTGGCATGTGAATCTGAGCAGATGTTCTGCTGAATAGGTGATAGGGATGGGGAAGGAACCGTGGGTTATCAGGGTAATCTGAGCATGAATTAACCAGTTGCCCTGAGAAAGTGTGGTCACATGCTTCCCTAGCGGAGGCCTGGGAATCTTCAGGGCTGCTGTTGACTCTTTTTCAGCACAGTCTTTGGAAACAATTGGCTGTTGTTCTTTAGTCACTAAGTTGTGTCCGACTCTTTCAAGACCCCATGGACTGTAGCCTGCTAAGCTCCTCTGTTCATGGGATTTCCCAAGCAAGAATACTAGAGCAGGTTGCCATTTCCTTCTCTAGGGGATCTTCCTGACCCAGGGGTCAAACCACGTCTCCTGCACTGGCAGGCAGATTCTTTACCACTGAGCCACCAGGGAAGCCCTTGGAAACAATACATTTACCAAAAATGACTGTATGAACTTCCTAGAGCTGCTGTGACAACGTATCACAAGCTGGAGGCTTTAAACAAGTTCTGGAGGCTAGAAGTCTCAAATTGAGGTATCTTCAGGGCCTTCACCCCATGAAAGCTCCAGGAACGAATCCTCCTGTGCCTCACAGCTTCCAGTGTTTGAAGGCAATCCTTGGAGTTCCTTGGCTCGGAACCGTGTGGCTCCAATCTCTGCCTCCACTATCATGTCGCTGTATTCTCTTTGTGTGTGTCTGTGTTGGACTAGGGCCCACCCTAACAAACTCATCTTAAATGAATTACATCTACAAAGACCCTCATTCCAAATAATCGCAGATTCTGAGTACTTAGAGTTAGGACTTTAACATGTCTTCTTTGCACGGGGGATACAATTCAACCCACAACATGTACCAAGATCTCTTCCACTTCTAGCCATTGCTGTTTTCCAAGCTGATGACTGAAAGATGTCCTCAAAGATAAAGGCAACTGAAATGTTGCCATGAAGGACCCAAGACTAACAGTGCTCAACAGCCTACACTGGTCCACCCAGAGGTCCATTAAACGGAGGTGTGGATGCCAGATGCAGGGTTTCCTCATCTCATTTAATCTGTATGATGCTGTTCTGGCCAGGACACTGGAGCATGCGTGGTCCTAGGTAATATACCAGCCTATCTGGGCAGTCTGTGGTTTGGTTCCAAAGCTCAGGACTCTGAGATTGTCATGTACTTTCTCCTCCTTGTATGCGTGCATGCTAAATTGCTTCAGTCATATGCAACTCTTTTGCAACCCTATGGACTGTAGCCCACAAGGCCCCTCTGTCCTTGGGATTCCCCAGTCAAGAATACTGGAGTGGGTTGCCCTGCCCTCCTCCAGGAGATCTTCCTGACCCAGGGATCAAACTCACATCTCTTATGTCTCATGCAGTGACAGGTGGGTTCTTTACCACTAGTGCCATCTGGGAAGCCCTTTAATATTCTGAGTTGTTTCAGATGGAGCCTGAAAGCTTTCTGGTGGTTTCTCCTGAGTGGTATAGGAGATTAAGGACCCTAGACCTCTGGTGGTATCTGAATTGAAGATTGGTCTTCTTTATGTGATACACCTTTGAACCAAATCCATTCAGGTCAGATGACATCATATGATATTTAGATTTTTTTCTCTGGTACACCAATTAAAAAAAGAATTAAAATTTGACTCCTATTGGAATGGATTTATTAGTGGATGTTGGGGATAAACAGGAAGCCATTGCTTAGCTTTCCTTTATGATTCAAAGGGAAAATAATAATTGGTTTGATGAAAGCTCGAGAAAATGAGCTTGATTTTTTCCCCCCAGTTTTGAGTTCTGGGGTTCATGTTACTGAAGTATCCCTTTTAACAAAACTGAAAAGCATGCCTGTTCTGAGGAAAGGAATTCATACTCAGCAGAAGGACACAGTAACACTCAAGGCTGCTGCTGCTGCTGCTAAGTCACTTTAGTCGGGTTCGACTCTGTGCGACCCAATAGACGGCAGCCCACCAGGCTCCCCCATCCCTGGGATTCTCCAGGCAAGAATACTGGAGTGGGTTGTCATTTCCTTCTCGAATGCATGAAAGTTAAAAGTAAAAGTGAAGTCGCTCAGTCGTGTCTGACTCTTAACGACCCCATGGACTGCAGCCTATAAGGCTCCTCCATCCATGGGATTTTCCAGGCAAGAGTACTGGAGTGGGTTGCCCTTGCCTTCTCCGAGTAACACTCAATAGACTTCCACTTTCCAAACTACATTAATAGCTATTGTTTGACCCCACCTGGGATGAATCAGAGAGTGTCCCTTCATTCTACTTCTCTCCAGCTGCTGTTTGGAGGGAGCATCCATCTCTCCCATTCTCCCTGGTTCTACCTCTGCCTTTCTCCATGCATCTGCACAGTGGGTTTCCCAGGGCAGGAGGACAACATAGGCAAGATCTCTGCTAAGCTCTAAGATCCTTGGGAGGAAAATACCAGATTATATCCACCTGAGTCTCCAGCTTTCCCAAAGCTCAGACAGTAATGTCAGCTTTCAAGGAAATACTTCGTATTTGCATAGGATGTTACATTTGCAGGGTTTTCTCTTGCTCTCTCACATGCCCTCTCACACTTGCTCTTTCTGTCTCCCCTCGCCTCTTTCTCTCTCTCACACACACACAGAGTCTGGTCTGAACCGATTCACAAAATCTCAGTGACTTTACGCAAGTGAAGTAACAGCCTCTTTTGACAAATAAGGAAACTGAGTCCCAGAGAAAGTGAGAGATGTGACAATATGTCAGAAGAAGGGAACCCCTTCATAGCTCAGTTGGTAAAGAACACTCCTGTAATGTTGGAGACCTGGGTCCGATTCCTTGGTTGCGAAGATCCCCTGAAGAAGGAAATGGCAACCCACTCCAGTATTCTTGCCTGGAGAATACCATGGGCAGTAGAACCTGGCAGGATATAGTCCATGGTGTTGCAAGAGTTGGCCATGACTTAGCGACTAAACCACCACCATTATAAGTGAGCTCAAGGCAGAAAATGAAATCATTCTCCAAAATGTCCTCTAGGGGCCAGACAGCTGTAGAACAAGACCTGTGATCTGGTTCCTTCACTTCTCAGCCATTTATGGTTTATGTTTGAATGTTCCCACAACTGTCCTGCATTTGCCAAACTAGCTACTAATACCTGTGGTGCAGGCATTGCAGGGTGATGATGGGGAAGAGGGTAGTTTTGGCAGATTTAAAGGCAGCTTACTAGCTGGTTGGGTTTCTGTTTACACACAGTTTAAACGAAGAGTGAAACTGTCAATGGTGAAAGTGACAGGGCATCTCTTTGGAGATTTCTATGCTTTGTTTCTTCATCCAGAAACCCTGAAGTTGAGAGTATTCAGTTACTTATTCATCCAGAAATAACATGGCAGAGTTGAGGAAGTCACACAAGGCCTCTAAATGTGGCAGAATTTGGACAAAGAGGAAATATGATGTGTGAAGATAACATTAACACAGTATGAGAGGTTTGGGGGATTACTGAACAAATGTTGGGTTTTATTGCAGGTTGAATCTATTGTCTGAGGAAATACTTGTGCTCAAATAAATTTCCTGCATCAGAAATCCGTTTTAGCCTCCTAAACTTTCCCTTGTTCATTTTGTTTGACAAATCATTTGTTCTCCTCCAGTTTGTGAGTCTAAAAGGAAAGTAACCCTCAATAGGGTGAAAAGTGATTTCAGCAGTCCCTGCCAATGTTGTTCATAAGGCCTATGTTTACCTTTCAAAGGAAATTGCTTTTCCCCAACAATGGTGCTGCACACAGAGATTTGGTGTCAATTCTCTCAACGTAGGGGCTTTCCTGGTGGCTCAGAGGTAAAGAATCTGCCTGCCAGTGCAGGAGACACAAGAGATTCAGGTTCAGTCCCTGGACTGGGAAGATCCCCTGGAGGAGGACATGGCAACCCACTCCAGTATTCTTGCCTGGAGAATCCTATGGACAGAGGAGCCTGGTAGGTTACAGTCCACAGGGTTGCAAAGAGTTGTGTCTGACTGAAGCGACTTAGCATGCATGCATCTCAACTTAATTTGGAGCACCTTCTAGTTTAAAACATTGACAAGCAGGTAACTGAATCTAAGAAACTTGGAAAATTTTGAAAATGTATATTATGGTTTCTGGTCTTATGTTTACATCTTTCATCCATTTTGAGTTTATTTTTGTGTATGGTGTTAGAAAGTGGTCTAGTTTCATTCTTTTACAAGTGGTGGACCAGTTTTCCCAGCACCACTTGTTAAAGAGATTGTCTTTTCTCCATTGTATATTCTTGCCTCCTTTGTCGAAGATAAGGTGTCCATAGGTATGTGGATTTATCTCTGGGCTTTCTATCTTGTTCCATTGATCTATATTTCTGTCTTTGTGCCAGTACCATACTGTCTTGATGACTGTGGCTTTATAGTAGAGCCTGAAGTCAGGCAGGTTGATTCCTCCAATTCCATTCTTCTTTCTCAAGATGGCTTTGGATATTCGAGGTTTTTTGTATTTCCATACAAATTATGAAATTATTTGTTCTAGCTCTGAAAAATACCACTAGTAGCTTGATAGGGATTGCACTGAATCTGTAGATTGCTTTGGGTAGTATACTCATTTTCACTATATTGATTCTTCTGATCCATGAACATGGTATATTTCTCCATCTATTAGTGTCCTCTTTGATTTCTTTCACCAGTGTTTTATAGTTTTCTATATATAGGTCTTTAGTTTTTTTAGGAAGGTATATTCCTAAGTATTTTATTCTTTTTGTTGCAATGGTGAACAGAATTGTTTCCTTAATTTCTTTTTCTACTTTCTCATTATTAGTGTATAGGAATGCAAGCGATTTCTGTGTGTTGATTTTATATCCTGCAACTTTACTATATTCATTGATTAGCTCTAGTAATTTTCTGGTGGAGTCTTTAGGGTTTTCTAGGTAGAGGATCATGTCATCTGCAAACAGTGAGAATTTTACTTCTTCTTTCCAATTCAGATTCCTTTTATTTCTTTTTCTGCTCTGATTGCTGTTGCCAAAACCTCTGTGTGTGTGTGCAAAATAAACTTAGGGGATACTGCCGGCTTTTCTACTATAGAGAAGTTGAATTCCAATTCAGCAATGCTAATTCAAATAACCACTTTGGAAGGAATTTAATCCTTCCCCTAACTCCAGCTCCCCAAATTATCACTTACTTGAACTTTCTCCATCAGACACATTTGTTTCATCTTTCTATCGATTCAGCAAAATTGCATCCAGCGACCTGTGAAGCTACCTACTGGGAAAATCAGTCTGGGTTAAAACTTACTAATGTTAAGAATATGAGAGTATATCATTAAGATTATATGAACATCAACAGGATAACACAGGAATATTAAGAACAAATTTATTGCAACAAATTCAACAACTTAAGTAAAATATGTAAATTTCTTGCAAAACACGACTTATATTGACTTCACCAAATGCTAGTGAGAATGCAGGGACATCAAGGTTTTTATTCATTGCTGAGGGGAATGTAAATTGGTACAGCTACTTTGGGAAAACATTTTACAGTTTTATGCTTCTGGTGTCAAATTTCAAAACTCTTTGCCTCTCCATAGAGCACAAAGATTTTCTCACACATTTTTCTCTGAAAGTTTTATAGTTTTGCATTTTACATTTAAATCTGTGATCGCTTTGAATTAGTCTTTGTAGAGGGTGTGAGGTTTAAATTGAATTTCATGTGATAACATGAAAATAAATTAATTACCTGTCAGAATAAAACTCAAAACTCTGTTAAGGAGGATAGCCAAGTCTAGACACTTGATAAGGCGGCATCTATAATGTACAGGATAAACTGTACACATTTGTGTACATAAAATAATTTGCATAAAGATACGTAAAGAAGGAAAATATGATTCATTACTTTGAGAAGAATCAGCCACTGTAAATAGACTCAGGAATGACACATGATGAAATAGGAAACAATGACTGTAACACTACTAATATTATTAATATACTCCAGATGATTAAGAAGTCTGTGAACATAATGAGGGAACAAATAAGGATTTCTCATTAGCCAAGTGGGCTTCTCTGGTGGCTCAGTGGTAATCCACTTGACAAACAGGAGATGCGGATTTTATCTCTGGGTTGGGAAGATCTCCTGGAGAAGGAAATGGCAACCCACTCCAGTATTCTTCTGGGAAATCCCATGGATGGAGGAGCCCAGTGGGCTACAGTCTGTGCTTGGTCACTCAACTGTGTCTGGCTCTTTGCGACTTCATGGACTGTAGCCTACCAGGCTCCTCTGTCCATGGGGATTCTCCAGGCAAGAATACTGAAGTGGGTTGCCATGCTCTCCTCAGGCTACAGTCTATGGGGTTGCAAAAGAGTCAGGTGCTATGTAGCAACTAAACAACAAACTAGCCAAATAGAAACTAAGAAAATAACTTCCCTGGTGGTCCAGTGGTTAAGACTCAATGCTCCCAATGAAGGAGGCATGGGCTCCATCTCTGTCTTAAAACATTTAAAAGAACTGAAAGTTTTACAGAAAGTTATCAGAGGAGGATTTTTTTCCCCCAATCTAGAACCCAGAGGCCAAGACAGAAAAAATTTCCTCACAGTCTTTATTTGCCAGAAGATGAATTTTTTTTAATTCATTCTTTTACTGATAGTAGCCCTTCAAAATTTTTTTTCTTCTTCCCCAAGATCTCAGTTCCAAATCCCCACATCATATAAACACCTTTTGTTTCCCATAGCCACAAAATACAATCCTCCTGGTTATTAAGATTGCTGAATGTCCCCAGGTCAATGATAACTCAAGCCTTCACACAGCTCCAGAGTCCAGCTTTGTTTTCATTTTTGACCTCTGAGCATTTCCTTTAGTTTTGTGCAAGCTCAGTTACACATTTCAAATATGTTGGTGACGTTTTGCTTAACATTCTAGGGGTTTTGAGGCCAGAGGGTTCACAGATTATCTAGTTTCCATGCTTCTGGAACCTTTAATTTTTTACTTATTTTATGGGTTCAGGTTACATTGGCCTAATCAAAGTTCCCTCACTTAGAGCCAGGCAGCCTTGGATTTGAATTTCAGCTCCTGTACTCACCAGTTATATAACTCCAAGCAAGTGACAAAACCTCTCTGAAACTTATTCTCTACATGAGTTTTAAGGATCATAATCCCAGGTTTTCAAAGATTGTTGTAAAGATGATCTCTATTATAAATACAAGGCACAGTAAGTGAAAGATACAGTTATCATATTCATTCTTCAAGTACTGAGTGTTCACAGGTATACCCTCTAAGTACTAGGAATAACAGACAATAAATACATGAATAATATATTATATAAACATTATATTATATAAATATATATTTGTTACANCCTGATGCTGGGAGGGATTGAGGGCAGGAGGAGAAGAGGACGACAGAGGATGAGATGGCTGGATGGCATCACTGACCCGATGGACATGAGTTTGAGTGAACTCTGGGAGTTGGTGATGGACAGGGAGGCCTGGTGTGCTGCAATTCATGGGGTCACAAGGAGTCGGACATGACTGAGTGCCTGAACTGAACTGAACTGAATAAAAAGAGTAAAGGATAAAGCAGGGAGATCCACAAAGGCAATGCTTTGCAATAGTTAGAATGAAGGTCCTAGATGCTCTACTTCTGGCTTTATCCTCAAGTCCCTCAAACTCTCCTTTATTCAGCACTTACTTTGTTCTGAGAGCAGAGATGTGACTGAAAAGGCCACTGCAGCAGAGGGACCCAAGAGAACTAGAAAATGCACTCTTCATCACTACCCACAAAGGAAAAAGTTTACCGTAGTATCTGAACATTCACCTCATCTTTGGTACAGTAACTGGACTGTCCCTACAGGAAGGTTTCAGGGTTTTCAGCTGACCTATCCTGGGCCACAAGAAGGGGTTGGGAGGTTAGGCTTGGCTAGGCTGTGGTTTGCCAATTTTTCTCAGCCACTGCTTGGAAGGAACCTTCTGAACCACCTCCGTTTCTCTTTAAGAACCAAGTCAAAATTTCCTGCAAGGAGGAAAATAAGTGGCAGATGCTTAACCTACAAATTTTAAAAATCAGGCAGCTTTACTAGTTTATATAAATTATTAGAAGCATGACCTTAGGAATCAAGATGAAATTAGGTTTAATTGCAAGCTCTATCATTTAATGAATGATTTAGGGGTACTTCTAAGTTTTGTTTAATAAAACTAGGGACAACAATACCTTTGCTTCATTGAATGTTTAAATGTGTATTTGCCTGTAAATCACTTAGCATAATGCCTGATACATAGTAAGGACTCCAAATTGGTATTATTATTACTTACTGTAATAATCAGTAAGTCTATTACTCTCACAAAGGGAAAAATACTCTTAAAAAGATGAAGCCTACTTACCTTTAAAAGACATGAAGGTATAAACTACTACATGAAGTTAGAATTACTCTATGGTATCTAGGATAATAATTCAATTTTTTCCTGTAATAAAATTAGTTTAAAATAAAGTTAATAATTATAAAATCTTTAGGATATTTTTCATTTTAGAATTCAGAAAGTATAAATAAGCCCCTTAGCAAACTATTCATAATTCAAAACTTATCATGGAATATAGAATTGGTTATTTTTAATAGTCCCAAGATGAAAATGAAACTCATAGTTTCAAAATCTGAAGTATGATCACATGCTTATGTTACAGTTATCTGAAGGAACCTTAGGCATACATTTAAAATTTTACATTTCCAGAGAATTTTAATGATACTAGAAAATGTTACATTGCAAGTGGAATAGTAGGATATAAATAGCATATTCATTGTTAATGATATGTATACAAGATATGTATTTTGGATATATGTTAAGAACTTCATGACAGCCTTTCCCTTCTATCAACTCACAGCATGGCATTGACAGAATACTCTGGTCTAACAATTGAGCAAAATATGGCAAAGTCAATCCAAGTGAACAGAAAAGGAAAAAAGAATTATAAATACATCTGCATTCCTAGGAAAGGGCTTCTTACTAGTATCTTTTTATCCTCTGTAGTGATACCCTTGTAAGGATTCCACAAGGACCTTTGTGGTGAGGAGCCCATGTATTCTAATAGAGTCAGTGGTGTATCAATTAACTGCCATCAACTAACCACCTTGCATTTGTAACAGTCTGAAAGGGACAGTTCCTGAGTCTGAGAATCAGATAGCCATACTGCCATGCTTCATACAGACAGCACACCATACGTCTTCTAAAAGGGGCTCTTTTAAGTCTCCATTAGAGGTAGTACTACTAGTGATCATATTCAGCCTTNTAACTGCCATCAACTAACCACCTTGCATTTGTAACAGTCTGAAAGGGACAGTTCCTGAGTCTGAGAATCAGATAGCCATACTGCCATGCTTCATACAGACAGCACACCATACGTCTTCTAAAAGGGGCTCTTTTAAGTCTCCATTAGAGGTAGTACTACTAGTGATCATATTCAGCCTTCCAAGACTCTAAAAACAGTAGCAGAAGAGAATTAAATATACATAAAGCAAGCAACTTGCTCTGTAAACAGTGTGTCGTTATCCTTCAATAGAACTGTTCTGACTGAAAGTTTTATGGTGTATAAGTCTTAGGATCTAGTATTTCTCATTTCAAAGAGTAACTTGGGTCTTTCAAACTATTACATAAAAGCACAGTGCATTTAACTGATTTAATGAACTTTAATTGTTTAACTTTAAATTCTAAGAGAAGAGCCTCTTTGAAGAAAATCTTTGTTTAGATGGCATGAGAGCAGAGGCCTAGTTGGTAGTAATACTAACAGTAATAACTTGCATTATTACATACATTCCATCAGTCAAAAGTCAACTTTAGGAATACTAACTATTGCTGCTTTGGCTAAAATTTGAGTCTTTCACTAGAGTAAAATTACGTGTGATATTTCACAAGGCTTATATGGAAACAAAATTGGTTGATCACATTCACAAATATACAAACTTACATTCAAACCATATTAAAAAAAAGTATATTATATTTGAGACAAAAATGGCAAAACCAGAATTTTTAATTGCCAATAATTTTATGTAGCAAGTTTTTTCAGTAACATAATAAAAGAGAAATAGTACATTGGCAGAAGTGGAATTAAAGAGCATAAGTATTACTCTAAAACAGTAAAACAATGGGATCACTTTCAAGAGCCTCATAGAAAGCCTGTAATTTAAAATGCTACTTTTCATGACTAATGGGATTAACATGTGACTTTTCCATGATAAAAATCAGGGTACCTGAGTATTATATATATTCAATTCCATGTGATAAGCAATATTATAAAGATGTACTTTTTAAATTACTTAAGCAATTGCTTTCAGCTCATTCCATTCTTTGTCTAAATAGCTTGCTGCTGCTAAGTCACGTCAGTTGTGTTCGACTCTGTGTGACCCCATAGACGGAAGCCCACCAGGCTCCTCTGTCCCTGGGATTCTCCAGGCAAGAACACTGGAGTGGGTTGCCATTTCCTTCTCCAATGCATGAAAGTGAAAAATGAAAGTGAAGTCACTCAGTTGTGTTCGACTCTTAGCGACCCCATGGACTGTAGCCTACCAGGCTCCTCCATCCATGGGATTTTCCAGGCAAGAGTACTGGAGTGGGGTGCCACTGCCTTCTCCCTAAACAGCTTAAGATATGTAAAAAGCAAACAATCATAAATATATACCTAAGGATGAAACTTTTTAGTAAGCATGCATGACATCTAATAAAATGACATTTGAGGGAAATTATTGCTTAAACTAAAGGAAAAAAATGGCTAAATTCCTGCCTGGGGATTAAATTGTGGTCTTGCATTAATAAAGTATGTTTTTGGATTCCCTAGCTTTTGGTGATACTTTGGAACCTTCCTATTTTTCCTGTTGATATTTCAGGCAAGCTCTCAGACGTTAAATAATCTGTGTGCAATGCAGGAGACCCAGGTTCGATCCTTGGGTCAGGAATATCCCCTGGAGAAGGGAATGGCAACCCACTCCAGTATTCTTGCCTGGAGAATTCCAGGGACAGAGGAGACTGGTGGGCTATAGTCCATAGGGTAGCAAGGGTTGGATACAACTGAGTGACTAACACTTTTCACTTTCATTTTCTCAAATTTGAGAGGACACTTAATAAAATTCCCATTTAGGTGGCAAAATATATTAATTCTAATATTATGTAAATAAAGTAAATCTGATTCATTTACTGGGCAAGTACTACATTCTAAACTACTCAACTAAAATGAAACTAAATTCTGTGGCAAACAATTTATTTTCTCATTATACAATTAATGTTACCTTCAATAAGGCAATTCCCACATAGCCTTTGGCCATAGTTGTTGTCTTTAAAACAAAGTTCTAAATCTGTAGATCTCAAAAAAGGGTATGATTTCCTTAGCACATGGTTAAGGAAATCAAAAATAGGGATGCATGCTCAAGAGAATATGAGTTTTTAAGGAGTCTCTTTGCCAACAAAGGTCCATCTAGTGAAGGCTATGGTTTTTCTGGTGGTCATGTATGGATGTGAGAGTTGGACTATAAAGAAAGCTGAGCACCGAAGAATTGATGCTTTTGAACTGTGGTGTTGGACAAGACTCTTGAGAGTCCCTTGGACTGCAAGGAGATCCAACCAGTCCATCCTAAAGGAGATTAGCCCTGGGTGTTCATTGGAAGGACTGATGTTGAAGCTGAAACTCTAATACTTTGGCCACCTCATGCAAAGAGCTGACTCATTGGAAAAGACCCTGATGCTGGGAAAGATTGAGGGCCAGAGGAGAAGGGGACAACAGAGGATGAGATGGTTGGATGGCATCACCGACTCAATGGACATAGGTTTGGGTGGACTCCGGGAGTTGGTGATGGACAGGGCGTGCTGTGGTTCATGGGGTCGCAAAGAGTCAGACATGACTGAGCAACTGAACTGAACTGATCTAATTAAAAGAGCTCTCCCTTCCAATCCCCCCACATTCAGTGATCCAAGAAACCGAAATACAAATGGAAAAGATGAATCTGTGAAATTAAAGGTATAAAATTATGCAACATTCCTCAGGCTCTTCATTCTTATTTCCAGAATGGGAAGAAATTAGAGTTAACAGAATACAACCTTATTTCTTTAGAGGAAGGTAGATGAAAGAGTGTTTATACTTTAAAAATTTTTACAGTGTTGATTAATGCTCCTCAGTAAACAAGGGAGGTCATTTCATTTATTTGGATATGTAAACTAACCTGAAAAATCCATAAAAATACCTTTCTCACCAGTAAGCCAATCAGTATAGCAAAATATTGTATAAAAGAAAAGGAATATTGATAAATACATGTGAATAGAAGCCTTTCAATAAAGAAAAATCTATCATTTTTATAAAAAAGCTATTTTAAACATCATCCTTACTCAACCACAAGTAAAATACTACCAACACATGCCTTTGAAATTTCAAATAAAAGCCACCGCAGTTTCCTTATTAGGAATATTTGTTTTCAGTCGTCCTTTTTATCTGAGGTACTTTCTTCATGACTTTCAGGGCTGACTTTATTACTTACAACTGAGGGAGTTGCTTCGACTTCTTCTGGTAATGAAAACACATGGCACGTCTGGAGATCTAAGTAGGTTGTAAATATCTTAGCATATTCTGGGTGCTTTAGGGCAAAACTTTTAAATTCCTCTAAAAGAGTAGAAAAAAACAAAATTCAATAAGTTGAGATGAATCTTCTTTTGGCATGATGCAGATTAACACATGATCTTAATAATATAATGATTGCAAAAGTCTATTACTCAACCCTTATAAATTATACAACTGCTTTGGCAGATAGTTTTTTCCATTATCCAGTCAAGTTGAAGATATGCATACTTGATTCTCATATAGATAAGCTAGAGGATTTGTGCATACTATATTCCGGGAGACATGCATGACAATGTTCACAGCAATGTTATTCATAATAGGTGAAAAATGGAAAAAATTCAAATGTTTGTTAACAGTTGAAAAGGAGAAATAAATCCTGGCATATTCAGAGAACATAATGCTGTACAGCAATGAAGATGAATGAATAGCTATATTGTAATAATGTGGATAAATCTTAAAACCATAATGTCCAATGAAAAAAGCCAAATACACAAGAACACATGTGGTATGAGGCTACTATGCGAAGTTCCAAAGAAGACATATGGATGGCTAACAAACACATGAAAAAGGTGCTCAACATCACTCATTATCAGAGAAATGCAAATCAAAACCACGATGAGGTACCATTTTACACCAGTCAGAATGGCTGCGATCCAAAAGTCAACAAGCAATAAATGCTGGAGAGGGTGTAGAGAAAAGGGAACCCTCTTACACTGTTGGTGGGAATGCAAATTAGTACAGCCACTATGGAGAACAGTGTGGAGATTCCTTAAAAAATTGCAAATAGAACTGCCTTATGACCCAGCAATCCCACTGCTGGGCATACACACTGAGGAAACCAGAATTGAAAGAGACACCTGTACCCCAATGTTCATCGCAGCACTGTTTATAATAGCCAGGACATGGAAGCAACCTAGATGTCCATCAACAGATGAATGGATAAGAAAGCTGTGGTACATATACACAATGGAGTATTACTCAGCCATCAAAAAGAATACATTTGAATCAGTTCTAATGAGGTGGATGGAACTGGAGCCAATTATACAGAGTGAAGTGAGCCAGAAAGAAAAACACCAATACAGTATACTGACACATATATATGGAATTTAGAAAGATGGTGGTGTTAAACATGTACGCGAGACAGCAAGAGAGACACAGATGTGTAGAACAGCCTTTTGGACTCTGTGGGAGAGGGAGAGGGTGGGAGGATTTGGGAATATGGCATTGTAACATGTATGATATCATAAGGGAAACGGATTGCCGGTCTAGGTTCGATGCAGAAGGCTTGGGACTGATGAGTGGGGATGATCTGGAGGGATGGTGTGGGGAGGGAGGGGGAAGGGGGGGGGTCCGGATTGGGAACTCAGGTACACTTGTGGCTGATTCATGTCAGTGTATGGCAAAATGAGTATAGTATTGTAAAGCCAAACAAACTAAAAATAAAAAATTTAAACTTAAAAAAAAAAATAAATGTTCCCCAAGGGAAAAAAAAAAAACTTAGGCAAAACTAAAATATATTTAAAATTTGTACTTTTGTGGTGAAATGCTAAAGCAAAGCAGGCAGAGATTTCTTTTTAAGTCAGGTCAGCAGTTCCCTCCTTTAAGACAGAGGAAGGGGTTGTATTTTTGGAAGGGGTACATGGAGGCTTCTAGAGTTACTGAAAAATTCTATTTTTTGATCTGAGTGGTAGTACACAAGTGTTCATTTACAAACCTTCATTATGCTCCATGTTTATGTTTTATTGTTACATATAATTTTATTATTTCTCTATAATAAAAAATGTTTAAAAATTTATTCTCCAGGACTTTCTATTGTGCTGTGCTGTTTAGTTACTCAGTCGTGTCCAACTCTTTGCTACCCCATGGACTGTAGCCCACCAGGCTTCTCTTTCCACGNCATGTTTATGTTTTATTGTTACATATAATTTTATTATTTTTCTATAATAAAAAATGTTTAAAAATTTATTCTCCAGGACTTTCTATTGTGCTGTGCTGTTTAGTTACTCAGTCGTGTCCAACTCTTTGCTACCTCATGGACTGTAGCCCACCAGGCTTCTCTTTCCACGGGAATTCTCCAGGCAAGTATACTAGAGTGGGTTGCCATGCCCTCCTCCAGGGGATCTTCCCAACCCAGGGATGGAACCCAGGTCTTCTGCATTGCAGGCAGGTTCTTTACCAGCTGAGGCACCAGGGAAGCCCAGGACTTTCTATTCCTGACTTTTAAAATGATTTTAACCTTTAAAACTGGTAAAGAAATGAACCATGTTGAAAAGCTGAGCCCTGCCTCACTTATGATCAGTAAGAACAAGTAGAGTGTACAATATAGAATAATCGTATCACAAGACCCCTGAGTTGTGGGCCTCCTTTTATCTCAGGTGTTTTGACTTGAGACATAGGTAGAGTATATAAATTAACTTATTAAATTAACCATCATAATTTGAAACTTAAGCCCCTAATAGTTTCTGAAATATGATGCTACCCTCAACTTTGAAATTTCTCTCTCCTTTTCTGTTAGGATGGAGAAAGCTTTATTGAACTTATATAGCAAAGGAAGCGTGGTCTTTGAATAAGCTTGCTATTTGACTCTTTAATAAAAGACTTTTAACCCAATATCCTATTTCTATCCATTAAAAAAAATCCTCCAATAACCAAGTGTCTACTTCATGGCACATTAGAGTACCTAGCAATTCTTGATGATATAAACAGGTCTTAGTTTATAAGGAAGTTGATGAGGAAGTTACCAGATTGAGCCCAGATCATTCTCTGTAATTACAACATTATTTTGTATTAGTAGACTTTATATTTCCAAATCAGGTAAGCTATTAATTATTCTTTCTTAACACCCAAAATAAAGATTTATCTGCATGAGTCAATTTCAGTGATGGAGGTAAAGTAGACGTTAAGTGATTTCTAAGATACACAGGCAAGAGAGCTGATCTACAGAAACCATGAGCTTTAATTTTAAAACTTGTGCTCTGATCAAAAGAAGAAAGTCTCTGTCTTCTTTGGGGATGCCAGTGGCATTAAAGAGTAACTCATTTCTAGAAGTGCTATGAACTGGCGATAAGTAGAATTTGGGCATTCATTTTGCTAAAGGAAAACCAAGAATAAAAACTTAAATGATCATATTTAAATAATGTAAATGGCCACATTCATGATAAATTTTTATACCTATTCTTTCATAAAATCATATTTAAATACCTCAAACATTCCTGCAAAAAAAAAAAAAAAAGTGGGCTTGCCTGATATTGGGGAAGAGGAGATATTCTTTGTATTCTAAAAAGAAAAGTACTGAATTCCAAAAAAAACAAAGTAGATTTCTATAAAAAAAAAATTAAAATCAACAGGTAAACATATGACTAGCTACAAGTAATTCTCAGTATTAGCTTCCATTGAAATAATAATTCAAAATAGTTTTTCAAAATGTGGTAGCTTTGAGACTTCTTTGTGGTCCAGTGGTTAAGACTTCGTCTTCCAATGCAGGGGGTGTGGGTTTGATCCCTGATAGGGGAGCTAAGATCCTCCATGACTTGAGGCCAAAAAAGTCAAAGCATAAAACAGGTAATATTGTAACAAATTAAATAAAGACTTTGAAAATGGTCAACATAAAAAAAAATAAAAGAATAAAAAAAAAAATGGTAGCTTTGAGTAATTATGCAATGAAAATGGCCAGAGAATTAGTACACATGAGGTTTATGACTTTTTAAGTTTTACATCAATATATACTTCCCATTTTATCCTTTCTTTTTTTTTAAAATGAACTTAATAGAGTAAGTGCCCTAGGCATTTAATTATCTACAATAGAAGAAAAGATAGCCAAATGACAGTAATTAAAAACAGAGAGTAAGTGTAGTATGTGATCTAAAGCCCCCATCCAATGAAAGTTAACAGGCTGAAACTCTTTGAGCGCCAGAAGGAAAAAGGCATTCAAGAGGAATCCTCTTCCAGCCCACCAGAGAAGACTGGGGAAGATAAGCCATGTCTATGACCACATCAAATCTCCACCAAGTTGTGTCTCCCAAGAATATTATGAAATACATGGAAACTGATGAACCATCCCTTCATCCCTTACAGGACTTATTTTTAAATTTTTGTTTTTATTTTTTGGCCACATCATGAGGCATGAGGGATCTCAGTTCCCCAATCAGGGATCGAACCTGCATCCCCTGCCTTGGAAGGAGTCTTAACTACTGGACTGCCAGGGAAGTCCCAAGGGCACTTATTTTAATGCATGGACTTGAATCATCAGGAGAAAGGCTGGTGGACAGACTTGCTGTCTGGCCTCAAGGTCTTCCTCCATGATAGTCCCTCCCTCACAGGGGTGCCACAGGGGTGCCATCAACGTGACATGATATAATGAACGTGAAAGCTCACCTAAGCTATTAACAGGAAACATTAATAGATGGTTTAGTTACTGTTATTACTGTGGGTCTCTCAGCCTGTATCCCTCTACTGTGGCTACAACTCTGACATTTTCTAGTGAATTCTTTGCATCTTGAGAACATAATGAAGAGTACTGATTGAATAGGCCTGTTGTAAAGAATATATTAATTAATATATACAAAATGTTTGAAGATTGCTTAGCATATGGTAATTTCCCAGTAATAAGCTTCTACCATTACACCACTACTACTATTATTGCTATCATCATTGTTACTATTATTTCTATCATTAACATGTTAGAGGAGGGAAACAACACTTGTATGAGGGTCAGTCATAGTCTAGATGCCCTCCTCATACACTGAATCAGGAGCCAAATTGCCTACTCACCATAGGAAACAGAATCCCCCTGGGCTATTTCCTTGAAGAGACCAGAAACATCAAGGTCAGGCACTCCAAGGGAAGCTTGCAGGATGGTGGAGAACTCTTCCTCTGTTATAAAGCCATCCTCATCAACATCAAAGAGCTGAAGGAAAAAGAAAATAAAGCCTAAGAACAAGCTCCTCCAGAGCAATGGAAGTATGGAATAATCTTGGAAAATAAATTCTTTAGTAATTCAGACATTCACTGTGCCAGGGGCTTGGGATATATGTCCATACGTATGATCTCTGCTGCCTTCACAATACTTATAGTTTAATGGTAGAAAGAGATAAAATTAAAACAGGAGCTACAACCACAGTAAGCATAGAAGCACATGGGGGTCCTCTGTTGAACAAGATGAATCCTACCTGGAGAGGTCAGGGAAGGCTTTATGACATTTGAGTTGGGTCTTAAAACATGAAGAAAATATACAAGGAATATGCAAGGAATATATAGGTATTGGTAGGTGATTGCTTGGGATTCGAGTCAGGAGAGAGAAACAACCAGGAATCAGATCATAGTGTATCATCTAACCCTGCAGGATGATCATGGGAACGACTGTAGCGTGACTGACTGTGAACTGAGGGAGTTCTCTAAGGAAGAGGGTGGAGGATGGATTGGAGGCAGAAGGTTGAAAAGACTTCTGTTCTTGTTCAATCGCTAAGTTATGTCCAACTCTTTGCAACCCCATGGACTGCAGCATGCCAGGCTTGCCTGTCCTTCAGTATTTCCTGGCGTTTGCTCAAACTAATATCCATTGAATCTATGAGACAAGAAAAACAATTAAGAGTCTGGGGTGGAGAAGCATGAAGGGCAGGAAGAGAGAATTTATAAGGAAACAAAGGTGGGATTTGCATTTCAGTTAGAGGTCTGCAGTGATAGAAAATAAGGAGCCAGTGATGGCCGAAGTGTTCTGACTTGAGCAAGGAGTGAAAACGTTATGTTACCCAGGCTGGGAGAACAGGTACCCAATGAGATCAAGGGTTAGACCTGGAGAGGTAAATTTGAATCAGAAGTATCAGTTAGAAGTAAAGTCTAGAACATCAGCACAGGAGAATGATGAGCCTTGAGATATGAGTTCAGGTAAGAACTGAAACTATGTGTTTGAGCTTCTTTGTGGAAAATGCACAAAGTAAGGCAGAGTCCTGGAAACTGTAAGAGTTGAGGTGTGTGCAGGGAAGAGGAGCTAGCAAAAACAACAATAACAAAAGCAATCAGAGAGATGGAGAGGCAGAAAGAAAGAACATGCATCTTGGAAGCTAGGGAAGGTTTTTAGGAAAGAGGAAGAAACTCTGACTGTGGCAATGGCCAACACAGTAAAATGCCATAGGAAGGCCAAGCAAGGAGCAAAGAGGTTTGCTGGATTTGTTAGTTAGGAGATCCTAATGACAGATGGTAAAGGGAATCAAGGAATGAATAGATGTGAGGTATGGAGGCAAAGGCACGGGCTCTTCTTTTAAGAAATTATGGAGGGCTTCCCTGGTGGTCCAGTGGTTAAGAATCTACCTTGCAATGCCTGGGATACCAGTGGGTAGCATAACTCGCTTTTACCCATTTGCTCAAGCCAGAACACCTTGGCCACCACTGGCTTCTTCTTTTCCAGTACTACAGACCTTTGACTGATATGCAAGTTCTGTTTTTGCTTCCTTATAAATTCTCATTTCCTGCCCTTCCTGCTTCTCCACCCCAGACTCTTGTTTTTCCTGTTTGATCCCTGGTCTGGGAAGATCCCACATTCCACAGCTACTGAAGCCCGCTTACACTAGAGTCTGTGCTCCACAACAAGAGAAGCCACCACAGTGAGAAGCCCACACGCTGCAACTGGAGAGTAGCTCCTGTTCTCTGCAACTAGAGAAAAGCCTGCTCAGTGACAAAGACCCAGCACAGTCAAAAATAAATAATTAATTAAAAAAGAAATTATGGAATAAAGGGCAGGAGAGAAATGGGGTAACAACCATGCACAAAAGGAGGCTGCCTACAGGAAGGGAGAGACTGAATATGTTTATAGGCAGAGGGGAAAGGGTGGGATACACTGAAAGTCAAGTTGCAAATCAGGGATAGTTGATATGTCATATTCAAAATCTTCTCCAGGGTATTCACATTTTTTAAATAATGTCAACACTAAATCTTTGCAGGCACTGATCCAACATGTTCAAATCCCTTTACACAGTCATTTAACCCTGATGACAGTCTACCCTAATGAGTCTTATGTAAGGAAGGGGTGTTATTAGTCATATCTCACAGATGAGAAAGCTGAGGAACACAGAAGCCAGGCAACTTTCCCAAGGTCACAGAGCTTGTCGGTGGTCAAGCTGGCACTCAAAGGCAGGCAGATAATATCTAGAGCTCCTGCTGTTAAGGTATCCACTTCTGATCAAACACACAATCAAAAACAGGCATAGGGTAAGGTGTGATAATCGCAAAATGAACAACAAGCAAATATTGAATAGTGCCTTAATTGTCCACTAGGGTGGGAGGCATGAACAGATGTGAGGTATGGAGGCAAAGGCATGGGCTCTTCTTTTAAGAAATTATGGAGGGCTTCCCTGGTGGTCCAGTGGTTAAGAATCTACCTTGCAATGCCTGGGAGAAGGCAATGGCATCCCACTCCAGTACTCTTGCCTGGCAAATCCCATAGATGGAGGAGCCTGGTAGGCTGCAGTCCATGGGGTCGCTGAGTCGACACGACTGAGCGACTTCACTTTCCCTTTTCACTTTCATGCATTGGAGAAGGAAATGGCAACCCACTCCAGTGTTCTTGCCTGGAGAATCCCAGGGATGGGGGAGCCTGGTGGGTTGCCGTCTCTGAGGTTGCACAGAGTCAGACATGACTAAAGAGACTCAGCAGCAGTAGCAGCAGGGTGGGAGGAGAAAAACAGAATTTGAAGTTGTGCTCTCCTGCCCCTTGATGAGAAGACACAGACTCCTAGTCCATTTTCTACACTCAGCCCCTGAATGGAGGACAAGACAGTAGGAAAGTACAAAGTGCATTAGCATTTGTTTTCACAAATGGTAGCCCCAGGGCTCTTTATGGGCCTCGGACTTCAGACAGGATCAGCCAGGTTGTCACACACTCCACTCCCATAAATTCTAAGTTTTCTATAAAAGTCTTCCATTCCTAACAGTTCTCACCAACTCATCAAATTGTCTAAATTCCTGCCACATTTGGTGATTTGATGGCTCTCTCTTCTGTATAAGTTCCCTTCACACATCCATTCTGGGGCTTTTACTTCCTATCACAGTCGTGACAAAGGACATTTTGCCACAACGACCCCATAATACCCTTCATTTCTCTCAATTCCTCACGTTCCCAATAGTCTCTTTGCCACACAGTTCCCAGATCTCAGGTAAATCCCATCCTCTGGGCTCTGGTTTAACACCCCAGTTTCCTTGGAGAATGGGGGAGTGCTATCTCCCCAGTGCACAGAATGCTGCAGGACTCTGTATCCATTCAGCCAGTCTGTGTATTTTGGTTGGACCATTTAATTCATTTACATTTAAAGTAATGATTGATATATATGTTCCTATTGGTATTTTCTTAATTGTTTTGTTTTGTTTTTGTTTTTGTAGGTCTTTCCCTTATCTTGTATTTCCTTCCTATAGAAGTCCCTATAGCATTTGTTTGTAAAGCTTATTTGGTGGTGCTGAATTCTCTTAACTTTTGCTTGCCTGTAAAGCTTTTGATCTCTCCATAAATTTTTAAATGACATCCTTGCTGGGTAGAGTAAACTTGGCTCTGAATCAAAACATCCTGTCTTCCCTAGCAAGCCTGTGGTTCAAGACCACCAGGACCCTGCCTGGAATCTGAGATGAACAGAGTTTGGAGTTTGTCTCTCTGACAGCAGTGCCCAAGGGAAACGTAGAGCAGTTCCCGCAGCTGGGACCTCTGGAGCTGCCTGCTTCAGGGTCTTGCCAGGAGTCTGCTTGTTGTCCTCACAACTGATTCCTCAGCCAGGCTACTGCTAATGACTGAAGAATGCTGACTAATATTCTACCTCTAAAGGTCACCATGGTGATGAAATATGATCAAAGATGGGCAGTTAACTGAAGCATTACTCAAATAAAAGGATGAGAATGGATCCTGTATATATAAAATGATACTGCTAAATGAAAAACATAGAAGCCTGCCAAAATCATTTTCAAAAACATCAAACACCCTTGAGAAGGTTAAAAAAATAACCAAAATAAAGTGTGACACTTGCCTTACTGAAAAAAAGAGCTAATTATAGTTTTAGGTTCCCCTTTCCTTTCCTTACTGCTCCCCCCAAAAACCAAGGTCTAGGCTAGAGAAAAATCTCAGGACTTCTTTAAAAACAATAATTACTATGATTAAGGGCCAAATTTTCTATCAGGTCTTTCATTGGTAAGCCCAAAGTGACCACTTGCCCAGCTGAACTTATAATCACACAGACAATCCCAGAACGGGAACAGAAATAACTGGATCAGAATAAGTTAGCTATGTGCATAATTTTAGGTTTTACAATGAATAAGTCTGTAAAAGCCAAAAGTTTTCAACTTGGAAAGTGTTCTGGCCCTTTCCTTGTGACTATCTGCTAAGCATCAGCCTCTTAGGTTCTTTACAGTCCCAGCAGTTAATTCAGTTGAAAACAATCTGAAATAAAAAGTAAACTTGGGGGCTCTCTGTCAATGACAAAACACATGGAAATTTCTGAGGCTATCCAGGATGGTCTCTAAGATATGAGAAAGGACTCTGGGAGGAAGAGAGTCTTCCTGAATAATAGAGGGGAAGACACTTGTTGAGGACACAGTGGGATATTCTTCTCTGAGAAAATCAGGAAGAAATAAGAGTAGGAAACAGACATGAGGAAGGTCCTCAGGCATATGTTGGATGAAGCAGAGACTCAAGGGGCTGAATGATAAAAGAGTCCACATACATGACTTAAAAGACACATAGTGAAATCAAGCTTTTATTTTACTTGAGAACAGAGCGTGTATGATTAGAATTTGGAAGAGAATATTCCATTCAAATACAAATTAGATGAAGCACCTTTCATCTCTAAAGAATTGAAACACACTTTAGGAATGTATTCTTTCCCTCTTTTTGTACATGTAAGTGATAAATGAAATCTGAGTTTTCATCATTTAAACCTCCATTAAGTTCTGCTGGGGATGGGGGACATGGATTTTATTCATTGCTCCCTAATCCCCTATCCTGCTATGACAGTATATATGATATAATAGGAAAACATACCGGGTGGAAATCCAAGACATTATGGTAGAGATGAAAGGTGCTTCATCTAATTTGTATTTGAATGGGATGTTCCTTTCCAAATTCTAATCATATGTGCTCTGTTCTCAAGTAAAATCAAAACTTGATCTCATTATGTGTCTCCTGAGTCATGTATATGGACTTTTACCACTTGATACCACCACAACAACTTTACCACTTGATACCACCACAACAAAATAAACTTCATCAGGAAAAGATTGCCAAAAACATCTCTGACACATAGAGTGAGAAAATAAGGATGGGTCAAAACTTTCTGCATGGCAGATTAGGATGACAAGAGACAGGTCGTGTTTATTTATAAAGCTCACTTTGGGGCTCCAAACAGGGAGGCTGAAAAGAAATAATCTTTAAGCTAATTTATTAAATCACCTGCTCTTCAATCTTGATGCTGCTAACTGGGCTGCTTCCAAAGACTTTTTTTGCTTAAATGGATGCTTGTGTTTTCTTTATTCTCAGTAGCGATTGTCTTAATCACATTATTCTCGTGTTCATGTCACAGCAAATCTATAAACACTTGTAATGGATGTACTGATTTTCAAATAATACACTTAGAGTCAACACTTGTTTATGAGACAGATCTAGATGCTTTCAGTGGGGCTGACAGTACCTTAAATGCCACCTGGATGATCTCCTCTGTGTTGGCGGGGTTGCACAAGACAGCCAGTCCAATTACATACTCTCGGAAGTCGATACTGCCATCGTGGTTCTGTGAAAGGATGGGCGAAATCAATTAGCAGAGCCATTGGTTGAATAACTATTAATCACAAGGCGAAATTCAGGCAGGCCATGCAACTCAGCATCATCATGCACTGAGTCTCTTTGGAAAAAAGCTTGCACTGAGATAGAATAGCTAGTGAGCAGCCCAATTCAGAGGGAAGAAAAATAGATTTGTGCTCAGTGATAAATATAAACATTTTATCACTGAGGGTCATTAAGAGTGATTCTATGGATATCAGCATGGGGTTTTGAGCTCAGCCTTGATGGGAGTTTCTCTGGGAGGCAGGATGGAGGATTCATTCCTAGGTGAGACCAAAGCCTTATCCCACCATTGATGGTGGGCATGCCATGATGGGCAACACTCAGTGGGTCACGAAGAGACCTTCTACAGGTAGGAAACAGAAGGGAAAGGAAAAGGGCAAATTGAGGCAGTAATCACAGCTACATTCTTTCTTCTTTCCAGGCTTAATCTGAAATAAAGCAAGAGCAAGTAAGCAAACATGAGCAACGGCAAGGGCCCCTTAGCGATATGAGGCCTTGGAAGATCCTGCACTTCTAAGCCTCTGGAAACTATAACTAATTCATATGATGTTAATATCTATACACTTCAGCAGGTATTTCATGATGGGAATATAAAAGGATGGGTTGATAATTCTAATCCATGCTGACTGAATGCAGAGTTTTTCCTGCACATGAACTACTCACCTAGACAGGAACACTGAGGGGATAAAATGTGGAGAAAGGAGAGAGCTTAAGGAAAAGAGGGAGAAAAGAAGAGAGAGGCAAGGAAGAGAGGGAGGGAAGACAGAAGGAAGAGATAAAAGAGGCAAAACTAACAAGAAGGGGAAGAGGAGAAAGGAAAAGTGAGAGGGAGAGTGGAAGAGAAAGATGGAGGAGGAGAGAGAGGAGTAGGAGGGAGAAAAAACAGAAAAACAAGCACAATAATTATAATCCCAGGTGTGAGATCATTTTGGCAGTAAAATCAAGTGATGAGTTTCCAGATAAGCTGTGAACTAGTAATAACAATGGAGAAGTCAATGACACTNCTAACAGTTCTCACCAACTCATCAAATTGTCTAAATTCCTGCCACATTTGGTGATTTGATGGCTCTCTCTTCTGTATAAGTTCCCTTCACACATCCATTCTGGGGCTTTTACTTCCTATCACAGTCGTGACAAAGGACATTTTGCCACAACGACCCCATAATACCCTTCATTTCTCTCAATTCCTCACGTTCCCAATAGTCTCTTTGCCACACAGTTCCCAGATCTCAGGTAAATCCCATCCTCTGGGCTCTGGTTTAACACCCCAGTTTCCTTGGAGAATGGGGGAGTGCTATCTCCCCAGTGCACAGAATGCTGCAGGACTCTGTATCCATTCAGCCAGTCTGTGTATTTTGGTTGGACCATTTAATTCATTTACATTTAAAGTAATGATTGATATATATGTTCCTATTGGTATTTTCTTAATTGTTTTGTTTTGTTTTTGTTTTTGTAGGTCTTTCCCTTATCTTGTATTTCCTTCCTATAGAAGTCCCTATAGCATTTGTTTGTAAAGCTTATTTGGTGGTGCTGAATTCTCTTAACTTTTGCTTGCCTGTAAAGCTTTTGATCTCTCCATAAATTTTTAAATGACATCCTTGCTGGGTAGAGTAAACTTGGCTCTGAATCAAAACATCCTGTCTTCCCTAGCAAGCCTGTGGTTCAAGACCACCAGGACCCTGCCTGGAATCTGAGATGAACAGAGTTTGGAGTTTGTCTCTCTGACAGCAGTGCCCAAGGGAAACGTAGAGCAGTTCCCGCAGCTGGGACCTCTGGAGCTGCCTGCTTCAGGGTCTTGCCAGGAGTCTGCTTGTTGTCCTCACAACTGATTCCTCAGCCAGGCTACTGCTAATGACTGAAGAATGCTGACTAATATTCTACCTCTAAAGGTCACCATGGTGATGAAATATGATCAAAGATGGGCAGTTAACTGAAGCATTACTCAAATAAAAGGATGAGAATGGATCCTGTATATATAAAATGATACTGCTAAATGAAAAACATAGAAGCCTGCCAAAATCATTTTCAAAAACATCAAACACCCTTGAGAAGGTTAAAAAAATAACCAAAATAAAGTGTGACACTTGCCTTACTGAAAAAAAGAGCTAATTATAGTTTTAGGTTCCCCTTTCCTTTCCTTACTGCTCCCCCCAAAAACCAAGGTCTAGGCTAGAGAAAAATCTCAGGACTTCTTTAAAAACAATAATTACTATGATTAAGGGCCAAATTTTCTATCAGGTCTTTCATTGGTAAGCCCAAAGTGACCACTTGCCCAGCTGAACTTATAATCACACAGACAATCCCAGAACGGGAACAGAAATAACTGGATCAGAATAAGTTAGCTATGTGCATAATTTTAGGTTTTACAATGAATAAGTCTGTAAAAGCCAAAAGTTTTCAACTTGGAAAGTGTTCTGGCCCTTTCCTTGTGACTATCTGCTAAGCATCAGCCTCTTAGGTTCTTTACAGTCCCAGCAGTTAATTCAGTTGAAAACAATCTGAAATAAAAAGTAAACTTGGGGGCTCTCTGTCAATGACAAAACACATGGAAATTTCTGAGGCTATCCAGGATGGTCTCTAAGATATGAGAAAGGACTCTGGGAGGAAGAGAGTCTTCCTGAATAATAGAGGGGAAGACACTTGTTGAGGACACAGTGGGATATTCTTCTCTGAGAAAATCAGGAAGAAATAAGAGTAGGAAACAGACATGAGGAAGGTCCTCAGGCATATGTTGGATGAAGCAGAGACTCAAGGGGCTGAATGATAAAAGAGTCCACATACATGACTTAAAAGACACATAGTGAAATCAAGCTTTTATTTTACTTGAGAACAGAGCGTGTATGATTAGAATTTGGAAGAGAATATTCCATTCAAATACAAATTAGATGAAGCACCTTTCATCTCTAAAGAATTGAAACACACTTTAGGAATGTATTCTTTCCCTCTTTTTGTACATGTAAGTGATAAATGAAATCTGAGTTTTCATCATTTAAACCTCCATTAAGTTCTGCTGGGGATGGGGGACATGGATTTTATTCATTGCTCCCTAATCCCCTATCCTGCTATGACAGTATATATGATATAATAGGAAAACATACCGGGTGGAAATCCAAGACATTATGGTAGAGATGAAAGGTGCTTCATCTAATTTGTATTTGAATGGGATGTTCCTTTCCAAATTCTAATCATATGTGCTCTGTTCTCAAGTAAAATCAAAACTTGATCTCATTATGTGTCTCCTGAGTCATGTATATGGACTTTTACCACTTGATACCACCACAACAACTTTACCACTTGATACCACCACAACAAAATAAACTTCATCAGGAAAAGATTGCCAAAAACATCTCTGACACATAGAGTGAGAAAATAAGGATGGGTCAAAACTTTCTGCATGGCAGATTAGGATGACAAGAGACAGGTCGTGTTTATTTATAAAGCTCACTTTGGGGCTCCAAACAGGGAGGCTGAAAAGAAATAATCTTTAAGCTAATTTATTAAATCACCTGCTCTTCAATCTTGATGCTGCTAACTGGGCTGCTTCCAAAGACTTTTTTTGCTTAAATGGATGCTTGTGTTTTCTTTATTCTCAGTAGCGATTGTCTTAATCACATTATTCTCGTGTTCATGTCACAGCAAATCTATAAACACTTGTAATGGATGTACTGATTTTCAAATAATACACTTAGAGTCAACACTTGTTTATGAGACAGATCTAGATGCTTTCAGTGGGGCTGACAGTACCTTAAATGCCACCTGGATGATCTCCTCTGTGTTGGCGGGGTTGCACAAGACAGCCAGTCCAATTACATACTCTCGGAAGTCGATACTGCCATCGTGGTTCTGTGAAAGGATGGGCGAAATCAATTAGCAGAGCCATTGGTTGAATAACTATTAATCACAAGGCGAAATTCAGGCAGGCCATGCAACTCAGCATCATCATGCACTGAGTCTCTTTGGAAAAAAGCTTGCACTGAGATAGAATAGCTAGTGAGCAGCCCAATTCAGAGGGAAGAAAAATAGATTTGTGCTCAGTGATAAATATAAACATTTTATCACTGAGGGTCATTAAGAGTGATTCTATGGATATCAGCATGGGGTTTTGAGCTCAGCCTTGATGGGAGTTTCTCTGGGAGGCAGGATGGAGGATTCATTCCTAGGTGAGACCAAAGCCTTATCCCACCATTGATGGTGGGCATGCCATGATGGGCAACACTCAGTGGGTCACGAAGAGACCTTCTACAGGTAGGAAACAGAAGGGAAAGGAAAAGGGCAAATTGAGGCAGTAATCACAGCTACATTCTTTCTTCTTTCCAGGCTTAATCTGAAATAAAGCAAGAGCAAGTAAGCAAACATGAGCAACGGCAAGGGCCCCTTAGCGATATGAGGCCTTGGAAGATCCTGCACTTCTAAGCCTCTGGAAACTATAACTAATTCATATGATGTTAATATCTATACACTTCAGCAGGTATTTCATGATGGGAATATAAAAGGATGGGTTGATAATTCTAATCCATGCTGACTGAATGCAGAGTTTTTCCTGCACATGAACTACTCACCTAGACAGGAACACTGAGGGGATAAAATGTGGAGAAAGGAGAGAGCTTAAGGAAAAGAGGGAGAAAAGAAGAGAGAGGCAAGGAAGAGAGGGAGGGAAGACAGAAGGAAGAGATAAAAGAGGCAAAACTAACAAGAAGGGGAAGAGGAGAAAGGAAAAGTGAGAGGGAGAGTGGAAGAGAAAGATGGAGGAGGAGAGAGAGGAGTAGGAGGGAGAAAAAACAGAAAAACAAGCACAATAATTATAATCCCAGGTGTGAGATCATTTTGGCAGTAAAATCAAGTGATGAGTTTCCAGATAAGCTGTGAACTAGTAATAACAATGGAGAAGTCAATGACACTCCACTCTAGTACTCTTGCCTGGAAAATCCCATGGATGGAGAAGCCTGGTAGGCTGCAGTCCATGGGGTCGCTAAGAGTCAGACACAACTAAGCAACTTCACTTTCACTTTTCATGCATTGGAGAAGGAAATGGCAACCCACTCCAGTGTTCTTGCCTGGAGAATCCCAGGGACGGGGGAGCCTGGTGGGCTGCCATCTATGGGGTCGCACAGAGTTGGACACGACTGAAGTGACTTAGCAGCAGCAGTAACAACAAAGTTAGTGTGCTACTTGCTAAGTAAGCAGACTTTTGGTATTGATAAGACCATGATATTTAACTGGGACTAAGTGTCTACATTTCAACTATTAGGAGTTCCCCTAGGGCAAGGGTTGCCTTCCTTCTGTGCAGTATGTTCTCACTGCCTAACACACACAGGTAGGTAATAAAAACCATGCTACCTTTTCCTCATCTACCCTCACCTACTACTTTGGGTTCACCTTAACACATTCAAGCAGTGTTCTTCACTAGGGTTTTACAGACGAGCTTGAAAGGGAAAGCCTTGAGGCCCCTGAAAGGGTGTGCCTTTTCTGTATGTACATTATTTTAGGGAAAATTTTTTGTAGCTTCTATGACTTTTGGTTTTGGCTGGGTCATGGTGGCATGTGGGACCCAGTTCCCTGACCAGGGACTGAACTCATGCCCCCTGCAGTGGAAGCGTGGTATCTTACCCATTGGACCACCAGGGAAGTCCCCTGTCAGCTTCTCAAAGCAACAAAGTCTGTCACCATGTTACCTTTATTTTGCTGCATGGTAGGAATGAAAAAAAGTAATTTGCCTTCACTAACCAGCCCACCGGATAAGGTAGAAACAGAAGTTTCAAGAGTTCCCTAAAGTAATAGGGTTTCTTCCTGAGATTAAAAGCTCAGATCTGACTTCCATTTTTGTCTGACTTATTGTTGTTGTTGTTTAGTTGCTAAGTCATGTCTGACTCTTTTATGACCCCATGAACTGTAGCCTGCCAGGCTCCTCTGCCCATGGAATTTCCCAGGCAAGAATACTGGCATGGGATCTCCAGTATTTCCTTCTCTGGGGATCTTTCCGCCCCAGGGACTGAACCCATGACTCCTGTATTGGCAGGTAGGTTTTTTTTCACCACTGATACACCTAGGAAGCCCTTTTGTCTGATTACCAGTCTGTAAAATAGTAATTTTTTTCCTTTAATCAACGTCATTGAGGTATCATTTACAGTCAATAACAAGCATCAGTTTTCAGGGTACAGTTTGAGGTTCTTTGAAAAAATGTAGACACCAGGGTACACTACCACAACTGACAGCAACATTTTCATCACCTCGAAAGTTTCAGAGATGGTAGACTTTTAAGAGACATAAATATTCCTTGTTGTGACTCTATTTAATTTTCTTATGTACTATGGAGGGCTGTTGTTCATTAGGCCTTAAAGGTTGAACAGCTTATTGAACTGTGGATATATGCCTAATAAGATAAATTTATTGTACAATTGGTTTTATTCCACTAAGAAACAAAGAAGTGTTAAATACAAGCTCTGAAGAATAGATATAAGAATGATCTATGACTATATTCAATATCCTGTGATAAACCATAATAGAGAAAGATATGAAAAAGAATGTATATGTATATATATATATGTATAACTGAATCACTTTGCTGTACCGTAGAAATTAGCACAATATTGTAAGTCAACTTAATACTTTTATTAAATAAATTTAAAAAAAGAGAATATCTATGGAAACTGAAGATACAGCCATAGGTAGTACGGCTACTACCTATTGAAATACTCCTTTGAATTTATTGTGAGGCATCCAATTTTTATTTACACTACTAAATCCAATGTTATAATACAGGTAAAGCATTATAACTTATTTTCCAATGTAGCACCAGAAATATAAAGAACTCTTAATATTACTGCTATTAATTAGTAATACTAATATCACTAATTAGTAATAGTAATATTACTGCTATTCACAAATAAAGGTAATATTCTGGACCCCTGATTTTCATTAACAGTTTTATATGAGTGTCTTTGACCAAAAAAAGAATATTAAAGCAGACTTCTGATAATCAATTACATGAGAAATTATATGCGAGTTTCTATCCTAATAATGTGAAAGAAAAAATGTATTATGGAAATTATTCTGAGATATTTTATTACTGAACTAATAAAACAATACATTTTTTAATACCATACAAATTCAGAATAACAAAATTTCAAACTGGGGGGTATCTTAGAAATCATCCAGTCAACTTCCTCATTTTTACTAATAAAAAATTAAGACATAAGTTTTACCTGAGGTCACAACACTCACTATTGCCATAACGACAATTAACATTTAGGTAATCTGACTCTCATTCAAATTAAAGCAGGTAAATGAAAAAATATATTCAAACACAGATAATAAAANTACAATTGGTTTTATTCCACTAAGAAACAAAGAAGTGTTAAATACAAGCTCTGAAGAATAGATATAAGAATGATCTATGACTATATTCAATATCCTGTGATAAACCATAATAGAGAAAGATATGAAAAAGAATGTATATGTATATATATATATGTATAACTGAATCACTTTGCTGTACCGTAGAAATTAACACAATATTGTAAGTCAACTTAATACTTTTATTAAATAAATTTAAAAAAAGAGAATATCTATGGAAACTGAAGATACAGCCATAGGTAGTACGGCTACTACCTATTGAAATACTCCTTTGAATTTATTGTGAGGCATCCAATTTTTATTTACACTACTAAATCCAATGTTATAATACAGGTAAAGCATTATAACTTATTTTCCAATGTAGCACCAGAAATATAAAGAACTCTTAATATTACTGCTATTAATTAGTAATACTAATATCACTAATTAGTAATAGTAATATTACTGCTATTCACAAATAAAGGTAATATTCTGGACCCCTGATTTTCATTAACAGTTTTATATGAGTGTCTTTGACCAAAAAAAGAATATTAAAGCAGACTTCTGATAATCAATTACATGAGAAATTATATGCGAGTTTTTATCCTAATAATGTGAAAGAAAAAATGTATTATGGAAATTATTCTGAGATATTTTATTACTGAACTAATAAAACAATACATTTTTTAATACCATACAAATTCAGAATAACAAAATTTCAAACTGGGGGGTATCTTAGAAATCATCCAGTCAACTTCCTCATTTTTACTAATAAAAAATTAAGACATAAGTTTTACCTGAGGTCACAACACTCACTATTGCCATAACGACAATTAACATTTAGGTAATCTGACTCTCATTCAAATTAAAGCAGGTAAATGAAAAAATATATTCAAACACAGATAATAAAAAGTGTAAGTAAAATGCACTCCTTTAAATTTTCAAGTTCAAATTAGTCCCATAGTAAAAAAAAAAAAAAAGATTCCTCAAATCTGTGGGTTTTTTCCTGTAAAAATCAATTGAACTTCTCAGGAAAAGTTCAGTTCAGTTCAGTCGCTCAGTCGTGTCCGACTCTTTGCAACCCCATGAATCGCAGCACGCCAGGCCTCCCTGTCCAACACCAACTCCTGGAGTTCACTCAGACTCATATCCATCGAGGCAGTGATGCCATCCAGCCATCTCATCCTCGGTCATCCCCTTCTCCTCCTGCCCCCAATCCTTCCCGGCATCAGACTCTTTTCCAATGACTCAGCTCTTCACATGAGGTGGCCAAAGTACTGGAGTTTCAGCTTTAGCATCATTCCTTCCAAAGAAATCCCAGGGCTGATATTCTTCAGAATGGACTATTATTCAAATTCAATAAACTCTCAGTTATACAGGAGAGTCCAGGAAGAGTTACTGTTTCCCTCAGTATTAAGAGCATATTTCTACCTACCTGCATTATTATATTATCAATTGCTAGGAATTAAATTGTTTTAATCCACTTAGCATTAAAAATAGGCATTAAAAAAAAATAATTCTGAAAGCACTGCAGGATCAATAGGTATATTTAATATCAGCGCTCTGCAAGTGCTTGAGCAAATATTTTTTAAGGCCCTACTGTGGGTGAGTTGTGTAGTATTACTGATGAAATTTCTGACTGAAGTTGATATATAAATCAACTTTTAAAAACACATGCACTATGACTCAAAAAAATATTTTTAAGGTGAACTTTGAGACGATATACAAATTTTGAATGTTTTTGGACATTTGCTCTGTTTAGTTACAGAACACACAGTTCTTTTTCCTGCTGCTACAGGTTATTGAATTCAGTATCAAGATTGTATTGGATTGTATCAAGATTAAGGTGTATTCCAAAATCATATGGGATACTTTGCAATTTAAAAGTGTAAATGTATAATGTCACATTTAAACAAAATCATTATTATTTTCTACTTACTACATTGATTGCATTGCTCTTAAAAATTTTTAAATGATAGAGTTATATGAATCAAAGTCCTTCATCTTAGGCTATCAGTAGTTTTCCATGTAGGAAAGGCAAAATTTTTAAAAAGTATTAGGTAAACTCTTCCTTTTATATTGAAAAATCTGCCTTTAAAACATCAACTGAAAAAAAAATTGAATGGAAACTAAGAAATCCAATCACTTCTTAAGCTATTGGTTTGACACAATGCCAAAGGTTGGGTTACTTAGAAAACTCCAGACTTTGGACTAAATTTTCTGGGGACAACTCTAGTGCCTTGGGTCATCTATACAAGTTTAATACAAATTCATAAGAGAATAAAAGAGAAACTTAAGTAATTTCAGAATGTTTTGCCCTGGCATGCAGGAAGAGAATCATAAAAGTAGTAATCCTTTAATGTGAAGAGGAAGACACATACTCAGTACCACTCCTAGTATGAGATAATTGTCTTAACTTTCATAAAACATTTAGAATGAAGTGAGGGGAGAAAAGTGGGCCTACATTTTCTTTCCCCAACCATCACATGGAAAGGTTAAATTATAAACTTAATATTCTTAGACCTTAAAAGGCATCTTGGCAGCTCCCCCCTTTCCTGGCTACATTACTACGACCATGCCTAACATATTAGAAGCTTTATTCTAAAATAAGGATCCTGATATTAACATGTGGTTGCTGGCAGCAGCCTCACTCTTATATAACCACACCTGGTTTAAGTAGCTCCCCAGACCAAGCTTAAATTACAACTCTCGTGAGGAAAGTGGACGTGATCTCTGTGTTTGGCTCAACTCAGAGTCACACATATGTGGTATTTAATAAATATTATATGATGGTGATGATGGTGTACACAGAGGCCAAATGCCAACCTCCCTCAATTTCAATGGGGATTTCTAACAGGCAGCTGAGTCTGTTAATAGGCCAATTACATCATTTTAAGAGTTACAATTCTCCTCTAAATGAGTCAGAAAGGAAGGATTTACCTTTGAATTTAGGATGATCTTCCAAAGTAGAGTAGAAGACAGGGAATGAATTAAAAACCAGTGAAACAGGAGGGGTAGAAATCAATTATATAGCAGGCAGATGAATGGAGAACTTGCAAATGAGCCCTCTCTAGCTGAGTCCACTGGCCAGGGGATTCCAGATTCTGGTTTACCCTGCTATCAACACCTGAATTAAAATGAAGAAAGCCAGGGACTTCCCTGGTGGTCCAGACGTTAAGGCTCCATGCTCCCAGTACAGGGTGCTCAGGTTTGATCCCTGCTCAGAGAACTAGACACATGCTGCAGCTAAAGATCCCGCATGCTGCAATGAAGATCCCATGTGCCACAATGAAGACCCGGTGTAGCCAAATAAATATTGAAAAAAGAAAAAGCCAAACCGACGGGCATTCACAAGGAAGGACTCTGCTTTTTGGGTGGCAGTTTCTCCATACTCCTATCTTCATTCTTTTGGACACTGGCAACACTGACTCCAGTGTTTTCAGCTGAGGCTGATATGAAAAATACAGTAAAACAGCCTAAACCTTAAAGCACTGTCAGACAACCTTGGTTGCTCATCAGAATCACTTAAAGCTGGGGAGCTTTAAAAATACTCATCTTTGAGCCCCACCTCTAAAGATTTTTCTTTAACTTGTGTAGAGTGGGACTCAGCTATCACTATTCCTGAAGAGCTCTCCCAGTGACTCTATTTGCAGTCAGGGCTGAGAAACACTGCAATACTCAGCAACACTTATATACATACAATGATTTATGTGTACATTTATGTACACATATGATTTTGTGTACATGTTCTTTTTGGTTCTCTTTGTTCACTTTTTTCCCTGTCTGCAGATTTCAAACAAATGAAAGAATATTCCTTGCTAGGAGGCAGGACAAGACATGACAAGAGCTGGCTAACATCAGCTGGGCATGCCTGATTTTGTGTGTGAAGTACATGTAAGAAGGATCACTTTGATTCATTAAGGCAATCAGTGACTTTTCAACTACAAGTACACCCTTTCATTCCTCAACATTTTCGTCTTCTATAAATATATCAAAACAAAACTTTTACATGTTTATTTTACTGAAAAAATAAGACTAAAGAATTCTAGATTTTAGATAGCTGCTCCACCATTAAAAAAAATACTACCTTATATAAAACTGCTTAATTTCACATTTCTGAGCCTGTTTCTGTACAGTTAAATGTTTTCAGGAAAGCATATTTTTAATGTAATGGGAAGACCAGACATGAATTAAAAGAAAGATAGATTTTGAATTTCCCACCTCCTCACCTTTTTGAAGGAAAAATATACATCTCTTGAGAGCTTTATTGATTTATCCCAGGATTTTTTTCCCCAAATCTCATTCTTAACAGTAACAACAACAAATTCCCTGCTCTTTGGAATTAATTCACCAAACAAGCAATGACCTCTTAAAATGTACTCCATGAAAGCCTGCCCTGCATGCCTCCCCATCACATATATAGGTCCATATAAATTCCAAATCTCAAAAAGCCAACATACAAACCACTTAGAGTATTTTTCATGAAAAATCTGTTTTAATTAAGCAATAAAGGGCAACGCAAGTTCAGAAATAGGTCCTGTTGTGAAAGAACTCAGCAGAAAATGACAGCTCCAGATGGGGTATCTGCAACCATGCAGAGAGAATGGCTAGGCTTCTAGCAGTCGTATCCTCCAGGGAGGGTCCTGACTTAATGCTCACTTCAGGAATACATGGTCAGCTGCAGCCACTCTTGGATAGAAATCTGAATCAGGCCATCTGCATCTCTATCCAGGGATTTGAAGGTACGGAACATGGCATCCAGGCGAACCAGGCAGCTGATGAAGTTGTTAAAGTCCATACTTCCATCCTCCTCAGCATATCGGCGGACAATCATTTGGTAAAGTTGCTCATTTAGCTGGAAGCCTGCTGCTTGCAGAGCCCCCCGAAGCTGAGAACTTCCCAAAAATCCAGATTGGTCTCTGTCATACTGCTTGTAAACACACTGCCATTTCTTGATGTTGTTCCAGAGATACTTAAATTCTTCAAAGCCCAGCTTCCCAGTTGTGTCACTGTCCATGACAGATACAATGCTCCGGCAGGTGTCAAGACTAAAGCCGTCAGACTTCAGATCCTTGTGCTTAGAGAGGACTTTGTTGAGAATATTCATTAGGTCAGTGGCACCCACCTCCATGTCTGGTCCAGCCAGCTGAGCAAACTGTTGCCGAAAACGCCTAACTTCCTCACTTTCATTGGCCTCCACGTTGGTGAAATGTTGCTGAGTAGGTGGTGGTTCTGGGGTATACTGAGCAGCCGCAGCTTCACTGATAAAATTCACAATTCCTCCAACTATCCCTCCAATATTCCCTCCTCCTCTTCTCTGATCGCCTCCTGCAAGAAGGCCTCCAAGGGCTTGTCCAAGACCTTGATTTGCTCCTTCCAATAGAGCCTTTGCAAGAAACATGCTTTTGGTTTACCCAGCAAGGATAAGAGCTGCTGAAATCTTGGAGGTGGTATGAGAGATGAAATGGAGTCTAAATAGCTTACATGTGGAAGAACTGGCTTTTCTGTACCTGCCTGCAGCGTACCACACCCTGGGGTGTGATGCTTCACCTCCTACTGAAGTTGCCTAAATTCCACTAGGTCCTAGCTCCTGCCATTTTTCAGAGTGCCTCAATAAAATATTCCTAAGTTACAGTACATCTGACAAATTAGAAGAAATCATATTTTAACTATAATATATTAAACTACAGACTTTTATACGCTGTTAATTATTCTTAGTTCTCTTTCTCAGCAGATGACATGGATTTTCCTAGCAGAAGAAAGTAAATGACCTAAGGATATCAAGAATTTCTTCTCTAAGGAATATTGCTAGGGCACAACTGAAGAATTCTTGGGCATTAGAAAAATTTTTATCTAATTCTCTTCCTTCAGCAGATTTGCAATATCTAATGTTCTTAAGAAAAACTTGGAAGGGAGATTTTTAAAATGCAGGGTCCCAAGATCCCATGCTCTGAGATTCTGATTCTGTGCAGTTTGGTGTTGCATTCATGATCTACATTTCTGGAATCTTTTGGAAGTATAACAGTCACATAGAAAACTATAAAAATCACAAATGTATAGCTCAAAGAATTTCACAGACTGCAAATAGCCCATGTTATAATACCCAGATCAAAAAGTAGAACATAAGCAGGACCCCTGAAGCTTCCTCATGTCTCTTTCTAGGTATTCTCCTCTTCCAAAGGTAACCATTATTCCGACCTCTAACACCACAGATTCAATTTTGTACTTTAAATAAGTGGAATCATAAAGCATATGCTTTTTTTGGTATCTTGTTTTTAAATTTCAAAACACTGTGGTAAAATACATATAACATAAAATTTACCATCTTAACAATTTTTAAGTACAGTCCAGAGGCATTAAGTACATTTACATTGTTGCACAACCATCATCACCATCCAACTCCAGAAATTTTTTCATCTTGCAAAATAAACTCTGTCTCTATTAAATATTCTTTCTTTCTCTAGGCCCTGGCAAGCACCATTCTACTTCGTTTGTATGAATTTGACTGTTTTAGGTATCTCATATAAGTGGAATCATACAGTATCTGTCCTTTTGTGTCTGGCTAATTTCACTTAGCATAAAGTCTTCAAGGTTCATCCATGTTGTAGCATGTGTCAGAATTTATTTCCTTTTTAAAGCTAAATATATTCTATCGCATGGATATAACACTTTGTTTATCCATTCTTCCACTGATGGATGCTTGGGCTGCTTCCACCTTTGGGCTTTTGTGAATAATGCTGCTATGAACATAGGTGTACAAATATTTATTCAAGTCCTTACTTTCAGATCTTTTGGATATATACTCAGAAGCAGAATTGCTGAATCAAATGGTAAATCTGTTTTTAATTTTTTGAAGGACCACTATACTGTTTTCCACAGTGGCTACACTATTTTACATTCCCACCAACAATGTACAAGAGTTCCAATTTTTCCTCAGACTTTTTTTTTTATCATAGCCATCCTGATGGGTATGAGATGATATCTTACTGTAGCTGTAATTTTCATTTCCCTAATTTTCATATACCTGTTGGTTACTTGTATGCCTTCTTTGGAGAAAATGTCTATTCAAGTCCCTTACCTATTCTTTGATAGTGTTGTTTGCTTTCTTGTGGCTATTTTATAGTTCCTTCTACATTCTGGATATTCACTCCTTATCAGTTATATGATTTGCAAATATCTTCTTCCATTCCATGAGCTGTCTTTCCATTCTATTGATAGTGTCCTTCAATGCATAGAAGTTTTTAACTTTTATGTAGTCCAATTTATCTAATTTTTCTTTTATTGCTCATGTTTTTGGTGTCATATCCAAAAAATCAATAAGGAATCCAGTGTCACAAAGCTTTTCCTCTATGTTTTTGTCTAAGGCAAAACATAATAGTTTTAGCTCTATGTTTAGGTCTTTGATCCATTTTGAGTTAATTTTTATATATGACATAGGGTAAGAGTCCACTTCATTCCTTTGCTTGTGGTTATCTCAGCACCATTTGTTGAAAAGATTATTCTTTCCCCATTGAATGGGCTTGGCACCTTTGTTGAAAATCATTTGTATGTACACACATGAGTTTATTTCTGGGCTTTCTGTGTTATTCCATTGGCTTATACATCTGTGTTTATGCCAGTACCACACTATTTGGATTACTATAGCTTTGTAGTAAGTTCTGAAATCAGGAAGTGTAAGACTTTCAACTTTGCTCTTTTGCAAGACTATTTTGGCAATTAAGTCTCCCTTGAGATTCCATATGAATTTTAGGATAGATTTCCCTACTTCCATTAGAAAATGTTGTTGAGACTTCGATAGGGATTGCACTGGCTCTTAAACCACTTTGGGTAGTACTGACATCTTAATGTTGTCTTCTAATAGATGAACACCGATGTCTTATCACTTATTCATGTCTTCTTTAATTTCTGTCAACCACAGTTTGCAGTTTTCAGTGTAGAAGGCTTCCACCTTCTTGGTTATATTTATTCCTAACTATTTGATTCCTTTTAATGCTTTCTTACTTTCCTTTTCAGATTGTTTATTGTTAGTTTACAGAAACACAACTTAGTTTTGTGAGTTGATTTGTATCCTGCAACTCTGTTGAATTAGTTTATTAGTTCTAATGGTTATGCGTGTGTGTTGTCTGCAGGGTTTTTTACATCTAAAATCATGCATTTTGTGAGCAGAGATAATTCTACTTCTTCCTTTCCAACTCACATTCATTTCTTTTCTTGCCCAACTGTTTTGGCTATGACTTCCAGTACTATTTTGTATAGATGCAACAAAAAACAGGCACCTTTTCATGCTCCTAATCTCACAGGAAAAGTTTCTAGGCTCTTATCATTGAGTCTGATGTTGGCTATGGGCTTTTCATACATGATTTTTATTATGTTGAGGTACTTTACTTTTATTCCTAGTTTGCCAAGTGTTTTTATATGGAAGAGTACAGAATTTTGTCAAATGCTTTTTCTGTATCAATTGAGATAACCATGTTTTTCCCCTTCATTCTGCTAATGTAGTTTATTACATTATCTCTGATTTTTCCATGTTGAACCACCCTTGCATTCAAGGAATAAATCCCACTTAGTCATAATGTAAACTCCTCTTAATGTGCTATTGAATTCTGTTTGCTAATATTTTGTTCAGGATTTTTGAATCAGTATTCATATGGACATTGGTCTTTAGCTTTCTTTTCATGTACTGTTGACTCTTGAACAAAATGGGTTTAACTATGTGGGTTCATTTCTACTAGGATTTTTTTCAATATGTATGAATTACAATACTACACCATCTGAGGTTGTTTGAAACTGTGGATGCAGAATATGGATACATAGGGCTGATTTTAAAGTTATATGCAGATTTTTGACTGTACGAGGGGTTGGTTCCCTTAACCCCTGCATTGTTCAAGGGTCAATACTAGTTTCTTTTTCTGACCTTGGTGTCAGGATAATGTTGGCCTCACAGAATGAGTTAGGAAGTATTCCTTCCTCCTCAATTTTTGGAAAGAGTTTGAGGAGGACTGATACTTAATTCTTCTTTAAACATTTGGTGGAATTCACAAGTGAAGCCATCTGGTCCTGGGATTTTCTTTGTTGGGAGATTTCTTTAAAATTACTCATTCAATCTTCTTACTAGTTATAGGTCTGTTCAGATTTTTTACTTCTTTATGATTCAGTCTTGGTAGGTTGTCATTTCTAGGAATTTGTTCACTGTATTTAAGTTCCCTAATTTGTTGGCACAGAGTTGCTCATAGTACTCTTTTCTAATACCTTTGTTTCTGTGAAGTTGGTAGTATTGTCCTCTCTTTTCTGATTTTGTGTGTCTGGCTTTTTTGCTCAAAATTACATTTGTGAGATTTGATTTTATGTTTTTAATATGTATCTTGAAAAGTCAGTCTATGACAGGTAGTCTCAGACAATACCTTGAGAAACCTCAGCCTTAATACTAGGTAGAGTCAGGATACAAGTCCTCCAGAAGTCTCCGGACATTCTATTGGTAAACTCAGGGAAAAGTAGCCAGGACATAACTAAATCATTATATCTCTGAGCATTTTGGACCTTAATTTCAATCTCCAAAATGATAATAATAGTATCTCCCTGTCTACTTTATAATGATTCAATTTCATTTGTCATGCTTCAGGACTTAGACTCAATATTTAAGAGAGAAAGATGAATGCATCAGAGTCACTGTGCTCATGGGTAAGAAGACCTACAGAAAACTAGGTGTTGTAATTATAATCTGAAGTCTATTTCACATCTATACCATTAACACTAAACTATTACATTTTTATATAATATTTGCATATAATATTCTTTGGTATCTAGGTCTCATATAATTCCTCTGAAAGACACAAAACATTCAAGATAAGGAAAGAAAAACTCAAGAGATGTTAAGCTACTTTGAAAAGGTCATACAGCTAATATGTTATCTAAACAGTGGATTATCAAACCACTACGAGTCCCCAAAGGGGGAGCAATAAGTTCTGTTGAGGCAAAGGATAGAACATTTACCTATAGAAAAGATAATGTGTAGGCCTAACTATAGGCTAAGTCAGAGTTCTCCAAGCAGACAAGGGATATACATGAAGGGGCGGTATTGTGAAAAGATAGAGGAACTAAAGGATGTGTGGAATTCAATAGATGGTGAATAGTTCAACATGATGAGAGTTTATTGCTGGAAATGATGGGAGATAAAGGCTCAATAGGATAGAATGAAATTGGAGAGGACTTTGAACAGCCATTTGACAGAGTCTATCTCACAGGCTACTGTGGAAACTCCTAAGCTTAGAGTATGAAGTCAAATAGTACTCCATTATATGAATATATAACATTTTTGGTTACTCATTCACCTGTTAGAGGATATTTAGGTTTTCTACTTTGGAACTATTATGCATAGTGTTGCCAATAGCAATCATATATCACTGTTAACTTTTTAAGTTCAATAACTTAATAACTTCTTAAGTGCAAATAGGAGATTAAATGAAAAATTACTTCATAAACTGTATAATTCTTGAATTAAATAATGATTATTCTATCTATGACTAGGGAGAGAATAGTAGCTGGGAGACCCTGCTCTGTGTAGGACATGGGGGCAAGGTCTCCTTCTGCCACACCTAGTGTTTTGTATAAAATTCTCTGTCAACTAGTTTTATGGCACTAGGACTCCAATAACTGGTCTCAGGGGCACCATGAAATGGTCTCTGTAAATACCAAAGGCGAAATGTCTTCCTTTACCACATTGAGGAAGCACCACAAAAGGACTTCTTCCCTTTAGGGGATTACAAGAGGCCATCTGGCCTCAGACAGATTTAAATCCATTCATATAAGCTTCTCTCTGAGGAAATTACATGGGCTTTGTTTTTATAATATTGCAAAATTAACTTGACAGCATCCATTGCCATATAAAATGTGCCTCCTTATGCCCATCTGAAGTGTTTTTTGCTGAAGTTTAAATCCAATTCTTCTCATTTATTTTCTGTGAAGATGGAGAGCATTTGGCTAACAGTTTCTCATAAGCCATCATGGAATAAAAGACTGTTATTAGATTAACAAGCCTTTTCTTCTCTGCACTATTTAATCCCCTACGGCTATTTATTAGACCATTAATAGGAAATTTAGTTGCTGTCTGGGCGAACTCTACTGTCCAGATCTGGAGAGAAAGAGTAGGGGAAGAGGCCACATTCAATGGAAAAGTTAACCTCAGTTTGAGGGGGAAAGAGTTACTGAACTTAAAAAGTCAATAGTGATACTCAGATGCTGTTAGCAACACTATTCATGATAGTGCCAAAGTAGCAACAACCTAAATATCCTTTAACAGGTTAATGAATAGACAAAAATATGATACATTTATATAATAGAAAACTATTTGGCAATAAAAAGGGGGTGAAATTACTGATAAANTAAGAGGGTTCCCTTTTCTCCACACCCTCTCCAGCATTTCTTGCTTGTTGACTTTTGGATCGCAGCCATTCGGACTTGTGTACAATGGTACTTCATCGTGGTTGTGATTTGCATTTCTCTGATAGTGAGTGATGTTGAGCACCTTTTGATGTGTTTGTTAGCCTTCCGTATGTCTTCTTTGGAGAACTGCCTATTTAGTTCTTTGGCCCATTTTTTGATTGGATCATGTATTTTTCTGGAATTGAGCTGCATAAGTGGCTTGTCTATTTTTGAGATCAGTTATTTGTCAGTTGCTTCATTTGCTATTATTTTCTCCCATTCTGAAGGCTGTCTTTTCACCTTGTTTACAGTTTCCTTTCTTGTGCAGAAGCTTTTATATTTAACTAGATCCAATTTGATTATTTTTGCTTTTATTTCCAGTATTCTGGGAGGTGGATCACAGAGTATCCTGCTGTGATTTATGTCAGAGGGTGTTTTGCTGATGTTCTCCTCTAGGAGTTGTATTCTTTCTTGTCTTACGTTTAGATCTTTAATCCATTTTGAGTTTATTTTTGTCTATGGTGTTAGAAAGCGGTCTAGTTTCATTCTTCTACAAGTGGCTGACCAGTTTTCCCAGTACCACTTGTTAAAGAGATTGTCCTTAATCCACTGTACATTCTTGGGTCCTTTGTCGAAGATAAGGTGTCCATAGGTGTCTGGATTTATCTCTGGGCTTTCTATTTTGTTCCATTGATCTATAGTTCTGTCTCTGTGCCAGTACCGTACTGTTTTGATGACTGTGGCTTTGTAGTAGAGCCTGAAGTAGGGCAGGTGGATTCATCCAGTTTGTAGTTTGAAACACCTGTCTTCAGGCTCTGAGAATGCATGGAGCACAGTTGCCTTGCTCCACTTGGTGCTGTCTTTTTCCATTTGGAAGACTGGCAGTGGTCTGCCCCAGAATGTAAGCACCCCTATATATAAACCTCCCCAGGGGGCCGCACCCTTCTCTTTATGACATCAGCAAATCAATTCCGCAGCTCAAACTGGCCGTGGGTGAGGACTCTTATCACACAGTCCCATCCTGACAGCTCTAGGGGATGGTCGGGAGAAATTCAGATGATTTGGTGGATANCACCCCTATATATAAACCTCCCCAGGGGGCCGCACCCTTCTCTTTATGACATCAGCAAATCAATTCCGCAGCTCAAACTGGCCGTGGGTGAGGACTCTTATCACACAGTCCCATCCTGACAGCTCTAGGGGATGGTCGGGAGAAATTCAGATGATTTGGTGGATAAAAAAGGTATTTTACATGCCCCTTAGGAGCATGAGAAACTCACCAGCCATCTTAATGTCTCTTTATCCACACTGATGTGTCACATGGCAGGGGTTGTTTGTCTCCTCAAACCTGGCTTCACATCCACAGTATNCAGGCAGGTGGATTCCTCCAGTTTGTAGTTTGAAACATCTGTCTTCAGGCTGTGAGAATGTATTGAGCAGAGTTGCCTTGCTCCACTTGGTGCTGTCTTTTTCCATTTGGAAGACTGGCAGTGGTCTCTGGTAAACAATTTAAAAAATCACAGAACTGTATGCTTAAAATAGCTGAATGTAAAATATGCCTCAAGAAAGTTATTTTTTTTAAAGTCCAGAGACAGTCTGTAGTAAAAAGAATATTGAACTAGGACTTCTGGTCCCAGTCCTGTGACTGACTAGCTGTATAGTCTTGAGCATGCAACTTCCTCTCTTGAGCTGGAGGCTTTCTGCAAAATGAGTAAGATGGGCAATTTCACACTAACCATCCTTTCAGTTCTAGAACTCTGAGTCTAGATCTTCTTGTGCTATGAAGTAGCAGCTTCATTCTTGCATTCTGTTTCCTTCTCATGTCTGAGTATTTTTATGCAATATATGAATTTAACTTCATTTTTTTCTTGAGTCTGATTCTATAACTTTTAAAGACATCCTTACTTANTCACACTAACCATCCTTTCAGTTCTAGAACTCTGAGTCTAGATCTTCTTGTGCTATGAAGTAGCAGCTTCATTCTTGCATTCTGTTTCCTTCTCATGTCTGAGTATTTTTATGCAATATATGAATTTAACTTCATCTTTTTCTTGAGTCTGATTCTATAACTTTTAAAGACATCCTTACTTACTCTTATTTTTGCTTTGACGTACTGTCTGGTTTTCAGAAGTATTTCAACAACCTATCAAGTATGTTGCTTCTCCAGACAGAATTCCAAGATGGGGGAACTGCATGGGGTAAAACACAGAAGGACACATGGCTCCGACTTTCAGTGAAGCTTCTCTGTCAAGTGGGGCTTTCACCTTACTGCAACATGATCTGAACCAGACCTTCCCAATTTATTGATGAGAATGTCATGTTGCATGAAATCAAAAGCCTTTCTAGAGTCCATATAAATAATATATATTTCTTCTTTATCATCTTGGACTGTCACACTATCATAGGAGGAAATTAAATTGGTCTGACCCAATTTGTTCTTTACAAAGCCCTATCCTTTACCTCCTTACACTCTTTGAGGAAGCCAGCAACTGATCACTTGCTCCAATAAAAAAAGTTAAGCTTTAATCAATGCCCTCTCCTTTCTGTTTCTTCTAAGTGTTTCCTCGGTAGATTCACATTGCAAAGCCAAAAGAAAGCGTATAACTCTCAAGCTTGAAAGGGTATTTCTAAATAAAATACATAACTAATGAGAAACTACTGTATAGCACAAGGAACTCTACTGGGTGCTCTGTGGTGACTTAAGTGGGAAGGAAATCCATATAACAGGGGATATATGAACACTGATTCACTTTGCTGTACAGCAGAAACTAACACAGCATTGTAAAGCAACTGTGTGTGTGTATTTGTATGTTCAGTTGTATTCAACTCTTTACGACCCCATGGACTGTAGCCTGCCAGGTTCCTCTGTCCATGGGATTTTCTAGGCAAGAATACTGGAGTGGGTTGCCATTTCCTCCCCTCCAAGCAACAATAATCCAATAAAAATACTTAGTACAAAAAAAAAAAAAAAGGATATTTAGAACATTCAGGGAAGGAAAATATTGGGTTAGTCAAATGAAACAGAAAACTCAAATGAATGTTTTGGCCCACTCAATATTATGATGGACTACACAGAGGGATTGAGTTACCCTGAGAACTGAAGAGGGAAATGGTTGGTCATATAGGACTGTCCAACTTTCAGGATGACTTGTACAGCTGGATAGAAATGTTCATCTAGTCCACTCAGAAAGTTATATCCTTCTTCTGTTAATTATATCATATGAGCTTTAGCGTATATTTCATATAACAAATTCTATTAATTGAGATTAGAATCAAGATGAGTTCTTTTCACATGAATTATGAAATACTAAAGTATATATCAAACCTGAACTNTTATTGGCTTTCCACGTAAACCAAGTTATTCAGGCTCTTTTCTCCACTTAATTTTCCTACTACACTGTTTCTTCCTAATCTAATCTTCTATTAATAAACAAACACTTCCAAGATGCCAACGCCGTCCACGCTTCGAATTCCCTGGACCTGCCGGGGCTGGACCCCAGCAGAGAACTATATTTAGTATCTTATAATAACTTATAATAGAAAAAAATCTGAAAAAGAACATGTAAATATAGCTGAATCACTTTGCTGTACACCAGAAACTAACACAACATTATAAGTCAACTAATACTTCAATTAAAAATTAAAGGATAAAAGACTTCACTCTTTGTTGCAACTATTCATGTCTGGCATTGTATAAGAAAGCAGACATGGACAGTACGTAAATAAATGAGCATGGTTGTGACCCAATAAAGCTTTATTTATAAAACAAGCATCAGACTGGATCTCATCCATCAAGTGTAGTTTACTGACTATTACTTTCTATATTTTCTAAACAGATGAAAATAAAATATGCTGGTAAATTTTAAGGACTGGATTGAAGGACTGCAGTCAGGGTTCATGGTGACCACTGATTTAAGAGGTCACTCTGAATCTTTATTCTCACTGTATCTGTCTAGTTCTTATTGATATCCTCCCCATTTCTAATTAGTGGTATATTATTCATCTACAAAGATGACAGAAACTAATTACTCAGCTATAGTCTGCCACAAGTTCAGTCTTTTTATCAAAACCATTATGCACATGAGAGACCACAGGCTAAGAAAATTTATATATTTCCATTTTGTAAAAAAATGTGAAAAGTATAATGATTTTCCCCATTTCTGCCTTCTAACCAGTACTTAATTCTTCTGGTTTTACTATGTATTTTGTTTAAATATTAGACAGGAAAGATGTGTGTGTACTTTAGCACTTTGACAATCCAGCACTTTTGACTATTACAAATTTTCTGGAGATCTTTTAGGACTGTTTCTCATTGTGTGGAATGAATGTGTTTCTTTATCCCAAGTTCTTCCTGTATGCCCTGTTCTTGACATTAATTTAAGTGTTAAATCATGAGCCAATAATAATAAGCATCCTTGCTTGCCCTTCCCTGTTAGAGAAGGTAGGGTGCTGTATTATACAGATTTCCATGCTGAGAATTAGGAAAAGGTACTTAAGAGGCTTAAGTGACTGGAAATAAACAGAAAAAATCTTTCTAAGTGGGGTGGATTAACTATTTTATTCAGTTGTGCAAGTTGTGCTCAAAGTTTAGGACCAAATGTCTCACAGAGTCAAAAACATTTATTATCTGGCTCTTTGCTAAAAAAATCTGCTAACTGTTGAAATACAGGTTTGCCACCAGTGAACAGGAGAGATGTGGGTTCGATGCCCAGGTTGGGAAGATCCTCTGGAGTAGAAAATGACAACCTGCTTCAGAATTCTTGCCTGGAAAAACTCCAAGGACAGTGCAGCCTAGAGGGCTATAGTCCATGCGGTTGCAAAGAACTGGACCTGAATGAGCACACATATATGTATGCATGGTGATGTGTGCCAGGTGGAGCATTGCCCAGGCAAGATGTGACTTGTCCCTAGTAAGAGGTGGATAACATGGTATATTGTCAAACTAGCAACAAGGAGACAACATGTGTCCTAAAACATTTGAGGACTTTGTCTCATGGGTATATAAAATACTGCTGGCAGGGCAGCACAGGTTCAGCTCAAGGAAACAGCACTGAAGTGATGAAATAAAGTGAAATAAAGTGATGCTGAGTGGACACTATTATAACTGTAAAAATGACTGTGTTATAATCATTTCTGACTTAGCCAGTATTGTTTCTCAGTCCCATTAAGTGCATTTAAATCCCTTTGAGAGTGCTGGCAAAAAAGTCTAATCTTGAAAACTGAATTATGAATATAAAAATATTGAGAAGCCATTATTTTAAACTATTGTCTCAGCTCTCAACTCTAACTCATCTGAACTTTTGACTAATCCAAATCACCCTCTGATCTAGAGAGTTCAATGTACATTCAGGAAAATAAAGAAGGTGAATGAAACCTAAAGAGCAAAAGAGTCTTTTCCCTTTTTTTTGTCAAAGAGATGAGATTTCTCCTAAGGAAATTATCCCAAACTACTGAACCATGCCATGCTTTGGATCATGAATGCCACATTTCTGTTGAACCTTTAAATTATCTGCCACCACATATTTGAAAATCTAAAAGACTATCAGAAGGAACTGAATAGACAGAATTTTTTTTTTTCAGGAACCAGACTGAGATGAAAACCATTAAGAAGTTTTTTGCAGACTAGCCAGGAATGTATGTGGAGAAAAAGAGTGAGGGAATGTGGAGAGATAGTTAGGTCTCTCTACGTCCCCCAAATAACAACCACAACTGCACAAGACTTGGGGAGAGACTGAGAGAAGTAAAGAAAAAAGGGGAAAAGGAGGATAAATTGGGAAAGGCACATGGGAGGAGCCCTCTGCCCTGCAAAAATTTATAGCTACTGACAGAACAAGAGGAACACCCCACCCTCTCTCTTTCCCACCCTTCTTCCTCTCCCACCCCTCATAAACACTGAGTTTAGCAAGATAAGCTACTCAGACAGAAACAAACTATGACATTACTGAACTTCTTTGTCTTTCCTGTGGAACACACACATACACACACACATTCCCCAGCTAAATCTCTCAGAGAGCCTGGAAGTGGGGATGTGCACAGGGTGTGGCAATGACTGCATAGTTCAGCTTCTCAAAACAAAGCAAATCTTCACAGGCTCAGACATGCAGGTATGTTAAAAACAAAAAAGGAAAGAGAGAAAGAAGAGACAGAGAGAAAAGAAGAGAAAGAAGGAAAGGAAGAAGGAAAGAAAGGTCAAATGCATTCTTTGTTAATTCTCCAGATTATCTTCTCTACCTTCCAGGGTGCTGGAGATCAAATGTGTTTTAAAGACCAACTCATGGTCTATATCTAAAGCCAAGTCTACACACTACACAAAGAAATGAAGAAAACTCACAGAAATAATTGGTATCTGAGGCGACTGAAGGAGTGCATGCAAAATTGTGATTGATCACACTGGCCACAAAGGCTCACCAGTCTCCAAACTGCTTGGAGTCAATTGTATTCTCTAGCTCACAGTGAGTCACTCTGGTTTACTAGGGCTTATTGTAATCCTTGGTTTACACTCCCTTCCCTACTCCCAAATCTTCCCGTATATCCCAGTGCTATAGAAACAATGAGGTCACTGGCAGGTATCATTAGTCATCAAAAGACAGAACTGGTATCAACATAATACGGTTACTGCTGTTATGACACCTCAACACCTGAAAGGCGGGGCAACCTCTATAGAGATTATTGTTAATCTTAATTAAAAATCTTGACAAGCATAATGTCTGCTGTGCTCTGAACTTCCTTGGTCCCCGTTTCATGTCACTTCCCATTTCCACACTTTCTGTCCTTATTTGTATGTCCCTGCCGTATTCCCTCCTGTCACCAAGTTCATATTTCTAAAAACTTTAAGACTGCTTTTATTGTTCCCAGAGCCATACTGAAAGATGCTATATAAATCTCATAGAAACACAAGTAATGGTACAAGTGAAAAGAGCCTTTCTTTTCCCAATTTGTACAGTTACATCTAGTAATCTATCTCTCCTTTCCCTTAAATCTTCATTACACTTTTTAGCAGCACCATTGCAGTGATACATGACCTTTTCTTGGACAAGGAAAGATTATATTTGTATGCTGCAGCAAGCCCAGAATAGAGGTTTGCACAATCCATACAGAAGAAGGTTGCTTATCTGCCTCATGTTAAAGAATACTTCATCTAAGAGATCACAGAGTAAGTCATTAGGAACATTAATGAGCTCTGGGTAAGAAGAAAAAAAGCTCTGTCCTGGTTTCTGTCATCAAGCTACAATTTCTTTGCAAAGTATCTTTTCCCAGTGGTAGAGAACTGGGACTTCTGGAGCCAGCCAAGACGGAATGATCCCAGGGCAGCCTATCTCTCCTTCTCACTACAATCACAGACTCTCATTGAAATTCAAAAATCACTACTTCTGGGATTTCCCTGGCAGTCCAGTGATTAAGACTGCACGCCTCCAATGCAGGGGGCATGGGTTCAATCCCTGGTCAGGGAATCTAAAGATCCCACATGCCTTGCAGCCAAAATAATAATAATAATGTAAAAAATAATCTTTTTTAAGACTTCCCTTTTCCATACAGAAGAAGGGGGGGAGGGGAAGCAAGCACTATCTCTGGATAAAATACAGCAGCAGGAGGCAGTTGAAAAACAACTAGTTAAGCAGTGCAATCATGGAGGCCTGAAGGCAAAAGATGAAATTATTAAATTGTTGAAAGGGAAGAACTCTATACAGAATTCTATATATGTACAACCAAAATACCCTTCAGGAATGAATGCAAAATAAAAAGATTTTATTTACCAAGTATTTACCCAATCCTAAGTGTTTACCCAAGTGAAAGGAAAATCTACATTCACCCAAAAACCTATATGTGAACACTTTGAACAGTTATATTCATAATAGCCCCAAGCTGGAAACCAAATGTTCCTCAGTTGGGCAATGGATACACCAAGTGTGGTACACGGGAGAAATACCACTCAGCAATACAAGGAGACAAATTACTGATACAGGCAAAAATATGGCTGGATCTCAGATGCATTATGCTGAATGAGAGAAGCCAGACCCAAAAGGATATACTAAATGATTCTATTTGTATGGCATCTGGAAAAGGTAAATCTAAAGGGATGGAGTGACTGCTAGCAGTTAAAAGTGAGGGAAGGGCCTAACTACAAAAGCATACCTACAGGGAATTTTTTCCCCAATTATTGTGTATCTTGAATGTGGTAGTAGTTACATGCTTCTATGCATTTGTTAGAATTCACAAAACTATAACCACAAAGTGAGATTTACTGTAAGTTTTACGTATTAAAAGAACAAATCGAAAGAGAGAACTTGAAGTCTTGATGCATTTTTCCTAAGAAACTTTTGACAATTCAGTTATCTAATTCCATGTACATATATATTCATAAACAGAAAACTGAATCCCCACTATAAGGACAAACAGTCAAGCTTTAATTAAAAACTTTGTTATAAATAAAATCTATTTGGTCTTCAGATGTTTTGGGGAAAGTCCAGAAACCTTCAGAATAGAATAGTGCCACCAATGTCATTAATGTATAATTTTGACATAAATTTTAAAATTCTTGATAATTATATAAATCTTTCAAATTCTATACACAAATATGGTTACATGGTGACAATATTTATTTCTGACCTGGTGTTTAAAAGAAACAGAAACTACAGTTGTTTGCGGGGTGGGATGGGAAGGAGGCTCAAGGAGGGGATATATGAATACATATAGCTGATTCACCACAAACTAACACAACAATTGTAAAGCAACTATACTTCAATAATAAAATAAAAATAAAAAATAGACACTCATAACTGTTGCTATACACATATTCACAATTATTATTCTATTACTATTATTATTACGACTAGTGCTACTACTACTACTGTTAAGGGGAAAAAGTCAAAATCATGCAATTCAACTATGGGCTCAGTCTTGTTCTTTAACAGTGACCTAGCAAGTTTTTCTAATGCCTGCCATACTGATTTATATTCTGCGGGGACTCATGAAATAAAAATGTGAAAGATTAAACTTTAACCTACCCTGTCAAAGAGTGCAAAAAGTTGTCTCAAGACATCTGAAACAGGCAACTTCAAATACTCTGCAAATTCTTCAATTCCAATTCTTCCTCCTTTTGAAGAACGTGCAATGGCAGCATACTCATCCAAATGCTTTCGAATCCCATCCCAATCCAATCTAAACACAGAGTTATGAAGATACATTATTAGCCCTTCACAATCCACATGGACATTTTGTGAGCACTATTTTATTCATCTGTCTGATGGGAAAATATTTGAAGTGTTAATATCTGAAAAGGAGAATAAAGTGAATATTTTAAAGCACATATTGGACATGATTACAGACTTCTAATTTTTTTAAGAGTATTAGCATAACTGTAATTATCCCAAGTATCTGAGAGAAAGAAAAGTAACTGGGAGGATGAGCAGTGTGGTAGGATAATAAATGATTTGTGAGAAAAAAACAAGGACTCAAATTTTAATCTAAATATTACGTAGTAAGTCAACAATACTTACTGAGTTGTTTTAAAAAAAGATATAATTCTTGTTTTCAAGGTGTTTTCCAGCTGATAATGGACTCACATTTCACAAAATGTTGTGATGGGGGATTCATTAGACTATGCACATTTCCTTCAATGTTAGTTATAAAAAACTTTAAAACCCTGGAAAATATACTGTGGCTTATATCACATCTTGTAGAATTAAACAGGTGACTTAACACATACCTCTACATCTAAGTTTATTGACTATCTAAATTTTTCAAATCTACAGGAATATTGTAAAAATATAATATCAATACATTGTTATATAGAAGATATAAATAGCCTTTCCTACATCAGTTATCAAAAAATATTCTTTTTAAATCTTATTTATTTATTTATTTTTGGCTGCACTGGGTCTTTGTTGCTGCACTCAGGCTTTTTCTAGCTGTGGTGAGGGCGGATGCTATTCTTCATTGTAGTGCCTGGGCTTCTCATTGTGGCGGCTTCTCTTGTTGCAGAGCATGAGCTCTAAGGCACATGGGTTTAAGTAGTTGTGGCTCATGGGCTTCAGAGCTCAGGCTCAGTAGTTATTGCCTGTGGGCTAAGTTGCTCCTTGGCATGTGGGATCTTCCCAGACCAGGGATCAAACCCATGTCCCCTGCATTGGCAGGCAGATTCTTAATCATTAGACCACCAGAGAAGCTCCTCAAATATTTTTTTTAGTTTTGAACTTTAATACAGTAACTGGTTCTGCAGCTCCCTCCAAGGGAGGATGCCAAGGTCTACTGAAGTAATAAATTCTGCAGATCCCTGATGCGGCTGAAAACAATGAACTGTAATCAGAGAGGGATGTGGAAGCTACACCTTCATACCATGAACTACAAAGGGAATGTTCTAAACAGTTTTAAACTAGATCATAAAATCACAAAGGAGAATTTTGCTTAAAAAAAATTATGTGCCCAGAAGGAGAAGGTTGATCTAGGGAAGTATTTAAAATGTAATGATGGTCAGAGTTGCTACTCAACAAGTCAATTCCTATTTCACATGAGAAGTTCTGACCACCTCATGCCAGTACCATATAACTGTGCCATCCTTCTCTTTTTTTATATGGGCCATTTTTTAAGTTTTCATTGAATTTTTAGAATATTGCTTCTGTTTTATGTTTTTATTTTTTGGCTGTGAGTCATGTGGGATCTTTACACCCTAACCAGGGATGCACTCCAACCCCTGCATTGGAAGTCTTCACCGTGGACAGCCAGGGAAGTCCCTATGCCATACTTCTCATAAGAAGGTGGCAGGACTGACTAACTACTCTGAGCCATTTCTGAGCAGAGAGGCAGATTTGTGCTGACCCATGTTTACTATCTCTTGTTCTCCCACTACTAACAAACATTTCTGAAGTAGCATTTCTTTAAAAAACAAAACTGTATAAACTAAATGACTTTCCTAATAAACACCATGTAGATTCTAGAGCTGGGCATTAATGAAACCAGAGAAAATAAACATACAGGATTTCAGATGTCTTTCGGACACCCTTAGGAAAGTGTGGTGATTTAAAAATACCCTTACTTCAATTTCCGGCTGATTTTGGTAAATTCCACCAACCCGGCTTCCATAGGCAGTGTCAACTGGCCAGCTGAAATCATCAATCTGCAGTCTTCATAGGTATGATCTGTTACTGGAATTTTCAGAGCTCTATAAAGTATTAAAAAGCAAACAAATTCAACTTTTTTTTTAAAGTGATGATGTTTCAGTAAGCTTGAATTGGTCAACAAACAGTAAATGGAAAAGTATTTACTACCTTTTGAACCAGTGGCTTTGGCTTGTTATTGCCAAATACACATATTTCTTTACTTCACAGATTTACTGTGGCCCAAGTCAATCTCCTCATGTCTGTGTGCTTCTGCCAGCTCGCCATTTTTGTGTTTTGACTATAATGATAATAGTAGTTGACTTCAGTCCATGGAAAGTAACAAGAAAACTTAAGTTCAAGACTCTATGGAGTCTTTTACCAGCTGTGGAACTTTTGGCACTTAACCTAAGCCTCACTGTTCTCATCTGCGCATAGGAATAGTCACTTCCTCCACAGGGTTACTGTGGGCTCCCTTAGTGGCTCAGTGGTAAAGAATCCACCTACAATGCAGGAGATGGCTGGAGCCACGGGTTTGATCACCAGGTCAAGAAGATCCCCTGGAGAAGGAAATGGCAACCCGCTCCAGTATTCTTGCCTGGAGAATTCCATGGACAGAAGAGCCTGGCAGGCTGTAGTCTATGGAGTCACAAAAAGTTGGACAATGACTTAGCAACTAAACAACACAAAGCAGCCACAGGGTTATTTTAAGGACCGACTAAGAATGCCTATGGACATGCTATTTAAACAGATAAATGACACCTAGATATTATAAGTGAATAGTTTATACAGATCACTAGTCATCTGCATTTTTTCATCTTTTAAGTTTGAAGATTGTCTTCTTGCTACCCAGCAATTCTTCAAAAAATACTAAATAGAACTAATAAGATTGTATTTCTTACAAACCTGAACACGTTCCATCCTCAAAGAAGTGCACAACTCCAACTACCTCCCTCCTGCTCAGAGATCTACTAATAGGGAACCAGACTTAGCAAAAATACATATTAACAAGAACTTGAAAAGACACTTGAGTGACAAGAAGAATGCCTGTACAGTACATAAATTTCCTGCAGATCCTTCTTGGCTAAAGTTTTATTCACACCTATTCAGTGACAATCATAAAATTATGTCATCAGCTGTTATTTGATTTTGCTGAATCATGGCTAAGAACAATAAATTTTCAATGAATGCAATATGAATAAACATTTTTTTTCTTACCTGCAACTAAGCTGCTTTGATTAATAACTATTTGGTATAAAACATATGAAGAATTAAAAAACACTCCAGGAATTATAACAGTGAACAGAACAAAACAGTCAAGAACTTAGGCTTTGGTAACATGAAGTACGGCTCTGAATCCCAGTCAAGAGACTCTCTCACTTCCCTGGTGGCTTAGTGGTAAAGAACCTGCCTGCCAATGCAGGAGACCCAGGTTCAATCCCTGGGTGGGGAAGTTTCCCTGGAGGAGGAAATGGCAGCCCACTCCAGTATTCTTGCCTGGGAAATCCCATGGATAGAGGGGCCTGGCGGGCTACAGTCCATGGGGCCACGGAAGAGTTGAACATGACTTAGTGATGGAGCATGCATGCCAGAGACTCTCACTAGCCACCATAATCTTGGACAGAACGCTTCGCCCTCGGAGCCTCTGTTCCTCAACTGTCTCAGAGCTGCTGTGAAGATCATGTTAGATAACACAAGTAAATAGTCTAGCACAGCGCTTGGTAAATATTTATTGGTGGTTGACCACCATGACTTACTTTGACTTGGCTCTTTACCATTTCAAATACATTCAACAAATACTTTCCTACTTGACTCTCATAATAAGCAAAACCATGAGAAAGGCCAAGCAAGGATTAGAACTCCCACTTTTACACATGAGAAAGGAGCCTTGGAGGGAACTTGTCCAAGCTTGTGCAACTAACTGAGGTCTTTCTTATTCATTTTTTTTTTTTTTTTGGTCACCCCATGCAGCATATGGGATCTTAGTTCCCCAAACATGAATCGAACCCACAGCACCTGTGCTGGAAGCATGGTGTCCTAACTACTGGACCACCAGGGAAATCTGCTTCCTTATTCTTTATCCAAGGCCCTTTTACCTCCACACCTCCAAATCCAGGAAAAGGATGCTTAAACAAATCCTTCCTCTGTTTTCAGGCACACACAAAAAAAATGTTTTTAGACATTTCAGGAAGCCAAAATATCTCATATAAATTGTGTCATTTCCTTATACTTATCTTCCTTCCTAACTTTTGAACATAAGCTAGTATGAAAACACAAGGGAAGAGAGAAGAAAACAATATCAAAGCAAATTTTGTGGCTGCTCAAGAAACTAGGTAAATCAACTACATGCTGGGACACAGAGTAACAAAACTTTTTCAGCCAAAGACTTAGACATTTATTTTTTTGAAAATAAAGTTAGTTTCCTGTGAATTATTAATATATATAATATATATAAACATACTGATAAATATATAATCTTGTTTATAATGCCAAATTCAGCTATGAAGCTAAATTCAGAGTTCTCAATGCATTTTCACTAAGAGAATAAATACAGCTGGTTTATTAGCTCCAAAGCCACTGCTGGACATGACTGAGGGAGGTGGTGCTGGGAAAGCGTGTATACACCTGGAGGGCTCTAAGACTGCCTGGGTGGTGGGGACAGTATTGGGTTGGTCAAAAAGTTCATTAGGGTTTTTGAGAAAAAACCAACTCAATATAACACATTCTTTCATTATAGGAGGAGAGGTAATTTATATAATCAGAAGAGCAATCAGTTAAAACTCCTTTATGTGCAGGAAAACACTTGGCTTATGTTTTGCAGTTTCTAAATCCTAAATTTACAGCCATCCCCTTAGTGAGGGTGATTTTTCCCCTTTTTTAGGAAGCTAGTGTATTCCCTTGCAGACTTTTTCCTTTTTAGTGCTGTAATCATTTATGCCTTCGAAACACCCGGCCTCAGCAGCTACATGGAGGCTAAGAGGATAGAAGGTGGGTCATGGCACGAACTGCTCAGACCATCCTTTGTCTGATGGTGACAGGCTGGTTTCTTCTGGGTCATGTATCCTTCCTCCTCCCATTCTGGCAGAGGCACATTTCCAACAGTTTGGGGTTACATCTGGGAAAATATTTATAGATTATCTTACTGACTACATTCCTGGGCACATTCTTTTTCCTTACCAAAATGAGTTGGGGAATGAGGCCCTCAGAAAGAAAAAACAAAAACGTCAAACAATAGTAAATGTCATTTACCAATAATTTAAAAACTATTTACTGATTACAATCACATATTGATACTTACTCTGCCATTACATTCCGGATTGTACTGGCAAAAAGGACAGGATCACTTTTTTCTTCATCACTTGGTACTTGAACGGGCATAAACTGAAAGGCAAATAAACCTTTCCATTACAATTGTGAGGCCTAATACTTTAATTCCTAAATAAATTAATTTATAAGCTGGCATTATATGAAATCCCCTGCCCTTCTAGCACACAGGTTACAAGATAGAATGTAAAGAACACACTGTGCTTGGACTCAGATGTGAATTCAAGCTCTGAGTCTTTCTGTATGTTAACTGTTATGACCTTTAGGTTTTCTAAAATGTCTCCTCAACTCTAAAAAGAGGGCTATGATCACCCACATCCCTGGTTGTGGTGAGGATGAAATGAGTCAATGTCTGGAATTCTGGAAGTCGTAAAGCTGAAACTGCTCAGATCTTATTCTCAAAGCTGCCTTTTCTCCCAACCAGCCTTAGTGTTTGAAAATGTTATTAGGAGTAGCACTTTGTTTTTTGCAGTTTATCTTCTCTATCCATTTCTGTATCAGTCATACTTTATCACTTGATCAAACTTTATGTTTTATCATTTCTTCTGCTTGTTTTTTAACCCTATGTGGGCTTTCTATCTTTTGTCTAACATTATGTTTTCCTTTATCATTTTAAATTTTACTTTTTTTCTCCATGTGATATTCTGTGATACCTCATTGATACTGTACTTGTTTTTGATTATAGTTTTCTAACATTAACAAGGTTTTGGTACTGTAAGTCATTTTACATTTTTTGAGCATCTACTATGTATCAGGTAAGAAGAACAGGACCCTAACTCCTNGTAAAGCTGAAACTGCTCAGATCTTATTCTCAAAGCTGCCTTTTCTCCCAACCAGCCTTAGTGTTTGAAAATGTTATTAGGAGTAGCACTTTGTTTTTTGCAGTTTATCTTCTCTATCCATTTCTGTATCAGTCATACTTTATCACTTGATCAAACTTTATGTTTTATCATTTCTTCTGCTTGTTTTTTAACCCTATGTGGGCTTTCTATCTTTTGTCTAACATTATGTTTTCCTTTATCATTTTAAATTTTACTTTTTTTCTCCATGTGATATTCTGTGATACCTCATTGATACTGTACTTGTTTTTGATTATAGTTTTCTAACATTAACAAGGTTTTGGTACTGTAAGTCATTTTACATTTTTTGAGCATCTACTATGTATCAGGTAAGAAGAACAGGACCCTAACTCCTGCTCTAAAGAAGATACATATTTTAATAGGGTAGACTGACACAACACATACTAACTATCATTACCCTTAATGATAGGGCTTAAAAGCTTAATCAACTTACTTAAAGTTATATAAGTCACATGACCAGGGTTCAGCCCAAGGCCTGTCTGTCATATTTTACAACTCTCCTGGAGTATGAGCATGAGTGACAGGGAATGATTAATTTGGTCAAGGAGCTGGGAAAAGCAATCAAAGAGGTTTTACAGAAAAGCTAACACTTGATCTTGACTTTTTGAGGATAAGCATGATCTTGTCAATAGCTACTGTTTATCAGTTATGAACCAAGCACCATGCTAGGTGTTTAATATATATTGTTTTATTTCACTAATCCTTTCAGTTCTAGTCATAAGGAGTTGGGGTTCACAAAGGTTAAATAAATTGCTCAAGATTTCATGGCTCATTTCCATTTAAAAAATATTTCTTAGGCACCTGGTGTCTTCCAGGTACCACACTAAGCCTTGAGAATAGGACATGAAAGTTCTGCACTCAAGGAGGTCTTCATGCAGTGGGAGAGAAATGCACAACACAGTGAGCTAAGTCCACAATAAGAGTCACCATCCTTCAAGCACCTACTGTGTGCTGGGTAGTTTATATAAGGTTTTTTTTTTTTNCATTGGAAAAGACTCTGATGCTGGGAGGGATTGGGGGCAGGAGGAGAAGGGGACAACAGAAGATGAGATGGCTGGATGGCATCACGGACTTGATGGACGTGAGTCTGAGTGAACTCCGGGAGATGGTGATGGACAGGGAGGCCTGGCGTGCTGTGATTCATGGGGTCGTGGAGAGTAGGACATGACTGAGCGACTGAACTGAACTGAGGTCACCACAGAGCACTGAGTAGAGTTCCCTGTGCTCTACAGTAGGCTCTCACCTATTCTCAACTAGTATCAATAGTGTACTTCTCTCAATCCCAGTCTCCTAATTCATCCCACTCTATTTCCGTTCCCCTCAACCCATACGTTTGTTCTCTGTGTCTGTGTCTCTGTTTTGCAAATAAGATCATCTATACCATTTTTCTAGATTCCACATATATGCAACAATATATGATATTTGTTTTTCTCTTTCTGACATTTCACTCTGTATGACAGTCTAGGTCCATCCACATCACTACAAATGACTCAATCTCATTCCTTTATATGGCTGAGTAATATTCCATTGTATATATGTACCATATCTTCTTTACTCATTCCTATATAAAGGGTTTTATGTGATGAACTCTTTCAACAATTTCATGAGGCAAATTCTACCCATTTTCCTTTGACAGGTAAAGAATGTGGCTCTATATTAAACAATATAGCTAAGGCCACACACAAATGACCAGGTCACAGCTTGAAAGAAAAGTAAAGATTTGTATAAATAACACCACTTTTAGACTCACACAGATCTGTTTTCAAGCCTGTTAATCATATTTAAGAAGGCTATGGGCAATGGTGACTCAGACATAAAGTTTAAACAAGGGAGTGAAATGACCAGGTCCAAGTTTTTGAGCAGTAACTTCGGTGGCAGGTGGAGAAGGAAATGGCATCCCACTCCAGTACCCTTGCCTGGAAAATCCGATGGACGGAGAAGCCTGGTAGGCTACAGTCCATGGGGTCGCAAAGAGTCGGACACAACTGAGCGACTTCATTTCACTTCACTTTCGGTGGCAGGGAGTAGATAACCAAAGGGGAAGAGGCTCAGAGCAGGGAGGAGCCCTGGAGACAACTGCAGTCAACCTGTGAGTGATGGTAATAACATGAGCAGAGGGAGGGAGGATGTAGAGGCCAGAATGGACCCAAGGGACATTTTTAGGATAAAATGGACAGAAATCAAAGATAATGTCAGTTTACTTCTCACATTTTTTTTTTTAACATCCTCTCCAAGAGGACAATGTCACAATGAGGAGAAAGCATGGGCCTGGGTTGATGCCTTGGCTCTGCTATGCGAGATCCTGGAAAAGTCATTTAGCCTTTATAGGCCTCAATTACCTCTACTGTTAAAGGAAAAATTTTGACTAGATTCCATCCTTTTCAACTGGACTTCTAAGTCTAGCTTTTCACTTAGTACCCAGTCATTCTTTAAGCTGGAAAAATAAACTAAGCCACCAGAGGTCCCCACATCACTTCTATATCCAGAGCAACAAACAATCTGCAAATATTTCCAAAAGCTCCCTCCATCCTGTTCAAGTTAAAATCTCTGACAGTTTCTTAGGATGAAATCCAAGGGAGAAAACTATGTTAAAAGAGATGTTCACAGAAAAACTAACAAAATAATATGATCAATTAAAGTTTTAAATTGTCAAATGACTATTCATTTTTTAAAAGCCAAAGGATCATTTATAATACACTTGATTGGTGGGTCATAAAAGCACAAAGTGAAAACCCTAAAAAAAAACATTGCTGTCACACTGCTAACCGAACACAATACGATGAACTATGAGTTTGGTTGCTTTTAGTGCAGGAAGTATTTTCCACAAAAACAAATTCCACTGAGAGTTCAAAATAATTAACAGTGTAGATTTGACATTCACAGGTCTTGGGGGCCCCCAACCCTTCTGAGAAGCCATTCAGTGGAAATCCTAATAAGTCACTTATTGGAGAAGGCTTTGTCTTCTATATCACATTTCCAATTTGTACAAAGTCATTCAAGGTTCACTGCATTAACATATCTTTTATTTGAAAGGAAGATCAGCCAGAGAGAGGGTAACATGATTGCCATTATCTATCACTGAACCCTAACAGACACCGAAATACTCCAGTGACCCCAACCACAAATTTTCTACCACAAAGTTTCTACCTTTATCTTCTCTTGCTAGCCTCAGTATCCACACTGATAGCCTATCTTGATTTCACAGCCCCTTCACCTGGCCATAGATACCCTTCTCAACTCCACCTTGGCCATTCTGATCTCCTCTGACAAGGTTTTCCATGAGACTTTCTCATTATCTATCAGTGTTTACTCCTCCCTTAACCTAGTCATGCAGAAACTCTAAGAAACTGATGGTCTCTCTAAACACCTATTCATCCCTCTCTATCCACCCCCTCCTGGCAACATCTGTCTGCCTGTCTACACTGGACTTTGGGAGTCAGATACTTCTATATGATCTGTTTCTCACCTAAATCTGCCACTTCTGCCACATGCAGGGTGCTAATTGCCCTCCTGATCCTGCTTTCCTACTCCTGTTAGAGAGTGATGCTAACTGAGAGATGCTCAGCAAAGGTACAAAACCTCATTGGCTAAGGCTACTGCAAATTCATGTTCAAGTCCTTGGAGCTGCTTGAAAAATTATCTAATTTCTCAAGGTGACCATGCTGGCTCCAAATATAAAAGTACTTTTTTGGGAATTCTCTGGCAGTCTGGTGGTTAGGACGCCACACTTCCACTGCAGCACTTCTCATGCTGCAATGAGACAAAAAATTTTTTTGTTTCTTGTACTGAAGATCTTTTATCCTTCTAGTTTGTGTAGGTGGGCCAAAATATGTGATCTTAACACCAAGTCTATTTTTTCTTTTTTTTATTGTCGATGTGATGGGCGAGGATCAAGTTACTTAAATCGAACCTCATGCTGCTTGGAAGTCCTCTTATATCCCTCTTTGACCTGCTGCGATCCTATTTTCCTGTTTCAAACATGGTCCTTGTGTCTCAAGTTGCAATTCCACTTTCATTTCAATGATACTGCATTTTCAACTTTAGAAAGAAGACAGTGAAGGAGTTCAGGACACGCCACACCAAATATGCCTCTTAGATATATTGATTATTTTAAGCTGAAGACACTTAAAAACAGCAATGGAGGGAGAGGCTTTCTCTGAACTCCCCTTATCTGCCTAGGACAGATCTTTCAAAAAGAACTTAATTGTCCTAAATCTCCTCCTAGGGAGTTTCATCATACAGGCAAGACTGACTCTCATCAGAGGGGAGGAGACCAGAAGGCAACAACATACCCAGACAAACTTTATCACACACTATCACATCTCCCATCTCTTCTAAGAGCCTACTGTTCTTTCTTAAAAATCATTTATTCTCCCCTAAGCGGCCTATGCCCTCCCTCCCCTGCTTTTATTAATAATAAGAAGGTATGCTGCTGCTGCTGCTGCTGCTGCTAAGTCACTTCGGTCATGTCCGACTCTGTGTGACCCCATAGATGGCAGCCCACCAGGCTCCCCCGTCCCTGGGATTCTCCAGGCAAGAACAAAGGTATACAAGATCTCAAATCTCACTTTTTTTGGGTACTCACTTTTTATTCCCTGTAATGCCCTTGTGCATACCATATGAAAAGTTAATAAATCTGTATATATCTTTTCTGCTGTTAATCAGCCTGTTGTCAGTTTATTTCATAGACCCAGGAATCTAAACTGGATGGGTAGAGGGAAATCTCTCCTTCCCTACAGCATCCCATGTGAACTTCAATTCACTTTCCCACTGCACCTAAGATAGGCTCCCCTGTTCCATTCCCCTCCTTACTGGAATCTTCTCTCCTCCCTCACTCTATTTACTCTGTACCATTCTGACCCAGACGAGGAGGAGGTCAGAGTCTAACTGGACTGCTTCCCAAACTAGCATCCTTTGTTTGTACTTTTGGTCCCAAAAATACGTCCTCAAGGGCCTTAGACTCTACACAAGATTAAGCCCCAATTCTCCCAAGCATTGTTTAAGGCTCTCTGTTACCCAGAGCCAATCTTTTGCATGAATACTCTGAACCAGTAAAGCTGGTTTATTCATTGTTTAATGATCACATGAGCACATCCCTTTCTATTAAATGATGATAAGAGGAAGATTGATTACTAATGATACTACAATAAATCCTTTCCTCCTCTAAGTAACAGAAAAGGATTTTAATAGGTGAATCTTAAGAAATGTGCAGTTCTTTGAAACAGTGCCATTTGCAGAGACGTAGATAGACCTAGAGCTTGTCATACAGAGTGAAGTAAGTCAGAAAGAGAAAAACAAACATCATACAATATCACTTACATTTGGGATCTAGAAAAATGGTACAGATGAACTTATTTGAAAAGTTTGCAAAGCAAAAATAGAGTCATAACCACTGGACCACCAGGGAAGTCCCTTGTGAGAGTCTTGAGCCATGGTACACATATACTTAGTGCCTGGCAGGCCTCTGGGATATGTTTTCCAATTACAGCCCACCAGTGAGGAATTCAGAGAAGGTGATGGCACCCCATTCCAGTACTCTTGCCTAGAAAATCCCATGGATGGAGGAGCCTGGCAGCCTGTAGTCCTTCGGGTCGCAAAGAATAGGACACGACTGAGTGACTTCACTTTCACGCATTGGAGAAGGAAATGGCAACCCATTCCAGGGTTCTTGCCTGGACAGTCCCAGGGACGGGGGAGCCTGGTGGGCTGCCGTCTATGGAGTCGCACAGAGTTGAACATGATTGAAGTGACTTAGCAGCAGCAATGAGGAATTAACATATTCAAAAGTCATAAAGTAGCTAGGAGTCCCCTGGGTGAAAGGTAGACTCATAAACTTCAAATTACAATTAAAATAAGAATTTGGGCTTCCTGGGTACGCAGTGGTAAAGAATCCATCTGCCAGTGAAGGAGATGCAGGTTTGATCCCTGAGTTGGAAGACTCCCTGGAAAAGGAAATGGCAATTCACTCCAGTATTCTTGCCTGGGAAATCCCATGGACAATGGAGCCTGGTGGGCTACAGTCCATGGGGTCACAGAAGAGTTGCACATGACTGCGCGACTAAACAACAACAAAAACAAGAATACCCAATTTGAACTCCATAAATTTCCATCTTCAATTCTTACACCTCAAATCCCTACCTATTCAGCTGTTTTCAACTGGTTGAAAGCTATTTTGAGTGTGAAGTTATAGAACAAAGGATATATTCTTTGCTTTGCAGAAAATAATATCTGAATGGTCTAAGAACTGGTAGGAGGATGCAAATACGGTAATTGAAAAGAAAGAAAGCAAGCTATGATCCAGAAAGGAAATGTGGTAACAATGGTGAGGGATTTGCATACCTCTGTTGTAACAGAATTTGACCACTGATATGTGTGCTAGAAAAAAACAATGAACAGTTCTGTGTGCATTTCCACATCTACTGCCAGATCTTAGCTAAAGAGGGGTAACTTAAGAGGAAGGAACTATATATATATATATATAAAATTATATATACAGTTTTATATATATATATAGTTTTATATTTATATATAAATGAGCTTCCTAGGTGGCTCAGTGGTAAAGAATGTGCCTGCAATGCAGAAGACCTGGGTTTGATATCTGGGTCAGGAAGATCCCCTGGAAAAGGAAAAGGCAACCCACACCAGTATTCTTGCCTGGAAAATCTCATGGACAGAGGAGTCTGGCAGGCTACAATCCATGGGATTGCAAAGAACCAGACATGAATGAGTGACTTCTCACACACATACATAAAAACAGCATCTCTGAATTTGCAGGGAAGATCGTATGGCTGTTTTATGTTTGGGTTTTCTTTTTCTTTTTAGATAAAGAAAACAGGGCTAGTTATCTGAGCAGCTATTCAAGAAGGAAGAGTAGTGCTCAGAGTACTTAGAAGTAATATTTCTTTCCAACAAGGTTTCCCAAAATGCTATTCTATGGAACACTGGTTCTAGGAGGTTTCCAGAGAGAAAAGGGGTTCAGTGGTCAAACATTTCAAAGGTTCTGAGAAGTCTCAGAAAAAGAAATCTGATTCATTTTGCTTCTCCTCATATTTTCTAAACTTATCAGGATACAGATTAATAAAGTTGTATATATCTTTTCCGCTGTTAATCTGCCTGTTGTCAGTTTATTTCATAGACTCAGGAAATTGGACCTGTTTCTCTAGAAACATCTAAGATCTAGTGTTTTCTAGTCACACGGAGAGTACTGAGCTAGTTATAAAAGTGGGGAAGTGTGACACGTAATTAATAAACAAGTATTTTCATGGCAGGCAAGCAACCTGCAAGTCTCAAGAAAAATTTCATTGTAGTCAAACTCACTCTGACATAATTTGAGCTCCTACAACATTTGGCATTATTGACATCTAAATGGCTGAATAACCAAGCTATCTAACAAGGTAAAATAAGATTCTTATGACTTAAATTCCACAGTCCTGTCACTTAGAGCACTGGCCCCCACTGAGGACTCTGAATTACATATACAAACTTAAGGTTTTCATTACAAAAGGTGTGGATGCAATTGGAAAATCCAAGCAAAAATCTGGAGAACCATTATTCTGATCCTCTCTCTTCAGAAGCTACCTAAGGGTATCACCAAAGCCAACAAGATTCTCAACTCAAAGGCCCATTATTCCATGTCATCCCTAGAAACTAAGCAGAGTTCTTGGAATCCATCTTCAAAGTCTTAAAAATCTGGTCTGAATTTTCAGAACATTCTAATTACTCCTCCACTCCCCACCTGCCACTGTAACTGAATGTGAAAAAGTGTCCTGTGAATGATGATATGGGCTGCCTTTATGGCTCTTCTGCCTTAATGGCTCACATAACATGATTTCTTCAGGTTTTCCATGTACAGACTATTCTAAAAATGAGAGTTTCTAACTCTGTGCCTCTCTCACAGTCTCTGAGATTTCACAGAACATAAGTCTTCAAGAAGCTGAGGGGTTCCACCAGCTACTGTAGCTCCTTTGGTCAAGATGTAAAGGCTTACCATGAAACTTGGCAGAGGTCAGCATTCAGTTCAGTTCAGTCGCTCAGTTGTGTCTGACTCTTTGTGACTCCATGGACCACAGCATATTTACCCAAACTCATGTCCATTGAGTCGTGATGCCATCCAACCATCTCATCCTCTGTCGTCCCCTTGGCCTCCTGCCCTCAATCTTTCCCAGCATCAGAGTCTTTTCCAATGAGTCAGCTCTTCACATCAGGTGGCCAAAGTATTGGAGTTTCAGCTTCAACATCAGTCCTTCCAATGAACACTCAGGAATGATCTCCTTTAGGATGGACTGGTTGGATCTCCTTGTAGTCCAAGGGACTCTCAAGAGCTTCTCCAACACCACAGTTGAAAAGCATCAATTCTTCGGTGCTCAGCTTTCTTTATAGTCCAAATCTCACATCCATACATGACTACTGGAAAAACCATAGCCTTGACTAGAAGGACCGTTGTTGACAAAGTGATGTCTCTGCTTTTCAATATACTATCTAGGTTGGTCATAACTTTCCTTCCAGGGAATGTCTTTTAATTTCATGGCAGCAATAATCATCTGCAGTGATTTTGGAGCCCCCGAAAAAATAAAGTCAGCCACTGTTTCTACTATTTCCCCATCTATTTCCCATGACGTGATGGTACCAGATGCCATGATCTTAGTTTTATGAATGTTGAGCTTTAAGCCAATTTTTTCACTCTCTTCACCTTCATTAAGAGGCTCTTTAGTTCTTCTTCACTTTCTGCCATAAGGGTGATATCATCTGCATATCTGAGGTTATTGATATTTCTCCCAGCAATCTTGATTCCAGCTTGTGCTTCCTCCAGCCCAGCGTTTCTCATGATGTACTCTGCATAGAAGTTAAATAAGCAGGGTGACAATATACAGCCTTGATGTACTCCTTTTCCTATTTGGAACCATTCTGTTGTTCCATATCCAGTTCTAACTGTTGCTTCCTGAGCTGCATACAGGTTTCTCAAGAGGCAGGTCAGGTGGTCTGGTATTCCCATCTCTCTCAGAAT